>JAWNLV010000010.1:1800000-2240000 GCA_035042125.1 Drosophila longiperda
TAAATTTTCTACTTTTTATGTCAGACTTAAATTTGATGTAAGTTTTTCTGTCTAATCCAATTTATTTCGTTGGAAGATGAAACATTTTTTCTATTATAATTATTAATCGATTGCGTACGAAATTTATAATGTAATTTAAAATGTCTATGATCAAATAACTAATCGATTATGTTTCTTTCACTTAGATATAAAAACTTTAAGGATCGCATTCGTCATTATTCGGCACCAAGTCCGACACGCTATGATCCTGTGATAGTTAATTCTCAAGCCTCGAATGTTGGCGATGCTGTGGCTAATTTGAAGGAGTACGAAACCCAAATGCTTGCTATGGCTGTTCCACCCGATGGTGATGAGGACTTGCAGCTGGATTTCAGTGCTAAGAATCACTCCTTTTCCCTAGATAATGTCAGCTATATAACGCACAAGCAAAATAGCACCGGAGAAATGCAGTCGAGTCCCTCACAAACTGATGGGAATCTGAGCACAATTTCCACACTTCGCCATAACAACCTGAATAATCTAGCCCATAACATAAACAACAACAATAACTTGACGATGAACAATCGCCAGAATACTTTTAATCGCACACTGGAAATGAATTCGCGTAACAATGCCAATCCACTTGCCATTCCGGCGAATTGCACGCCCGGCACATTAACATTGGGGCGTATTAAGCACCATAATAGCAATAACTATCTGAACGATAGCTATAAATATGATGCATCAAGCCGAAATAATTTGGCTAATGCCAGTGCCCAAAACAATGGATTTAGCACGATGGGCAGGCGTGGGAACACCTTTGGCGGAATGGCATCCTTAAATGGTGCTGGAGAGCTTATGACCAACACTCTTGGTCGCAATAACCAGCAGAACAATCGTCTAAATGATGACGAACTGCCCATTGCCAATCCGTTGTTCCAAAGGTAAGTTACTCTATTCAATTCACGAGTATTTATAATAAAAAATTAACACAAGAAATAATTTAATCCATTTCGGTCTCCTTTACAGATCTAATGGTGATAGTCATAATCACAATATGAGTTTTACAAATGAAAATGTGATTTTTGCCAAGCGAGACTACGGCCAAATGAGCTTCTCCTATTTAAATGACTTAGATCGATCGGAGGTGGAGACGACAACGGAGCTATGAAGGATTAACTACTTACAATTTAGTATGAAATTTAGATGTATTTATTAATGTTGTATTTATCTGTACATACGATTTGTACGAATAAGCAATTTTCGATTATGGCATTTAATTAGATAGAAATTCTCAAAAATTGCTCTTAGATTATTTGAAGTAATGTGCAGATGCCATTATAACGAGAATGTAATTCCAACAAGCTGTAAATATAATAAGACGATAAGATTTAATTATTTTTTGTACATAAGCAGTAAGCAACTGCAGTCATTAGTTTCGTATAAGTAGTGGCATTTTAAAACAAACATTGGATATATAAAAATATTTAAATATATATATACATATTATGTATTAAGAAAAAACGAGAAAATAAGTTTTGCAGGCCATAAATATATCTTTGAAATATCAAATTGAACTGAAGAAAATGCCTGTAAGCAATTCATATGTATTTACTTTTATAAGTAGTTAATTATGTTGATATTTAATATATGAAATATATATATGATATATAATATAATATATTTAAAAAAAATACACCTTATTTGTTACCCAAAATAATATATACATATTCCGTATTACAATTTTGTTGTGGAGAATACTTCTTTGTCTATATAATCTTTATAAGCATCACTAAATATAGAAATTTTCGTGGGTCAGATTTTATGTAGTATTTGAAAGCTATATTCGCTTAACCTGGAATATAAACATCCAATTACTGTAGACAGCACATATGTTGGAGCTGTTTTGGATCCCTTTATCATATGGCTGCCATAGCACCTATTATTGCAATTATAAATTATTGTCCTGAATTAAATCATAAGCTGCGTCATTGTTAAAACTGAAATGCTTCGAATATAGTTTGCTTTCTCGATTAATACTGCATTTAAATTTAGAAACATGATTTTCGCTCGAAATTCAATTTCTATAATATTTAAGTGTTTAGTGTGTATAAATATATTTCTGTTACTTTTTAAGCAAAGGCTTTGAATTAAATACAATATTTTAAGTTCTTTCGACTAAGTACAAAAAGACGTTACCTTTATGTGAAGCAGCTTTCATAAGGAATTTTTTGTTGTTGTATTTTTGCTCTTTCCGACACTTGGTCACATTATTTGCAAATATTTAGTACAATCGATTAGCGAAATTTGTTTGCAGTTGTAAAACGTTGAAATGGCAAAATTGGACGAACGTATTGGTTTTATTGGAGGCGGAAGCATGGCGTTCGCCATTGGTTCTGGCCTCATTAATGGTGGCATTGTGAAGGCCAGCCAGGTTATGGTCTCCGGGCCACACATTGAGAATCTGTCCCGCTGGCGTGAATTGGGCACCTCTATCACCGATGAAAACTACGATGTCATCGAGCACACAGATATCATTTTTATTTGCGTCAAGCCGCACGTGTTGGAGCCATGTGCAGCTGGGCTGAAATACAAACATGTTCCGTCTGCCAAGGATGCCAACAAACTGTTCGTATCCGTGCTGGCTGGAACCACATTAAAAACGCTCGAGGAGAGATTCGCATTTATTGAATGTTTGGGATTGAAAATGATCCGAGCAATGCCAAATACATCAATGCAAGTGGGCGAAGGCTGCACGGTGTACACTGGCAACTCCCATGTCTCACATCAGGATCTGGAAAAGGTGCATCTTATGCTCAACTCCTTGGGCTTGGCCCAACAAATGCCCGAACCGATGATCGATGCAGTCACTGGCGTTACCGGCTGTGGTCCAGCATTTGTATATACCATCATCGAGGCACTAGCCGATGGTGGCGTAAAGCAAGGCGTACCTCGACAAATGGCCATTCAGTTTGCTGCCCAGACATTGCTGGGAGCAGCCAAAACGGTGCTGTTAACCGGCAAGCATCCGGCAGTGCTACGTGATGAGGTTTGCTCACCAGGCGGAGCAACAATCGTCGGCGTTCACGAACTGGAAAAGGGCAATCTCAGGTAATCGTTGGGATTCTCACATTAATTGAGATAATGGAAATTATTTTCTCCTATTGTTTTTTAGAGCTACCCTTATAAACGCTGTGGAAAAATCTTCGTTGCGTTCAGCAGAGCTGGGTAAAAAATAGTGACAATATCGATAAAGTTCTGTCTATATGTCTATATATATATATTCCTGACAAATAGTTCCATTTAAATATACTATATTTAATTATAATAATAATTATATTTATTCACGATCCTTTTTGCTGACATACTCGACACACTTGGATGGATCGGTGGGAAAATATTCTTGGCATTTGGTCATCAAACGTTTCAGGCCCTGAATATATTTGCGTTGTGTTTCATCGTTCATCACATGAGCCACATTCTTGGAGAAGATCTTCTCGCGACCAGTTCTCGCGTGAATGCCCACCATAGTCACGCCAATGGGCCACGGAGCGTTGCCAATGGCCATTTCCAAGTAGGCATCACTCGCTGTGATGTAGTTGCGATTGAGCAGATGCTTGCATATGTCCCGCAAGCTGTCCAGAATATCCTCGGGCAGCGTATGATGCTTTAGTTTACGAAACAACGGCTTCACGTACTCCTTGGTCTGGGTGTAAATGACGCGAGCCATTTTCACCTTGGTCGACATTTTCTCGTGCTTTGTGTAGCTGGCAATCTGTGCATTCCACAACTTTAAGAGAAATGTGAGCAGGGTTATTATCACATCCATATCGTAATCTTTGTTGCGCCCCATCTTCTGGGCCATTGTCTGTATGCTTTCCCACGAAATTGTCTCGTCCAGTTCGGCAAAATCTGACTTCTTATCCTCCTTCGCTGTAGGTGCGTTCGCGAACATCTCTTGCAAATACGCGGCATCCACTTGTTCCATTGCTTCTTGAAAATCATTGCGGAATCCACGATTTGCCTCAGGCTGTGAGATTTCACAGATGCGTAGTCTGTCAAATGCCTCTGGTTCCGTCTCGCCAAATAGTAGGACGGGCTCGCCACGTTCCCGCAGGCGACGTATGACCTCCAGGCGTGGCAGTATATTTTGGCCATCGGCCACAAAACTGTAGGCGCCCTCAGCTCGAGGCGAAACAATTAATTCCTGTTTTTTGTAGCCCACTTTTTGTAGCACTTCCTCGGTGTCTTTTGCACTGAGATCGCCGCGGCGAAAATACTTTTTCTTTTCGTCAATCAGTTGCTTCTCCTCAAGTAATTTACGCTTGCGCGCAATTTCCGCTTTTAATATATCCATTTTGTGTTAATGTTTTTATTTTAACTATTAATATTATTGTTCGCAACAAACAATGCAACAAAAATGTAACCAAAATACTGAAACAGATTTTAACACCGAACTTGAAGAGAGATTCAGTATGACCGTTTTTTAATACTAATAGGAACAAGAATTAGTTCAGCCCTGGATATCATATGGTAACAAAATTTTGTCGTACTTAAAAGAAAAATCACATCCACTTACACTTAGCCAATACAGAATTTGTAAACACACAGCAGAACAAAGCAACATCAATACAGAATGCCAAAGAAAATGGGTATAAATTCGAAAGCAGCGGAGGCCCGCGAACGCATTACTGCCAATAAAAAGGCTGTCCAGGAGCGCAGTGCAAAAGATGCGGAGGATCGCTTGTGGAAAGACGATGATAAGAATTTGGCCAAGAAGCAACAGCGACGCGAAGAAGAAGAAAAAAAACGAGCTGAAACTGCGCGACGCAAAGCGGAATCGAAGGCTTTGTTGGATGAGGAGGTGAGCTCAATAAGCACGCAGCGCAAGCAGCCGTTGGCCAAGATAAATCGCCAGCAGATCGTGGAGGAATTGAGTCGAAAACAACGCGTGCTCGAAGCTATCAATGAAGCCAACAAGCCGCCGCCAACGCGAGTCATCGTCCAGCAGAATGTCATCGAAGAGAATTTAAATCGATCTCTGGCTGATACAATGGTTGCCACAAACGTTGATGAGGCACTTGCTGTACTTAGGTGAGTGCCACAAGAAATCCTTTTTCATATGTTAGTTCATTTGTTTAATTTTTTTTGGATTTAAGTGTTAATGACATCGAGGACGATAAGCATCCGGAAAAACGTATGCGGGCAGCATATAAAACATTCTCAGCAAATAATATGCCACGCATTAAAGCTGAGAATCCTTCGTTGCGTATGTCTCAGTGGAAGCAAATGTTAATGAAGGAATGGAACAAGTCTCCCGATAATCCTTTTAATCAGTAACTTGTGAACTTGTCGCATGAAAATCTCGACTGCTTAGCAGTGGGAGCCAGCATCCACATAAACTGGAGAAAACAGAGAAAAAAACAAAACAATTTTAAAATTGTTCTTTAATTTATGCTTAATTTAATTGTAGATTTGAAAATATAATAACCAATCTTAATTATTATTCTGATCATTCAATGGTCTCATAAATTTATGTACATAATCTTGGTTTTGACCAATTCCATTTTTTTTATTTGTTTTTTAAATGTGGATCGATCTGAAATATTTTCTATACACTTTTATTGGGACGGGGAAGATTTCAGCAAATCTATATGAAAAGATATCCAGTCTAATGAAACCAATCATATAAATAATAATTCAAAGTCAAGTTTCCTTTGAAGCAAGTATAAATGCAATATTTTCGATCCAAAACAGTTGTGGAAAAAAAACCAAAAAAAAAAAAACCAACCAATTTGGTTACTATTTATTATCATTGGTTGCAGCGACTTATTCATTACGAAGATATTTTCGGCTTGTAAGACGTCAATTATATTTCCATTTATTGCCAAAATACTAATGTACACAAGAGTTGCGCAATAAACAACAAACAAACAAACTCAAACCAAGCTACAAACCTTAATGGCACCCATGTGCCTTGATATGTTTGTATGTAATGTGTACATTAACTTGTAATAAAGAGAGCCATAATTGTCGACCGCTTTTCTTTGCCCATTAAATTGTCAATGTTTAGTTGGTTTAATTTTTATTTTTTGCTCATAACTAGTTCCGGTTGCATACTTTTGAAATGATATAAAAGTACTATATCATTTTTTTAGCACTTATTTCGCTTTCACCACATATGAGTCGTATTATTTTTAATAGTTTTCAAAATCACTTGCGAAACAAGAAATTAGAATTTTCGTAACTTTATGAAAAATTTAAATATTATTTTAAGTAGTTTGTAGAAAAATACACACATTTTCATAAAATTGAAAACGTATTTTTAAATTTTATATAATTTTTAAATCAAATTCAAAAATTCATATTTATTGAATGCGCAAGAAGAACTGTTATATACAAAACAAAAACCGTGATGTGGAAATAAAGTCCACAAGATCTGAGTTTAACAGCAACAGTTTTAACAGATTATGTTAACCAGGCAGCTGGCGCGCGAACACACAGCTCATTGAGCCATTCATTTGGCTGTGCTTTCTTTTTTAATAAAAATTTCTTTAGACGCATCGGTGCTTCATTCTTCATTCAGTGCGAGACCGTTAACAGTAACAGACGCGTCGTGTTTGACCAACCTGTGCAAAAGAAATGTAAAACTTGAAAACCAATACAATATTGAAATTGTTGTTTGTTGTTAGATGTTGTTATATGTTGAGTGTGTGTGTCGAATTCAACTAAATAAAAAAAAGAAAATTAATAGTCGGTAGCGACGAAAGACGCAAAGACGTGTTTGGGAAATTAATGAAATTTCGTATGCCGTCGCCATCGGAAATCGCAAACGGTAATTGAGACCTCTCTCGCTCTGTCGTTTTGTTTTTATTTAAGCGTTCGTTCGGTCAGCGAGTTCGATTCGCGAGAGGATTTTCGGCGACATATCATATACATATGATATATACATGTAAATAAAATAAATAAAGGATGGCCAACAATGGTTTTGTGAAATCTTTAAGTCCAATGTTATTGGTAACAATTGGAAATTTATTTTACAGTTATATCTACATACATATGTAATTAGTATTCTGTATGCCATTTTGTGCAAGCAACAATGCCGTGCTTTATCCAAGTTTGTGTCTTAAGTCTTTTATTTTATACCTTATAATTATCGACAGATATGTAAATTAAGATCTTACGGAGCAATAGGCTGCTATAATTGGAAAATATAGACTATTTAGAATTTATTTTCTAACTATCCCAAATAAGTACATGGAATAAGAATATACTTATATACAGAAAATAGGCGACTATAATTGGAAAATATAGAATATTTAGAATTTATTTTCTAAATACCCCAAATAAATACATGGAATAAGAATATACTTATATATTTCGATATGTATTTTCATTAGTAAATTTGTGTTTGTATTTGCACTAACGAGCATAAGCGGATACCCACATATACATATATATATATATATATATATATATAAATATATATATATATGTCGTATTTATTTATACATTAGTAGCGGCTTTCATCTGGAAATGGTCTGTTTTTCTTCTTGATTACTTTTATTACCACTTGGTTTTTTTTTTTTTTTTTTGCTGCTATACCTTTTGACACACATTCGTTTGAATCTAGAACTTGTATCTTTTTTATATTGTATTATTTGTGCTACCGCTTAGTTGAGTATAAATGCGAACAACATGTTAATTTCTTGGCCCTAATTTTCTCATTTAACCTTAGATACACAATGTAAACTCATAAGTACATTTCATACGTACAAATGCTAAAGATATTATGACTATGTGCATTTAATAAGCGAATTTTTCAAACGCTTGAGTCTTATGCAAAATAACAAAAGATTGCGTGTTTGTTTTTTCTTTGGTAATATACCACATCTACATTCACAAGTGTGTGTGTGTGTGTTAGCGCATATAAAGTTAGTTGTTTATACTATTTTGTCCGTTAAAGATTATGTACATTTTGTGGCACACACATATATAAAGCAAGCAAGGCGTTTTGATTTAGTAAATCAGGTAAATGGACCATTGAGTCTATTGGCTTAAACCCATTGCAGATAAAGTAAAACTTTAACAGTCAACGAACCTTCTATCATATAATATTATGGCACGCACGAGCGCATTCATATCAAGTGCACTTCATTCATTTATCAGCCACGCAACTTTTTCAATGAGCCAAATAATCAAGGGACCATAAAAATGTACATAAGCGATTTGAATCCCTAAGATTGTTGCAAGTAATCCATAATAATACTGATTAAAATTCTAAAATTCTGTACAAACGTTACGTCTATGTGAAAGTTCAATTAAGACAATAATCCTAAGAGAAAATACAATTTTTTTTTATCATCGAACCTTACTATCGATGAATGAATATAAAGCTATATATTCAGAAGGGGACACAATAAATCAGACTACGATCTGGCAGTAAATACAGCACCACATTAATTATCCTATCTCGATTGTTATTAAACTGGTGGCTTCAATCCGTCTTACAATTATATATTTAATTCAAAGCCAAAATCGTTTAAGTTCTTCATCATATGTACATTCTCTCATTTTTATTCAACAAAGTTGTCGTTTTCACCACCTGGCGCTTATGTGAGAGTCGAGTGTCGAGTGTCGAGTGTCGATTGTCCATTAATAATAGTGTTGGTATAGCATATAAATACTTACTTTCTTGCAAGTGCATAATTTCTATATTATTTGCCATTTATTAACAGCCGCACGAACTTAAGTTGACTATTCAGAAAGCTAAAGACAATTTCACTGTTTCTTTTTCATTGTTTAAAGATATTAAAAGAAAAGCACTGCCGAACAGCACACAACGCTAACTTATATATATATATATCAAAATCGATGCTTTTCATTTTGCTTAGTGGGGTAATGCATTTCTGAATGCAAATTAACTGACCTATTCGTAACATTCCTTTGCAGAGAAACCACTGTGGGCTTAATATATATATATATATATATACATATAAATATATATAATTAGATACATATAAATATAGATGAATAGTACACATTTTCTTGCCTTTTACAGATTATTGGATTTGAGGTGATGATTCACAATGCTTTCCCAAACCAATTTTATGAAATTCCAATCACAAAACCGAAACTTGCTGTTAAACAACCACAATCAGGCATCATCATCATCATTTTTATATATGTACTATGTACATATATACATACTTACATACATGCGAATGTTTTTGTGTGTGTGTGTGTGCATCTGCCTGTTTGTATATCTTTATGTAAATTTGAGTGGCCGAAGCCGATTACGCACCTTAAAAAGTGAAATTTTTGCCATTGTTTTATTTGGCTTTCTGTTTCTTCGTTTTTTCGTTTGGACTTTATCTTTTGGCAAAATGTAAAAAACAGATATTAATTTTAGAAAGAAAATGACGACGCAATCAGAAGAATCTACTCTTAAGAAATTATTTGCCAGACAATTTAAATACATTAATAAAATCAGATGTATTTTTAGCAAATTGATTAAAAATAGTTTTTTGTGCTGCAAATATAGTTTACAAACGAGTATGAATAATATAATGTGTTGACATTATAAAAAAATGTAATAAGATGATGAAGCATTTTCATAAAATTACGAAATGAACTTTAACAATTGGGTGAAAATTTGTCATTTATTATTTCTATGAAAACGGGTGCCACAAGTCAATGAAGTGTGTTTATTTGAGCACACTTAAATTAAAAATAGCCAAATATAATGTTACCAAAAGATAATAAACAAAACAATTCACACAACAATAGCCTCAAAAAAAATGCATGTGTAATCATTTTTTGAATGGGCCATTGGCCAGACTCTAAGCCAGGCCCAAACCCTGTTGGCCCATCTACACATTCCATTCTCAAAAGTCACAGCTGCTGGCGGTGTTGTGGCAATGCAGGCAGTACTTGGACATTAACGGGGTCAGCTCTTATATTGGCTAAGACACTGGATGCTATATGGTTTTTGCTTTAGTGCACGTGTTAAATTCAAAAAAAAAATATATATATATATATATTGTTATATGGATCGTGTTATAAGCAGAACAAAAATAAATTTCACTGATTTTCATTCCGTTTTTTTTTTTTAATGTGTCTTTGCCGCGCTGCCTTCGCCACTTAGTTTTGGCTTCACTGTGAAATAAAAATTGTTTGGTTTCGTTGTTGTTGTTGTTGTTTGTGGTTAAAGTTGAGCATAAAATCATTGTGTGCGTATGTGTGTGTGTGTGTGTGTGAGCGCCGACGCCGCCGCAGACGTCAGAAGTTGAGCGAGAAATTTTTGACTGTCAAAAGTGAAAGTTGCAGCTGCAGCCAATGCCGTTGAAAGAAATGTAGAAAAGCGGTAGCTGGCTGGCTGGCTGGGTAGTTGAGTAGCTGGAGCCACGCCTGATGAATCAACTTGCAACACTCCACAATAATAGTAGAAGCGGCAGTTTAAAGTTGACTCTTGCGAAGCGATTTTGAATTTTTTAAGCTGTGCAATTAAACTCTAGACTCATTTAAGACGCCAAATTTTCGTTATTATGTTTTGTGTTTCATAATTAACTTATTATAGATACTATATCTCTATGAGATATTTTATTTGAGCAAACACAACAGCTGATTGCATGTGGCTTACAATTAACTTTAATTTCTTTCTTAAAAATATTTATTTCTTAGATTTCTTAGCAGGGCACATTAAAAACAGACAATTTTTAATAAGTGCAATTGGTAATATAGGTATATTTGGAATTTTTAACGTTTAGGCAAATGCTACTAAAACAAAAAGTGGGTCAATGCTTAGCAGAGTTCAATAAACTCTGTGTTCATAAAAAAAAAAAAAAAAAAACAGTAGAGAGCGAGCAATGCCAAGGCAAGCATTCCATAAATCTCTTTTAATATTTAAATTTAATTAAATTAGCACTTTCTACACGACTTGCTCGACTGCGACTACCGTAGGCGGTATCAAATTTTCTCGGTGTTTCATATTGAATAATAATTTTGAGCAATTAGCACAGTGACCCAAATGTCTTTATTAAAAGAGAAAAATAACTTTGAGCATTTAAGGCAACGGAAGCAACACTGTCTCCAATTCAATATGCATAAAAATATGTTCAAACATAAATCATAAAAGAAAAAGAAAAGTCAATTGCACACACACACACACACACCAACACACATACACACACGTACTAGGTTATATAAACAGGCACAAGTTTTTGACTGAAGTCTTTCGTTTTGCACCTTAGAACTGAGAAATGCGCAGTGGTCTTAACCGAGGAATTTGAGCTGCCTTATTGACAGGTTTTTCGTGTTTAACTTAAAACAAAATCGAACACATTGGCTTCATTTCTTGCTCCGTTTATATTTCGCATATCCTTTACAAATTTGCAATAAGAGTTTCGTTACAATTACTGCGATTCAGTCGGGTAGAATAATTATTTAAAGACACCAATTAAAATAATAAAAAAAAAAAAACAAGAGATAAAAAGCAGATTCCTATAAATATTTTGTATATATTAATATTGTACTTCCTTTAAAAATAAATATTTTAAGAACTAATACTAAGATATAAGCAAAAAAAATGAAATTCAAATTTATAACGTAAATTTTCTGCTTCTATCTTAAATTAAAAATTATTTGCAATTATGAAAATTTTATTTGCATTTCTGACTAACTTACAGGGTATTCATTAGTTGTTTAAAAGTCTGGCTTAGTGGTTTGTCGTTTACGGAATTATCGATGGTGCGTAGCAAATATTGTCAAGTAAACAAGTTTCCTAAAATATGACCCATTTACCCAGTTAACCAGTGCTTGGATCTGTCATATTCAGGTATTTGTAGCGCTTAAATGCAAATAGCTGCTACTTACTTAGATATCTGAGTTTCGATTGTCAGCACAAGAAAACTCGTTTAATGCCCAATTATTTGACGTTACGGTGTTTGAGAATAATTGACAATTCGTTTGACAATTTAAATGAAAGTTGATTGGTATCTCCACGCACCACTTGCACCACTTGCTGCACTTGTGGCACTTGCTGCACCACTTGCACTCGCTTAAAGTAGCAGCAATAAAACTAGTCGCTGCTAAACGGACATGCAGAGCGAATGATTGTGGTAATGAGTTGGCCATTGACAATTGCCAATTCACAATTCACAATTGTCTTGCCATAAATATTTGCTGACTTTTAATAGCAAATCTTGGCTTATTGAGAGATATTACTTCTGCGAAGAACTATCAAGTGATATAAGTGAGTTTATATATATATATATAAAAAAAACTACTTTATAAATGTAATCTAGTAATGGATATACTATATATGTAGTCGTATATGGATGCAGTGTATAATAACAAGTGCAGCATCATCTATTTAAAACATTTTCACTTTTTCTTTTATTTGTTGATTTGTTGATTGTTTGTTTTGATGAAAAGCAAAACATGAAGTCGCTCCTCAATGCTGCGAGTGCCATCACCAAATTTAGCCAGCTCCAGTTGAATTGGCAGCAAAGCGACTTACTAAAGTTGTCATCGCTATGATAAGGGGTATCATCATCATCATCATCATGATGTACATATGTAAAAGATATATGAGTTGACAACGAGGCGACATGCAACTGAAACTGTTTGATAAAAAAAGCACTTATTTTATTGTATAAAAGTATTGCACAAAATACTAGAAGAAATTAACTTTGTAATAAATTTTGGAATACATTTTATGGCTTAACTTTATATGCATATCTGAAATATTGATTTAAAATATATAAATATCTTTTAAAAATATATATATATATATATACATACGTATTATTTTTAAATTTCAGTATGTTTCGTATTTCAAATTTTAAATATTTTTTTCTGCAATTCATACAAATTGTAGAAATTTTATAACTAACTTTAGAATTTATGTCTAAAAACAAGAAAAATGTTGTTTGGATAAAAATTGATGAGAAAATTATACTTAAGCGCAGATATAAAATCAGTAATTAATATAGTTTTCAAATTACATTTGATAGAATAGTTCAAATAAAAAAAGTTATTCTATTTATTTATTGTATAGTTTTTAAATTATATTCGATAGAATAATTCCCAAAAAAAAAAATTACTTCTAAATCAATATATTTATTTAATATATTTTTATATATTTGCTTCTTTGTAGCTAGTAAAAACATCGGCAATATGGGAGCCTACCATGTGGCTATCGTTGGGCTGCTCATGCTGTGGTGCGGATTAGGTGAAGCCACGTTATCCGATCGGACATCCTCGGCGCTGTTGCCATTGGAGGCGCGCAACGTGGACTCTTCCGGAGAGGAGGATGTTATCTCCAATAGTTATGTGCTGCCCAATCAGATCTTTAACGATGGCAAACCTTATTATGCGCGTCAAGATCCCATCTCTGGTCAATTGGATTTTACGGCCAAGAAACCGGCGGGCATCGAGCCGGAGTTCAACGAGGTGATCAACTCCAAAGAGAAGATTGTGCTTGCCAGCAGCTCAACTCCAAACATTCACGACTTTCTCAATCTGCCCGTCAAGTACTCGTCGTCGAAGTTTGTGTACCCATTGGTCTCCAGTTCGTATGCCAATTTGAAGTATCAAGGCAGCAATAAGAACTACATTACAAACAAGAAACCCACCATGGTGGCAGCACCGATTACACCAGTGGTATCCAATAATTATTACACGCCGACCACAACCAAACTGACTGCAGTTCCACCAACCGAAGCTGGCTACTTTTCGAGCACGAAGAAAGTGCCACCAAAGACAAGTGCCGCTGCCACCAGCACCACCACCACCACTACATTGGCAACCACAACCCGGACGACAGCAGCAACTACAACCACAACAACAACAGAACAAACAACGACCACTCGTCGTCCTTTCATTCAAGCGATACCCACAACGCCGCAACCCATTCGAACAAGCACAACCCGAAAGAAGTTCATCCCGGTTAGGAAATCAACTATACCAACTACAACAACGGTGAGGACAACGGTGCAAACTGCACCCGCCAGGCATTCAACAACACCCAAACAGCCACCGAAACCCACACAGAGTAGCAGTGATGTGAAACTAACCACGCATCATCCGACACCATCGGCAGACATCTTTCCGACGGAGCCAACGACAACCACCAAAATGTATTCAACACCTAAAACAGACATGATTGCCTCTGGTCCGACAAGGCCAAGCATCTTGACCACCCCGCATCTCCAGCTGGATGCCACAAAACTACCAAATCTTGACCCAGCGGATGTTTACTACACGCTGGGACAAAAGAACACAAAGGCGGAGCAGGAGCAGCAGGCGGCTGACACTAAGAAGCCAACAATGACACTTAGCGATATTTTCAACAATCTGGCCGAGGAGGAGAATGCCGTGGCCAACAACTATCAGCAGAACCAGGGCTTTGATGCACAGGGTAATCTCATTGAGCCCATAGCACCCTCCCAGCCGTCGCCATTTGCCGTGCAGCAATCCAACTCACAGCAGTCTCGTCCGATGACCATGCATCAGACTCAGAAGTTTCCACCTGCTGTACATTCGGGTCCGCCACCAACACACTACCCAATCCCTAATCCCAATGAGCAGAAGGTAATCTCGGGCAACCCGGAGAACTACGATAATCAGTATGTGTCGTACCAGGTGCAGCAACCGAATGTGATGCAGTATCGACCCATACCGGGTCAAATCAACAATGTGGTCATCTCACCTGGCCAGCAATCCGCTTCGTTTGTCCTGGGCAGTCAACAGCAAGTGAGTCACACTCATCCCGGCAATTTTGGCAATCTGGAAAAGGACACGCGGCCTTTTCCACAGGAAACGCCCGGCGTGCAGTACGGCCAGGTCATTAACGAGAAGATTGTTAACATTAAGCGTCCACAGGCAGTCACCCAACAACAGCAGCAACAACAACAGCAGCAACAGCAGCAGCAACAGCAACCACAAGCACAACCAACTCCTCCAAGCAATCAGCAACAGATGCCCAATTATCAGTCCAATATTAAATATCAACCTGCTGCACCTGCAGGAACTGTAGTGGGTACTGTATTGGGAACTGGCATTGGAGTTTCTGCTGGTGGTTATGCAGAACCACCACCCCAAGCACCTTCGCCTTACCAACAATTGCCGCTGATTGGTTCCAATTCACGTCCAGCACAAAAACAGCCAACTAGCAATTCAAATGGCCATCAAAAGATGCATCCCACATTGGCAGCACAAAGTAAGCCAGCAGATAAGGATACCAAGGAATTGTTGATTTCCAGCAATATACGCTTCCCATCCAAGCAAGAGGATTCGCTGGAGTTGTCCTCGTCCATGATTGCCTCAGGTCCACCGAATTCCGCCCATATTAATGGACATGCACAGCCGTTGAGTCTGCAGCAGATACAGAACGCAAATCCAGTGGTCTTTCCCAAGCTCAGTGATGATGAGGGTGTTCAGATTCAGCAGCATGAAGTAGTCAACCTGAAACAGCACGACCAGCATTTGGTAAACTATCGAATTTATCGATCTTTATCGATTTGTCACTCACTTTGATCTCTTTCACTTTTGTAGAAATTCCCAACTCAACAGCTGATCAAGAATGAACAATTGGCTCAATCACCCTCCCGGGATATGGAACCACCGCCACGCTATGCTCCACTGCATAGCCCATCCCAGGCTTCATCGACTCCGGGGAAACCTTTCTACATGGAATACGATCGCAAGTCTCAACATCCAACTGGTCCACGTCCTAACATAAATCTGCCCAACATTTTGCCACAATTTCGGCCAAATGCTAAAATCTCCGCTGGTCATGGACATGGCAACATGAAACAGGAACCTGGAAACATACGTCTGCCCATGCAGGGAGGCAAACCGTCATTTAATCCTTCAACTCCGCCACAATTTGCGAATAGACGTCAGCCGTTGCAACAGCAATATTTGCAGAAACGTTACCAGCTAAATCGCATGGCAGACTATGAACATGGTCCTCCGGTCAACAGACGTGTCTACCGCGTACCTTCAAACAATGTCCAAAGACTCCCTCAGCTAAGGGATCGCATGTATCCTCGTCGTCCGCAGGGTGCCATGCGTCCAATTGATAACTACTATCCGGTTGAGCGGAATGCCCCAAATGCACCCGAGGCAGCCAAGCTGGTTAGTGGCGATTTAGGTGATTTTGAGGAGGACGATTTGGTTATTAATGATCCACCACATGCACCCAACAAGGATATACCAAACAGTCCAAATGACTCCAAACTGGAGGCAGTAATCACCCTGCAAATGCTGCAGTCGCAAAAGAAAAATATTAACGGTGAGGACAGTGGAGCTGGGGAAATTCAAGTAACAGCCGATAATGATCCACAAGAGGCAAACGATCGGAAGTCCGATCCAAATGATATATACGCAGTGTATGCCACAAAGGCGGACACCGTATTGCATCCGGAAGCGGATGGATCGTCTGCCGTGGAGTATCAGAATACACCCTTCTCTGTGATACGCGATCAGCCCCAAGAGCCCATTTTGAAGAACAAAAAACCGCAATCGTTGCAACAGCAGGCAAAAATTCAGCCACTACACAAGCAAAAGTTTCCATATCCGATCGAGAAGCCGGATCCATCCTACACAGAAATGCAACAGTCGGCAGTGAGTGTACCTGGCGTCCTGATTGCGCCACGCATCATCAACAGTGGCTTTAATGCTGGCACAGAAGCACCAATTGCTATTGCCTATACGCCGACCGAACCGAATCCCTTCTCAAGAAACGGTCCAGCGAAACAGGAGCCACATCACTTGAACAAGCCGAATGCTGCTGAGACACAAACCGAGGAAGTGCTGGGCATTGATTTTGATTTACGTGGCCACAACTATGAGAAGAACTTTATGGCACCATTTTACCCCAGCGTCAGCTTGGGCGGTGCTGGTGATGTGACCAGTAATCCATCATTGACCAACTGGAAAATTGTGCCATCTGCCGCCGATCAGCAATTGTACGAGAAGAATAATATAAATCGTGCCGATGTTGCCGCTGTGACAGATCAAAAGCAAATTGAACACAAGAATTCGACAACGGAAAAGTATTCAGAATTGGATAACTTCCAGCCGGAATTACAGGGCGGTTTCCGACCCATCTATCCAGCTGATTATCTGCACTTGCAGGAACAACAGCAGGAGACAACTTTGAGCAACGAAAGAAATAAACCAATTGCTCTGGCACTGATTGGATCACTGACAACACAAACACCCCAAACCATAACTTCAGCTGGAACTACACCTAGCCCGGTGTCATTAGGTAGTACAACAAAAACCAGTGTAACCACAGTGAAACCCATTGCTGAAGTACAGCTGAAAAGTGAATCTCAAAGTACACCAACAACAACAACAAAATCGCCAGTTAACCAATTAAAACCGACAGCAGCCAAAAAGTCAACATTTGAAACGAGTCTGGCTGCTCTACTTTTCGGCGATGATGATGAATATGAAGATGGTGCTCGGCAGTCCGTTCAGAATCCAAAACCCGCCGTGGGCCCCATAAATGTGGCACGTATGGGACCGCGTAGTCTATTTGCCAGATAACTGCAAAAGGCACTATTTGATTTTCTTAGCAGCATTTTAGATTGTATTATTTATTTGAAAAACAAAAAATAACAAAAAAACTAAGATTTGTATAAAACTAGTAAACGAATCATGTAATAATTGCGTTATTGCAGCTAATCTTTAGTCGTAAGCGGACAGACATGCTTAGATGCTAGCCACCAATGAATGAACTTACACCTAAGACTTTTGCGAGTCTGATTTGAAATACACACGAAAAAATAAGTGGTTCGTATTCATATTGGACTCCCGAATCGTCGCTAAATAATCACAAGCATGTATTCAAAACTACGTACAAACCTCTTCCACAATATACCGAACACGCATACATATTTATTATTTACTTATACAAATAATTATAATAATAAAAGTCGGCAAATCAATTTGCAATTCAATCGATAAAGTTTATTTTTGCAATATGTTTCCTCAATTTTATGATATTAGCAAAATTGAATGTTGCACTCAACAGTTGTAAAAAACCGAAAATTTGGCAGAAAATTTAAATCTGTTAACCGATATTATTGTTTGACGCACCTTTTTAGCCATCCCCAATTAAACACCGGAAGCATCATTTTTTTTAAAGAAAAATGGTGGTCGTAAAAACAAATCCAGATGTTTCCCAAACCTGTAAAATTGTTCTTAATCTGAAAGCTCAATTATTTCCGAAAACATCTTAAATTAAAGCGGAATAACAAGTATTTCAGTACTTTTGTTTTTAAATTTACGATTAATTTTTAAACATGTGCAAGCATACCTAATTCAAGAACAAAATAAACTCAAATAATATGAAAAAAAAAAACAGTAGGCGTTAAGTATATCATATCTGAGTAAAGATGAATAACAAAAACCGTACCCTTTTTATGTTTAAAATACATATTTATTATAAAACTCGGTAATGGATATTTCCACATTTGGAGCGTACTCACAATCGTAATTTAATAATGTTTATGATGGACACGATTTTGGGTGAACAAAAGTCTGTTAAATTGCCCTTATGAATGATGAATGAGTTAATTGTAGTACTTAATTGTAGTGCTAATGCAATGTTAATATAATACTTGAGTGTTACCATTAAACAGTTGACAGAAATAAAATATTTAACAATGGAAATTAACGTGCGATGTGTTTTCTCTGATAATGTGAAGGTTCTAAGTGTTAAATTCAGATAAATATATCAGATAAATATAAATATATGTACAACTTAAACCGGTTCTTAAATATATATATATATAAACAGCATTTAGTGGCTTCAATCTATAACCAACTGCAACCAATTTTTACAAATTTTGACTCAGTCTTTGCAATGCATTTCAATCTATAAAAGTTGTTTTCGTATTGGAAACTAGTTGTTATATGGAAAGTTCAACAGAAGTGATCGGAATCCATTTAAACAGTTGATGTGGCACTCTTTCCTGCAAAATATATAATTACTTATTTTAGCATTAATATCTTGTCGAATTTTGCATGACTAACAGAGGCTAGTTTCCTCAATCCATAGTGTGGAACATATATATACAAAAACACACAAATTTATAAATATATATATAATTTTAAAATGTTCAAATACATATATACTCACATATCAACACACAAACACATAGTATTTTGCACTGATTCTTACGACATATGTACATGTATCTTAAAATTAGAAATTGCTGTCATTTATTATCTATTCTCGTTATGAAATTTTGTCAATTTACGTGTACTAAATACTAAGACTACATTATTTGTACAAATAAAAGTCGTTTTTCTTTTCCTAATTTTTTTTTTATCGATTTGTCAGTGCTTAAGGAGGGAGAGCCTTAATATATTGAATGGGCTTTACCTGCTTTAATTTAATATGTAAATATATATATATATATATATATATATACTAGTATGTGAACATACAAACCAAGTTAGTCTCGGAGATCGAAACGTTCATACAGACGGATATGACTAAATAAGCCGATGAAGAATATGTATCAATTTTGTATGGTCACAGATTATTGTTTCTGCTGATTATATACATTAGCTTTATTTATCATTATCAATATCAATACCATTATTACCCATATTTATGGTTCAAGGTATAAGAAATACAAATATATTTAGATCATATTATTATTATTATTATTACAGCTATGCCATTTTCTTGGAAGTCTAACAGCTAAAACACTAAATAATGTAAATAAATACTTTTCTTGATTGAATTACAATTATTTACTAGCTTTCGCATAACATAGATTTATATAAATAAGAAGGACTAGGAACCAGTACAACATATTAGAAAAATGTTCGGAAAATGAAAAATGTTGCTATACATAATATACTACTTTACAATTTGAAACGACCTATTAGACTTAAAATTTAGTATATGAACATTTTATGCTTCGCAATTTTATAAAAAAAAAAATAATATATGTATATCTGTTTATAGAGTGCTAACGTTTAATCAGTGAAACATAAAGTGATGATTGAAAATTGAAAATCATCAATAGACTCCTCAAAATCTATAAGAACTAAATATTTTGTGTGCAAACTGATTAATTAAGCTCTCTCTCATATGTAAAACTAACCGAAAGTTGGATAAAAAAAAAAAAGGAAACAGCCGCCAACACATTTTGGAAATTGCTTAATAAATATTCATAGCCAGTATGGCTATCCACACTGCCCGCTGCTGCCCAACTATTGTTGTTGCTGATGCTGCTGCTGTTGTTGATGCTGCTGCTGTTGCTGCTGCTGCTTCTTTTTGTCAAATATGGATAGCTTCGACTTGACGGCTCCCTCGCAGACCATCATGCGCTGCTGAGCCGGTCGCTTGTCCAGTTCGAAGCACAATGAATCTGGATTTAAATGCCGCTTAAAGTCGGAATAGCGATGTGCCTCATACGACAGATAGCTGGAGCCCAGGGCTGAGGCAGCCACAGCAGCGGCAACAGTTCCATTCCCATTACGATTATGCACCGACGGCGGCAATGAATCCTGCCGCTTACGCTCAAAGTACTCCACGATTTTGGCTATTTGCGCAGATCGTGTACTCGGCAACGCGGTGAACGAACGATCATCCCAGAGCAATGAATCGGAGCTGATGTCGTCCGAGCTGTCCGTGTAGATGGACGAGGTGCGATTTTTACAATACAGCAATTGATTTGTTGCAAACGGGCTGCGTTGCAGCAGCGAATGGATTTCCGAATCGAGAGCGAGCCGATTGATTATACCCGCTGTGGCTGACATCTGGGCATCGCCACCACTCACCAGCGAGTGGTGGCAGGTGTAACGCCTGTGATGTGTTCGCGGTGCAATAATCTCGGCATCCAGCTCATCCATTGAATCCAGTGCCGTCGACGATGAAGTGTTGCAGATGCCACCGCCACCGCCGGCAATCGCGGTAGTTTCGTTATCAATCGTTAGTAAAACGGATGGCGATGTCGTTTCATTTTGATGATGATGCTGATCGGCAACGGCAGCTGCGGCGACAATTGAACCCGCCGGCGCATAGTAACAGCAACGACACAAACTTGCCAGTTTATCGCTAAAAAGAATAAATGTTTAATAATGTTGTTGTTTGTTGTTGTAACGTTGCGTGTTTTACGCGTCCTCAAATTCGTTTACTTGAGTTTATTATTGCCCACAGTCTCGATCCTCAGCTGGGATTTTAATTGATCATAACAGCAGCTGCTATTATTAGAGCCGACCACCAATGATCCGATGCCGCACAATTGTCGCGTATAACTGGTGGTGTTTGCCGTGATCGCCGCATCCGATTCCTCATTAAAGCACGAATAAAAACCACTCTCAATGGAATCGCGCCGTGTCAGATTTTGTTTTGCAGGTAATATCTCGCAGGACGATGTTTTCAGCTCATTCAATTCGGATGCGGCCGTCTCCTCCTCCTCCTCCTCTTCCTCCTCATCATCATCCTCCTCCTCTTCCAGCTGATGCGGTGTACTCTGCGAAACGGCATCAATTTGGGAGTGCGATGTGCTGCTTTTCGATTCATCCTTAATGATATGCTCAATGCAACTGGTCGCATCGACAGTTAGGGGCATCGTTGTCAGTGCATTGCTGGAAGCACTCGTTTTGAGTAGGGCGGAGATTGGTTCCAGTTCGCTGCTGTTGGGATATTTTGTTATGGTTCCACTGCTGCCACGAAAAAGCGGATGAGTGTAGAGGGAATTTGCGCGATATTTGCGTGCAACAGGCATTGTGGAGGGACGGACAGCGCTGTCATCGCTGCTGGACTCGGCGTCCGCACAATTGCCGCCACCATCCAGATCCTCGCCCTCAGAATTGCAAAAGTCACAGTCATCCATGTCGGGCAGTGCTGATCCATTTATTGTTGCAGTCGCTGTTGCCGTAGTAGTTGCCTTAGCAGTTGCAGTTGCCGTAGCAGTCGCCGTTGCATTGTTGCTGCGATGCGGCAATTTCAGTTCGATGGCGCTGTATTTGCGCGACAATTGTGGGGAGACGGGCAGACTCTTTGGTTCACTACAACTAGTTGTTGTTGTTGTTGCACCTGCTGTTTTCGCCGTTGTTGCAGCACCTGCCGCCGTTTTGGAGTCGCTGTCAGTCATTGTCTTATTTTGCATGGCAACCAGCTCCTTGAAGAATGGCGCAGACATCTCAAAGCACGAGCTAAACAAGTCACCGACACCAGCTGCATATGTCTTTGGATTGGCGCCCAATATCTTTTTAACACCACGCAGCTGCGCCAGCGCCGTGAATGGATTTGGTTTGACGCCATTGTGATCCTTGGCTAACGATGGCTTATATTGCGGATCCTTCAGGCACATCGTTTCGCCAACTTTGCGCAGGGTTAGCACCGCTGATATTGGTGGCGGCAATGGTGGTGGCTCCGGCACCGTCGACACGGGCATAAGCACCGTCGCTGTTTCCGCACCACCATTTGCCAATTGCCGCGGCGGTGTCGGTGAATGGGTCGAGGATCGCTGTCGCTGCATTTGATGACAGCGCGCCTTATCGCTGGGTGACGTGTGCAGCGGAAAATGTATGATATTCTCACTGAGTGATCGTCGATGTAACAGTATCTCGGCCTCCAGTTTCTGTGTGGCACGCCGCACACGCGATTGCAATATATGCTGATCGTAATCACTACTGTTCTCGGCCAGCAGCCAGTTGGGTGTGCCGGGCGTGGCAGCCGATGCGGATTTACAACCAATACTCGTCGGAAATCGAAAGCCATCCTCATCGACATCACGCAATCGGCCTTCGGGCGATGCACTCATTGTGCCAACAATCGGTGGCACCGTTGCCTTATCGATGTCACTACTATTTGGCAGGGAATTGATCAATTCCAGCGAGCTGAGCGGACTCGACGTGCACATTAATTCCTGTTCATATTTCTCGGACAGCAACGTCAACTTTTTGGTTGCATCATGGAAAGTCGGCCGACTCTTGGGATCATACTGTGAAGAAGAAATTTGTTAATAACAATAAATTAATTAAAGATGTTAAATAACTTACCAGACAACAGTAAAAGGCTAGCCTTAAAAAGACAGGTGGCGTGTCCATTGGACACAGTTCAACAAACGACAGATAATCTAAGCCGAATGATGCGGTACGTGGCATCAAGTCTGGATCGGCCTCGATGCGTGCGATAATCTCACACTGAATAATGCCGAATGAGAAAACGTCGCTGGTCTGATCGTACCACTGGCCTTTCAGACACTCGGGACTAACCCAATACGGTGAGCCAACTGTCTCTAAACGTGATTTGCCGCTGCAATCAAACAAAACACAAAATACATTAATTCCAATGTTAACATCAAAGCATAAAAACAATGAAAAATACAATCGAAATTGTATGCATATAACAAATGATTATTAATTATCAACCAGATTAGAGTCATGTGATTAGATAATAAAAATGTACTTACGATTTCACTGGTATTTTAGCAGCCAAGCCAAAGTCACCAACAACAGCTTCGTATTGTTCATCTGCGAGATGACGAATGAGCACATTCTATATTTTATTTATTTATTTTTTTTTTTAGACAAAAACAGATGTTTATATATTAGTTGAGCTGTTTAAAAAAGCGTTAGTTTTTAGTAGCTCTTACCTTGCTTGTTAAATCTCGATGGAAAATACCCGCTTCGTGAACATATGTCATTCCGCGCGCTATATCCAGCGCCAGTCTTATTTTCTTTGCAGCGCTGAGAAACCGATCTTGGTTGGCCAGCAACTGCTCCAGTGAGCCACCGTTGATGTACTCGGTCAGGGCATGTAGTTGTCCTTCTTGCACACACACTCCCATAAAGCTATGAGATTAAAATTAAAATTAAAATTAAAAAACACGTATAAGTAAAAATAAATATACATAGATATAAAAAGTAAAATTAAAGGGTAAATTTCCATTGACATAAACACTGAAACAAATATTTTTTATTTGTTTAGTTGTTTATTATTTTTATGAGTTTGTTTGAGAATAATGTTAAGTAAAAATTACTGTTTCTCGAGTGAATGAATGCATAATGCGAAATTGGTTAAAAAGGCGGAGCAGTGCGAGGAGTCGTCATTTTCTACGTGAATTCGATTTTGGTCTTTTTTTTAAAGTAATTTTATATGTGGAATGTTGATGTTTAAGGTGTCAAATTGTTCGCATGAACTTGAATTAATTGTTTCAATTAATGAGGGCAGTTCAAGGTCTCTATGCATAATTAATTAATTACTAGATCTAATTATGGCGTTGAATTGTTGTTGAACTTTGTTAATGTGGGATTGTGCTGACAAATTGCAAATGCCATAAGTACATTTTGGTAGAAACATTGTTTGAAAACAAATGAGTTTGATGAGAAGAGGGTTTCAGTTTTGTCTGGGTATTATTATGTTATTATTCATAATTATTTTCTAGTGAGAGAGAACTTACCTTAATATATTAGGATGCGATAATTTATTAAGCAATTGAACTTCCCGCAACATGTTAGGTCGATTAGCGCGCAATTGATTCATTTTCAGCACCATCACCTTGCCAGTTGTACGATGTGTGACCTAGTTAAATAAATTAGATGAGATGATTATGATTAATGATGCATCCTTGAAGTGAACATTTAATTGTTCTTCTGTTTTGCACAGAATTACTATACGTATGAGTAACAAGCAGATACAATAAAGATCATTTCTAATTACAAATAAACTGGATAGGTGACTATTGCTTGCGATTTACAGGCGCGTGAATGAGATCATCACTAGGCAATTATTGAACATTTTTTAATTTTTAAAATACTATAAGGAAACATCTCTTAAGGCTGTATACATTTTTAAACAAACCAGCAACAAAAATTGAATAAATAAATAGTAATAACTATAAGGAAGGCTTATTTATTGCAGTGAGCCACTAACAGCCTAGGCAATAAAAAAAACTTGAACTTTCATATTGCCGGACATTCACTATCCAGTTATGGGAGGTGTCCGCCTTGGGCAAAGCAGGCGCAGCAATTAAGTCATCATATTTTTCAGTATATAAAAAATACATTTATAAAAAGCTGCCCCATTTAAAAATATTATGATATTTTTTAAATTAGGAATCGGATATATATGTTCTCTACTTGTATATAAAAAAAAAATTGATAGCTTAAATTAGTTACTACATCCACACATGCCGCAATGATTGTTATGTCAACATTTTGACAATGTGGTAGCTTAAATAATTTGGGTGCATGGTATTGTGGTATTTTCACTTTCAGCTGGGAAATGCGATATGGCAATTGCGGAAGTAAAACAACAAGAAAGCGCCAAGCGGCTGCAACAAAAAAGCAGCACCAAAAATATACAAAAAAAAAATCCTTTTTCCACCAAAACCAAGATGAAACCGTGTAGTGTAATGCAACAAACCAGTTGCCGGACGCCTGTCACAGACGTCCATTTGAAGCTCTGGCAACATCAGCAGCAGCCGCAGCAGGTAACAAAAACCCGCCTGATGATGCATGCTGCTGTTGTTGTTGTTGTTGCTGTTGTTGTTTGTTACACGGACAATTTAGCTACAAGTTTCAAGTCCACTCATTCGGAGATATTCCCAAACTAGTTTTGATGAAACGGCATTGACCACGATTGACATCGATTGCATCGTCAGCGAAATTATTTGAACAATTCCCCACATGCAATTTGGGCTTTACTGTTAACAAATATCATTTTTAATATGATTTTCAAAAGTTGCGTTTCGTTTTTCATGTTTGAACAACTTTTCAACGAACGTCGAACGAATGTTGAAAAGATCGTCTGCTATATATATTTTTTTTTTGTTTGTTTTTTTTTACATTATTTTTGTTAAGCTTTTTGTGCAATCACAAATCTGAACTCAAAAAAGGCATTATCGCTTACAACTCTTGCGAGTTGTCAACGCACAGCACAATGTCACCTGTTGTAAAGAAACGTGTTCGATTACAAGTCGAAATACTTCAGCTAAAAAGCAATGCGATTTTACACATATTTAAATTATCTACTAACTGGCAGCAAATGCCACGAGAATATAAGTAATTGTGGCAAGCGGATAATATTGTGCCGTTTGTTTTCGCAAAACAAAATCTACAATTGTGTCAACAATACGTCGGCAATAAGTTGGCAACAAGTCAGATGATTCTACACTCAAAAAAAAATAAAGTAGAAAGTATTGATAAGTGGTGTAGATAAACATGATGTTTTTGGTCGATTAAGGGCAAGCATTTAAGCATTTGAGAAATATATTTATCAAACTCGGAAATTATATTTCTTTTTTAGGGCAATTTTAATTTTAGGGTAATTTAAAAATTCTCTTTGATTTTGTTTTCTTTCTTGTCAGAAACACTACAATTTCGAATTTAACTATGTTTTCATTTTTAAAAACAAAAATTTTACCTCTAATATATTATTTTAGATAAGAATTCAAAATATTATTTTTATGTTTCATTATTAATTTTATGTGGATTAAAACATTTTCTTACTTTAGTATGAAAATAAAAGTAGATATTAAATAATAATATAAATATGCTTTTTGCATTCTGTAGATCAAATGTTTTAATATATATATACATATATGTTTTAAATCGCTTTGTCTTCTAGTGTGCATATTTTTTTTTTTTTAGTTTCGTTTGTGATTTTTTAATAAAATATTGTCAATTAAAAGCAAAAGAGATTGTTGAACAGGAAAATCAACTGGATTGAAGCCACACAAACAGCACAAAAATAGTTTGTCGGGAAGCTGCAGTTTGTTGCAAGCAATGTTGTTTTTTTTTTTTTTTTTTAGAAGTTTACCCAATTAATACTAAATTCCATTCCATATTAATATTGATATTGAGCCTGCAGCTGTAAATTGTGTATAGTTTTTAGAGGGTCCCCCCTCTTTCCCACTTTACCATTATTCTAGGCATTATCAAGACCAGTTTTTAGACAATGGGGGCTGGCGAGTGTCGCCACTGTTAACAGACAACAGCTCGATGTTCTGACCAGGTAAATTGAGGTCGTCGCCATTAGCAAAACAAACTGTTAGCCAGTCGGCGGCCGACTGGAATGGAATCTGGCCTAGTTTGCTTTCTTTCACGCCGCCTGCCAAGCGCGTCTGGTGCGTCTCTCTTTGTATTTAGACTTCTCCAAGCTGACTTTGCGTTCTTTTCTTTTTGGACATGCTTTTTTTTTTTTTGCTATTGTGCAACTCATCTGCGGCGGCGGCAAAGCCGGCTAAACGGTTATTTTATCTATTTTTTATTTATGGCTTTATACATTTAACATTTTTCAACAAGTACATTTAACAAGTCGTGCAAAATACGATAGTCATATAGCGACTTGCTAGCCTCAAATTTAATGGCCTAATCATGTTGTGATCGGGGCAAGTCGAGCATCAAGTGTATAATGATACAATTTGGCAAAATGAACGTTCTCTGATCTTTATCAGGGAAAAGCTACACTCCGAAAAAATCATGCATCATTAAAGAAAATCGCCCTGAATACTAGAAGTTATTTCTTGTACTTAAAACAGATGTACGAAAAATATTGCCGTACATATAAATAATAATACAAAAATTGTACAAGTGAACAAATGTAAAAGAAACACTTAACACTTATTTAATTTTTTAAAACTATGCCGCCAAACAAGGGAACAAATATTCTTTCTGAATCACAAACTGATTTAAGATTGGCGACAAAAGCGTGGATATTTTTATTTTTGCAGTGTATGCTGCGTATTTCCATTGCCAATCGATCTTACTACAACCTTAAACCATAAAACGGTTTAAATTTGAACATGGGCATCTGGCCAAGACAGGTGAACTTAAACCTAAAATTTTTATAACTGCATAGCCATGAATTGCAAATTAATTAACTGCTGTAGCAACATTGTTGAATGTTTGTGCAATCTTATCAGAATCACACAGAACAATACACAAAATAATCGCTTAAGATAATGTATATGTACACACACAATAATGTTTCATTTTTTTTTTTTTTTTTTGTTAATTTGGCTATCGCAAATAATTTGGTAATTTGCTGCCCATAATCAGTCCAACAATACGCAAACAAATGAAATGAAAAATAAACGTTTTATGTATGCATTTCGTAGGCGTAATCACATTTAATTATACATGTGACAGAAATTGTTTAATAATACACATAACGTTAATTATACTGACTTAAAGTATTTCCATTTGTGTCGAGGAGTTTGGTTGCAAGACTTTACACAACCATTTATTGCATCGATTGCATATAACTAATCGTTTTGAATATGCTGTTTTTTGTTGTTGCTTTTGCATTTTATGTGATTTTAATTGTTAACGGAAAAGCCAAAGAGTTATGTAAATGTTTGGGATCGTCTGTATCGGTTTACTTTTGATCAATACTCATGTTTAAACACCTTTTTCGTATGTTGAGCAAGCAGACAGATAGAAAGAGAAAGATGAAGAGAGAGAGAGAGTGGGAGATACAGATAGAAAGAGAGAGATATACAGAGATACACCCATCAACTAATATGTTTATATTTACAAATACCACATTTTCAATCATCTTTACGGGCAGGCAGGCAGGCAGCAGCAGTACTGAGTGAGTGCAACTAACAATAAACTAGTTTGCTGCAAAATGGACTGAGGCTTGTTTACAACTGATGGACTTTTTACCTAGAAGCTTAATTGAGTTTGCATTTAACATTTTATCTCTCTCGTGTTTTGTTTTTCTATGGGCGCCTTTTTACGATTATGCAACACACAACACACAGCGTAAAAATCAATTAGTTTTTGTCCGCCTTTTGCCTATGTATATCAATACTAAGGAAAACAAAAAAATTAAGCGAAGACTGCCTGCTGTGTTAAATAAATAGTCAACACAATTTTTATTTCTTGACGTGCCTCAGAGTGTTGTGCTATGGACATACTTTAATTTTGTTATGGCAAGCACAGCCATAAATTGAATCGTTATCTTAGTATCGATAAGAATCGATTATCGATGAAAATCACAATATCAAATATATAACTAAAGATCTCATATGAAATGCGCAGATAAAGTTTATCTCATTCCTATTGATAAGTCTCGAATAGTAGTGAAATCAACGAGTTTGATGATTAGCCACTGTAAACAGCTAAAAACCCCACCCCAGTCATTGGATCTTAATCCTATTTACTACCAATGACATCAGAAACTTGGTCAGAAGTATGCGCTTACATTTTAATCAGGTAGAAGGGCAAAAAGAGACCCTACTAGATTGTAAGAACCATTTTTCCCTTTTTAATTAAATAAGCTTTAAGACATGTTACTTGACAGACAAGATTGTACGAACATTTGGCAAACTTATGTTCAAATACGTTTTATATAGTTGAGCAAGTTAAAAAAAATCACCGTTTCGACTATGGTTTGGCATCTATATTTATACTAATTAAAAACATCCTATTCCTACTTTTGATTTTTGACAATATTAGTAACCGAATGAAATTGCAATAGTACTTAAGAGCAAATGATTTTATTTCTTATATTATAATGTTATACTTTTTCTTGCTATCGCTATGATAGTAAATTTCCCAATTGAAATATTTTTTAAGTATTAATTTTACAAAGCTTACTAATACACTAATCGAAAATCAACTCATAACTCAACAATGAATTACAATATGCTAAAAACTTTTCACTTTACGGCATTTTACGAACGAGCAATTATGAATACATAACTAATTAACTAACGTATAAATATGTAACATAATCTCATAAGTTCAATAACAAAACTTCACATGCACTCGGCTTCACAAAAAAAAAAAAAAAAAAAAAAAAATACAATAATAAAACAAAATTTTTGCAAGGCACCAAGCCGTGGTAAGTATAAAAGTCAAGTAGAAAAGTGAAATGCTGCTACTGCAAAATAAGAAATAAATAATTGCTTTTTACCCCACACACACACACACACACACTCAAGATAGGAGTTTTGGAGTAGGTACAGTTGGCTGCACAAATCAAGCAGAGGAGGGTAGGCAAAGGAGGAGTTTGCAGGGGGGCTAACGGTATGCCGAGCAGGCAACCAAGCCGCGCATCAGAGCTCATTCAATTTCACATTTCAAATGTGAGAGAAAAAAAACAAAAAAAAAAAAAAAACACACACACAATGTATATTATTTTGTTGCCAATGGTGTTGGCGTCTTCTGTTTGGTTTGTTCGCGCTCTTTAGTTTCGTTTCAAAAAAAAAAAAAACACCGGTGGAAATTAACCGTATACAAGTTTTTACATACTTATCCCCATATGATATGTACAACGTATATTGAAACCCCTATCAAGTACAATAACCCCCCCAACACTTCCCACACACACACACAGTCACATACACTGTCGCACATTTGTAATTTTTGTTTCATTAATACTTGTGAGCAGTTGTCGCGTGCAGTTGAAATAGAAAGTGTGCATCAATTGCATTGTTTTTTGCAATGCATCATGCTAAAATAGATGGCAAAGAAAATCATGTTTATTTTATTTTTATTTTTTTTTTTTTGGCTGTTTATGTCTTGGAATCACCCAATAAAAATAATAAGCTTAACACTTAACATATTTAAATCTTATTCCTGTGCGTTAAATCTGAATTATTTGACTGAGTGACTCCCCCACAAAAAAATAGGAATTTAAAATACTTAAACCCTACCCATGATATTATATATTTAATAGATCATTTAATTTAATTGTAGTTTATTTGACGTTATTAATTTTATTACTTCCTTCAGCTTTTTTTAAATTAGATTCAGACATTTAAATTTGAACTATTAAGTAAATAAATAAATACAAAAGCAAAAAAAATGTGTAGTCCATAAAGCAAATAAATGAGTCTTATTATAAAACATTGTTTAAAAATTGTCAGCTACTAAGTCCACATTAAACAAAACCATGCAAAATAATTTAATGAGTGTAATTAATTATTTTTTTAATTGACGGCTGTTTAGTCATAAAATAGACAACAAAAAATAAACTAATAAGTGAGTAATATTTGAACAAATGTTTCTGCCTGCATTCTTGCTTAACAAACCCTAAAATTATTGGCAAGTGTTGTGCACTTGATGTGCACATCAAAAAACGCCAATTGCTGTCTTCATTGATATACTGTAGCCCCTTTATGTGCTTTACATACATACATACATACATACATACAAACATATTCATTCTTCACACACCTTAACAAGCATATATGCATGTATATATGCATATTTTTGAAAGATTCTCGAAAGCAAGCAACATCGTAAAATTATTTGGCACACTTACAAATCGTACCAACATTTTGTGGGCAGATCACGCGACGTGGGGCGCGTGTAGTGTAAAAATAGCTGCAAGTGGGTGTTTGGCAGCTATACACACATCGGAGCTTTACAGATGACACATAACACGATATTGGGCATATAATGATAAGGCCCATACACACCCACATACATACAACATTTACATCGCTATACACGTAATGAGCAAGGGCAAATTTTTGTAAACTAAGTTGGTTTAAACACTCAACAGCGCGAGTCAATAAAAAAAACATTGCTTGAAGTGAATTCAACTCCAAATTAAAACATATAAATCACACATATATATATATAAAATTATATATATATATGTCTCCACGCTGGACGCGCACGCAATTGTTGCAGGCGATGTGGCAGCTGCATGTGCAACCAGTCGTTTATTTTTTGGGTCCTAACTAACTAAGCAAACAAACAAGCTAACGGCAAATGTTCCCAATTGGCTAAGGCAAACACCATTTAACGTTACAATTTGTTTTCATTTGCTTTCTTTTTTTAAAGTAAGTAAATATATATATATATATATATATATATATATATATATATATATGTATATGATTTAGGCAAACAAGTAAAGTAAAAAAATGGCTTTTATTAATGGCCAGAGCTATGAAATAACATTAAACATTGAACGTCCTGTCCTGTCAACAAAACTGTCTTCTCCTAATGAATATTGATTTGTTTTGTTTGAGCAAAAGGAAAACAAAAAGAAAAACGCACCATTCACTTGGTGGACATAACATAAAAAAATATAAAGATAATTCTATAAACTAAAAAATATCTTATCAATAATTTTACATAACATTTGAAGTGTTTATAATACAGTTGTGCAATACTGCAATACTGGAAACAATATCAAAAACACATCACAATAGGCACATACCCAATGATTACGATACTGATTGGAATTGTGTTTGTGGTGGCCTGATCTTATGTAAGACTTTTGAAGACTTTCGTTTGGATTGGCTGCTGTTGGCTGCTTTTTTTTTGCTATTTTTTTTTTCTTCTTTCTATTAAACGTTACAGCTTTTGTTATTAAAAGTGTTTTTGCCGGCTGATTAGTGCGTTAAGCATTTTTTTTCTTGTATTTTTCGCAAAACTAAGCGTATTGTTATGTAAATTGATTTTCCTTTCAAATCGTTTTGTGTGCGTTTCTTTTTTTTTTTTTTTTCAATCAGGTAAAGCAAATTTAAGTCAAAATAAAAAAAAACTACTGCACTATTAAATCAAAGTTTGGCCGTTATATTTTACTGCTTATGTTTACGATATGATTTTAATAAATAATCTTGGCAACATTTTAATTACGTCGACACACTTCGATTGCAGCAGAGACGCGGCAAAATACAGCATTAAAGGCAAACTATAATTATAAATTACAGTTAATCCTAAATTTGAACTTTCTGACTTGCAGCTACCGACGCAATCCGATGCGATCCGGAAATGTAATCGAATCATCCAAGCAATGAAAAAAATGGAATGGAATAACGGACAAGTGAACGCACCTCACACACAACACACAACAACACACACAACACGCGCAACATTAGGATTACTCCGCATCCAGACGTCATGGAGACCGCAGAAAGGTATTTTATTGTGTATTGTTTATGCATATGGAACTTTTATTCATCGCATTATGACGACGACCACGTGAGAAATAAGCACGCAAAAGCTGAACACTCAACTATATAAAAATAAATTGTTTATCAATTACGAAAAATTGTTTATAAATAAAATGTGCACATTTCACCATGAAAGTGAAGTGTGATTTTTTTCTGTTTTGTTGCTAATATGAACTTATCAATGAATAACAATAAACACTAGTGTGTATTATTTTCTTCTTTTTTTTTTAAACTTTCATCAAAGAAAAAATATTTTGTATCTAAACTGAAAGGCTTGTAACGTTTTTTCCATGGCGTCATTGTTATAAGCATGCATGACAAAATATTTAATAGAAAATAGTAACGAAATTTGTCTATACAAATTTTTCAAATACACAAAAATAACGAAAATGAAAGTTAAAGAGAATTGTATACCCTTGATGACATTTAAAAATTTGAATGAATTTATTTCGCAGTGATTTTGCCTGTTGTTGAATCGTTTATCATCTGAAACAAAAGATGTCTGTGGCAATTAATAATATTGAATATGCCCCCCTTTATTGTAGTTAAGCAAAATTAAATAATCATGTAGATGTTTAGTAGCATTGTCACTATCATTATCAGCCAAAAAACCGGTTTAAGTTGTAATTCTTTTTGTAACATGACAAAGAAAAAAATAATAATGAAAAAAAAAAATTGAAACAATCTACAACGAAGATATATGAGAATAATAAGATTGAATTTTTGAGTCAAAAAGGTGTATTTTCAAAAGTAAGACGCAATATATATCAATCATTGCTATACAAGTTCAATTAATATTATTGAATATAACCCTTTATGAATTTTCACTCAAATATACAATCTGGGAAATGTTTACCTGATAGATAGAATTGGGCTTCAACAATGTTATCAGTCAAATTACAGAAGTACAGATTAAAAACGAAATTCTTACAATTCAACAAAGAACAGAATACATAAAAAGTCAACACAGTCTACAAGAATAACATATGAGAACAATAAGATTGAATCGTACTTCTCATATTTAATTTTCAAGAGTAAAACGCCATATTTTTTAATCATGGCCAAAAAAAGTTCTAAAGCAGTAAGAAAAAAAGAGAAAATCGAAAGTTGAAGCGTTCTAGCTATTTTTTAAACGTTGTAAAATGTTTTGGGTGCACAAGTTTCTAACAGCTTTTAAAATGCTGTTTTAATAACTGAAGCGCCTTTTAATTATGAAGAGCTGTTTAAAAGAAACTTTCTAATGATTATTATATATGTATATAAGCATACATTTCACAGATTTGTGTGTAGAACATTAAGCTATGTTTCTGACTACAGCTCGGAATGTTTAAAAAGCTATGCATGTATATTTTTGATAAAAAACAATTTGAAAAAATAAAAGTGTTTGGCACTTACCCGATATACCTCCGAGAAAAAACCGGATCCGATTTTTTCCTTGACAAAATCATCAACCGAATATAGGGCTGAGACAGCCGTACGCAGAGCCTTGCATGACGAGCCGGTAACAAGTCGATCCGAGGATATGGTGCGTGTCACTGGTGGCGGTGGATGGCCATTGGTGACGCTACCGTTAATGGGGATATTAGCGTTAGTCGCATTACTGCTGTCCTTGTGGAGCACCGAGGATGTCGTATCAGCCGGGAACATATCACCATTTGCCTTCTCCTGCAGGCCGGCAACTCTGTACGCCGACGATCCACCCATGCCCGATGTGTTGTCCTGCCACAGGAACGGATTGGCGGAATCCACCTGATCGCAGAATCTATCCTGCTTTGTGATACTGCCGCTGTTGATGTGGTTTTCCGGCGGACCGGGGCCACTGTGTTGGTTTAGGCTCATTTTTATCAGCTACGACGTATTTTGTTGTTGTTAAATTTTGGAAGGATTTTTTTTTTTGGCTGGATTAAGCTGCGCTTGTTTCTGGCAAACTCACATGGGAAACACTCACAGTGGGTGGTGGTGTAGGTTGGTGCAACACGAACACGTTGCAAGCAAGACGATCACCAATGGGTTGACCGTGGCACAGTAGTTACAAAAACTACAACTATTTGGCCAAGTTAATTGACAATTATGTGAGAAACTAAATACAAATTAATTCACAATAATTTTGTATATGTGTTTCTGTTAAATGAAAAAAAAAACAGGGGCTGTGACGTCATTTGTCAGTTTGGCACAGAATTGAACGGAAGACTTGACTCAAAAGGAAGCGCTCTGGAAATCTAAGGAGGAAAAGAAAAGAAAATAAAGTTTAGTAAACAAGTTTAACAATAATTTGTATTTAATATGCACACTCTTTTTTGTGTAAGTTGAACAACCTTCATTAAAACTCCTCGTAAATAATTATAATCAATATGATAATTATAAATTTTGCTCAATATTCAACAATATCTATACTATCTCTGTTAATTGAACGTGTGCTGTTTTGCTTAAGCTTAAGTGCGATTTAAAAAATTGTTCGTATAACCATTAATTACTTAGCCAAATATTTATGGTTAGTCAACACGTGCGCACACAGTGCCTACAAAAAATTAATTTGTACTTGTATTAAATGAGAGCTTACAAAATGTTTCTTTAATGTTTTGTATGTTGGAAACCTTTGAATAATATACCCCCAAATTTTGAGCTTGATTATCTTATTATGTGTAGAATAAGATTATTTATTATTATTGCGATTCAAAGACAATGTATAATAATAATCTGATATGCTGAAGTTATTGCCAACATAGACCAAGACATTTTTTATAATAACTTTTTGAAATTTTTTTATATTTGTATTATTTTTTGAATTATTAAAAACATTATAATCCAAAAGGATTATTTTATTATTATTATACCTTTATTATTAATATGATATCTTTATTACAATATACATTCTGAATATAATAATAGAGATTATCTTTATTTGTAAAAGAGACATTTTAAAAACAATCACTCACTATTTTTCAATATTTTTGAAACACATTCTAAGCCTTAATTCCATATTAAAGACTAGAATGCTCTATTATTGACTGATTTTTAGGATTTTACTAAATGCACGTAAAACAAAATACTCTTCTAAAGACAGATTATTATTATGGTGTTATTTTTTCTTCGGCTGCTATACTATACACAAATCTATATTTTAGTTTGCTTTCTTACGAAGCAAATGGAAAAAAATCAATATTTTTGGTTGACATCTTTTGGCTTTTGCGATCAATAAAAGCAAGAACAATATTTGTTTGCTCCGCAAACAGATTTATTTTGTTTGTGGTAAAATATACCAAAATTTTGTAAAATTACGTGCTTAAGTTAGGTACCTTCTTTTAAATTGGCTCATGGTTAAATCGGAATATATAAAACATGATCTGAATAGTTTTTTTAGGTGAAGCATTTCAATGTCAATATATATATTTCTATATCAATTTAAGTTGATAAGATTTCAAATAAGTACTGAACGAACTTTGTCCAGCTCACATCTCAATGAAAACGATAATTGACTATTTTCAGATAATAAATATTTAAATTTAGCTTGCCTTAAACTTCGCAAACTGGTATCTTTAGTTTATTTAGTATTCACGGGTGCGCGTGATTTAAAGTGACGTGAATTGAATTGAATTGAATTGCAGTGCAATTTCAGAGTTATTTGCTATTTTGATAACACTTTTTTTTGCAATAAAAAACCAACAGCAAGCACTTTATTTTAAACAACAAATATATTCGAGAATTTGTAGCCACCAGGGACAGTCGCCGCAGTACAATGGAACTGCGCTATCGTCGCTTTTGTGCCTTCAACTGAGCTGTGCCGAAAAACGACAAAAAAAAATCCACAAAATATATGGTTTGTGGTTAGCGAATACAATCGCGAGCAGCTGCAAGGACTGATAAACAAATGATGATGACATAACAAATAGTTGCCTGTTGTGTGTGTGTTCTAATCGGAAATATTATGACAACAGCATCAAGTTGGCAATTTGATTTCACCTCTTTATCAGCAAACCTTGAGATAAGATAATGGCAAAAATAGCCGAACAAATCGAAAACTTGGCCAGAAAACTTAACACAAAAAGCTTTAATAAAATACCTCGGAATGTTACTGCGAATTTAAGGCATTACAGAAGCACATAAAAAAATAATCCAGAATTTGTTTTTTTATTGCTTAAAGCACTCGCGATCTTTTAGTAGGAAAATATCAGGAGTATCAGCAGACTAGCCTTCCACACTGGATCACAGTTGCTTGAAGACTGTGTGCCATTTTCGCGATTTTCTCAAACATTTCCCGGATATTGCACAAAGACAATAAACTCTTTTATTTTCCCCTCCCCCTTTTTGAGTCAGCGCACAATAAAATGACAATAATTAAGAACACAATGCAAGCAACTGATGATAAAGTTCTATAAACAAAGCGATCTAGAGTTTTTAAGAACAAAAAACATAAGACGCAAATGGGCCACTGAAGGAGGACCGAGAGAGACTCAGAGACCAGACACATATAAATAAAAACAATTTAAATAGTCACACAGTGGAACAATAAATTTAAAATAAAATAATAAAAAAAAACTTTTTTTCCCCAATTGGAACTTTTGACAAAATAGGAAATAGTCTGCAGCAAAAGGCATTTTTTGGCAGTACACAAAAAATATTTATAAATTTACTTGTCAATTTATTTGATGTGCAAAGAATTTACTCAAGAATTTTAAAGTCGTCGAAATTTTTCAAATATATATTTACACTGTAAACTGTAAATTCTTGCACTGTTCAAATTTGTGTACATCGAGGCTTGAGAATTAAGTAAATTAGCTTTATAATGCAAAAAAAAAAAAGAAATTGTTTTTGCCTGGTTTATTTTCGACTTCAAGTGCAAGTAGAATTAGAAATTAAGAAGAGAAAACTACAACTAAACCAGAAGACGAACATCAAACGACAGAGCAAAAAAACAACTAGTGCAGGCACACAAACACAAACCGACACACACATATACGTAGTGAATATGCAGCTGGCATCAAGCGAAAAAAGGTGCAAAACGGAAACTACAATTGGTGCTTGGCCGCCGCCGACCACCACCACCAAATCCAATAAGCATCACACTGAATCACTCACACTGACTTCAAATGCACCAATCGTTTTACATATATACACTCACACAAACACATACAAATAAATGAATGAATGAATGCATAATAAGAAGTGAAACATCTGTCGCCGCATTTTGCACTTTACGTTAAAAAGTGTCTTTCCAGTAAAAAGAAAAAAAGAGAAAAAACACGAGAAAAGAAAAGAAAAGAAAAAGAGAATGCAATTTGATGGTATTGGAAAACGAGACGATGAAGCTTCTTTCCCATCATCTGCGCTTAGTTTGTGTTATTTTTACATTTCCGCTGCTTACAAAAATATTTAGATATGCGTGTGTGTTTGTGTGTAGCTCCCCGCATTAAAACAGCATTCCAAGCGCACACCGACACACACACATACACAGCCAGACAGACATAAATGAGGAGGCGGAGCAAAGGGCAGAAGCAGACCAAAACTTATGTATCATATGCATAATAATTACAGATTTTTATTTAATATATATTCTTCTAAAAATACAGACATCTATTTAAGAATTATATAGGGAATATTTAAAAATATTTTGTTACAGAAATATTGATGTACTGTCCCAGGCAAAGGTCAAATCTATGGGCAGCAAACGCTTCCGACGAAAATGCAGCAGAAAAGAAAATGAAACATGTACCAAGTACTTACATACACCAACACACATCAGCACAGACCAACACACACAGACACAATAAAGCAGAGACGCCTACACATACACTCATTGCATACAAATGCAATTTTAGATCCCATTTAAAGAAAAATTCCTAATTAAAGTTTTTTTTTTACTTACAAACAAAAATATATATAAATAATAACAATGTTTGTATATATATATTTACCAGTTATATTAGTTGTTATAATCCAATAAGTGCGTTTTGTGTATGTGTTTTTTTCCTTTTGGCTGCAATTGTATTCAAATTTGAAATTAAAACACAATAACAAGATGAACACAAAATTACAACTTTTTCTTGGGGCTTGGAAGCAAAATTTCACTTAATTTAATGTCTTCGTTTTGTTTACATACATTTATACATATTTATTTGTATCTATGTACGTTTTCTTTATATACGACATTTTTCTATTATGTACTTAACGAGCCCACATTCCGATTCGGTAACTATTTATAATGATGTGCAAAGTTATATATATGCAAAAAAGAGGCAATGAAAATTTTTTGTTTATTATTTGTATTTGCAATCGCGTAAAATCGTATGCAAAATAACTCACGACGCGAATCCACGTCAAGCTTCGCTTCTGTCTCGATTACTTTAACATATTAAATTCGCAAGTGTGACCGCACTAGGCCAACGCAAATATACCGACCGCAAACAGTGTGACATACATATGGTATTTTTTTATTTTGCCATAAAAATACATTTCTTTATTTTTTGTTTTGATCAGCACATTTGGACATCAGAATTAGTTTATTTTAACAATAAATCGAAATTTCCTTATTGTAATATAAAGGCTACTTATGTTTTTTAATGAACTTCATATACTTTTTGGCATTAAAATTGTCCTCCACTTCGTCCATAATCTTGACCTTCTTTCGCGGCTTTCGGGCCTCCAAGCGAGCCTTGCGCTCCACATCGGACAGTGTGCTCAGATCCAGTGGCAGCTGAAATTTTAAATGTTAAGAAATAACATTCATTCTTCCCAACGCTTATGTAATTTACCTTGATTATTTTACGTGGTTCGTGATATCGAATGTTAATCGTAGATCCATCGGGATGCACAACAACTGTTGGATAAATGCGACAATACACAGATCGATGTAAACGCGTCACGGATGCCGTTGCCGATGAAAGTGCGCGCATCTGTTGCAATCCTTGTGGTAAAAGTTTCAACATTTTAATTCAAGAAAAATTGCAACAATTGCAATTGCTTCAGAATAGCAATAACAAGTGACTAGTGTGACCAAATGTTGAAAGTAACACATATGTTATGCCAACGATTCTCGACTTCAACTAATCGATAGGCCTGACTGTCGATAATAAGTCTTTTATTGAAGTAAGTCGCGTGAAAATTTGCCTGTAAGAATTATACATAATAATTTAATTGAAAAAAGCTTAAAATCAATTTACGAAACTCTAATTGCAGTGCACACGTTTAATATAATATAATATCATTTGTAGGTAACAATTCCATGTATTTGTAGTACATTTTGTGTTTCCACTAAAATTACATAATTGTTGCAAAAATCATTTTGACTGCAAACTGAAAATAAGCAAAACTTTTTGGGAACTTTGAAGATAATTGTGCATAAGTGTATTCCACTTGCTTGATTAAACTACCAAAACAATTTTCATTTCTAGCATAAAAATGGCCACTCGCCGAATTGCCGCATCTTCCGTAAATTGGTCCGCACTCGCGGAACGTGTTCCGGCGAACCAAAAGAGCAGCTTTGGTGCCTTTAAGACCAAGTCTGATATTTATGTGCGTGCCGTGATGGCAAATCCGGAGACACCGCCAAAGATCGACTGGGCCTACTACAAGCGCCTGATTCCCGTTGCCGGCCTCGTCGATACCTTCCAGAAGCAGTATGATGCGGTTTCAGTGCCATATCCCAAGGACAATGTGTCTGCGCAGGTGGATGCCGAGATCAAAGAATCCCAGTCGGAGATTGGCTCGTACAAGAAGGCGTCGGAGCAGCGCATTCAGAACTATCAGAAAGAGATTGCCCATCTGAAGGCATTGCTGCCATACGACCAGATGACCATGGAGGATTATCGCGATGCATTCCCAGACAGCGCTTTGGATCCACTAAACAAGCCCACTTTCTGGCCACACACGCCCGAAGAGCAGGTCGGTTACAAGTCCAAGGAACAGCTGGAGGCTGAGGCCCAGGGACACCATTAAAAGAGTGGAGTAGCATCAATAATTAATTGTTTTTGATTCGAAATGTAAACATTAATTGAGTTGTTCGAAACTGAAATAAAATCTTAGAAATCGAATCGAATTAAAATTGCTCATTTAACAAGTGGACAGTTCGGCGAGAGCCAATTGGCGCCTATCGATAGGTTATCGAAAATATATATTTCCAAAACAAAGCATGCAGTACATTTAAACAATTTCGCATAACATTATCTATAAACAGTTATTAATGGGAATTTTTAATTAAAATTTATACACTTGCAAAACTAGCAAATCTCGTTATATATTCTTCTAATATCGACTGATCACGGAACAGGCTGAACTGTTCATGTACTCGGTTCCAGTTAACAGTGGTTCGCAGCACACACACACACTTAAAATGCACTATGGAAATTTTAGCAGTAGCAAATAATAAAGTAAAACAGCTAAATTCAAAGACAAACGAAGACGAAAAAAAAGACGACGTCGGCGTTGCATGAACTATTTAACAATTTTGCTGTGCAATCGAAAACAGACGATGCTCTCGCGCCGGAGCAAGGACAAAACGCAGGCACACAAGGAGGGCGTCGTCGGTAAGTATGTGAAAAAGGAGACGCCACCGGAAATACCGGTGATCAATGTGTGGACGTCCTACACGGATCAGGGGCAACACAATCAGCGGAACGCGGCTGCCGCTGCTGCAGCAGCGAAAAAAAAGTCGCTGCAACGCTGCGCGAGCAGCTCGCCATCGTGTGAATTTAAGCAGCTGCGCAGCTCGAGTAGTAGTCGCAACACGTACTCCTGCAACGATGCCCAGCCGGATTATTATCATGCGCGGCGCGCACAAAGTCAGCTGCCACTCAACAACACCAATAATAATGCTGTGACACATGCTCCAGCACAATTTCGTGGCGCCAGTAGCAGCAGCCAGCTAATGTTGCAGGGCAACAACAATTACAACAACAACAACTATGTGAATATTGAGCAAATGGAGCGGATGCGTCGCCAGCAGTCGTCGCCGTCGTCGTCGCCATTTCAGCGCAGCTATTCCACGCAGAAGCATTCGCAGTCGCATCTGCCCACGACTAGCTATGATGCAGATCAGGGCTTGCTTAGCGCATCCTATGCAAATATGCTACAGATGCCACGACAACAAGCAGCCAACTCTTCCGTCTCCTCCTCCTCCCCGGCACAGTTTGCGTTGCAACAGCAGCAGCGATTGCAACAACAAAATGCCTATGGTTCCATGCTGCGATTCGATGCCTCAACCGTCGCCGCCAAAAGTCATCAGACGCGTTATCCACTCACAAGGTAAGGATTGGGTTTGCTATCTGCTTTCCTTAATATATTCTCCTTGCAGATCACCCATGGAGCAGCAACAGCAATTGACTGGCTATTCAAGTGATTCGTATCCTATCTATGAGAATCCGTATCGTGTGTCCTCGATGCGCGCCACTCAATCCCAGCGCTCCGAATCTCCCATTTACAGCAACACAACTGCATCCTCAGCGACGCTAGCTCAACAACAACAGCATCATCATCATCATCATCATCATCAGCAGCAGCAGCAGCAGCATCCACATCAGCATGCGCATCTGCATCCACATGCACATGGGCATCCCCATCATTTGCCTGTACCCTCCATCGGCTCGTTGGGCGGCAGTTCGAACAGCATTCGTGGCGCCTCCGCCTCTGTACAATCGCTGTATGCACCGCCATTAACGCCGCCGGCGTCGAATGCGTCCTCGACGGATGCGAACAACGGCAATGGAGCACTGCAAAAGGTGCCGTCACAGCAATCGCTGAACGAGAGCGAGGAGTTGCCACTGCCACCCGGTTGGGCCACACAATATACACTGCACGGTCGCAAATATTACATTGATCACAATGCGCACACAACGCACTGGAATCATCCGCTGGAGCGCGAAGGCTTACCGGTAGGTTGGCGTCGTGTCGTCTCCAAGCTGCACGGAACCTACTACGAGAATCAGTATACGGGCCAATGCCAGCGACAGCATCCTTGTCTCACCTCCTACTACGTTTACACAACGTCCGCGGAGCCACCGAAAGCCATTCGACCGGAGGCAACAATGTATTCACCGCCGTCGCACACCCACAACGCTTTGGTGCCGGCGAATCCTTATCTGCTCGAGGAGATACCAAAATGGTTGGCTGTCTATTCGGAGGCGGACTCCACAAAGGATCATCTGCTGCATTTCAATATGTTTAGTCTCCCCGAACTGGAGGGTTTCGATAGCATGCTGGTGCGTCTCTTCAAGCAGGAACTGGGCACCATTGTTGGCTTCTACGAGCGATATCGGTGAGTTGAATTTCTCTATATAGATATAGTCAATATCAATATTTATTTTTATTTCTGTTTCTACTTTAAATTGCAGACGCGCTTTAATCCTCGAGAAGAATCGACGCGCTGCGCACAGCAACAGCAAGCAGCAGTGATTAATCCTGAACTGGAATATATATAGGTATATATATACATATATATATACATGAAATATATTACAGAATACTCAGCTATAGTTGCCTGAAACTGTGCCTTTGTTTTGCTGCCTACACACTACGAACGCCGCATCCTAATCCCACAATATATCATTATATATAATTTCTAATTTATTTATTCAATCTTTTCGCATAATATCAGTTTGTAAACTGTGATATTTAATTGGAATTTTGAATGTTTGCAAAATTGTATCAAGTATATTTAAATAACTGACCAAATAAGTTGTCAATTTATTCAGTTATGTTCAGTTATATTCCTTGATGTTTAATTTATTATTTTTTAGATGCGGCTTGTTGTGCATGTGTGGATATTAAATAACTTTTTTTACAAACTGTTAAAACGTGTTCAATATAATTTTTATTATCTTGTCTACTTTTGCTGAGTACTATTTACAATCGTGACTTTAGAAAATGGACCTGCAATCTGGAAGTGAGGTAAGCTAATCTTATCTCAGAAATGCAATTTAAATGGGTTTCAATAACTTTCGTATCACAATCTTAGACAAAAACGCTTAAATCATGTTGTAGATAGGAAATTAATATTGGAACTGAAGGGCCTCATTTATTTGGAAAACAGTCATCGGTTTATAATGCTAAACCATAGAAATTATTATGGTATATAATCATAAACTAAAAATTATTTTCAATTTCAAACTTGAACTTTGTTGCTTTTATATGATAATGATGAATCAAGGTTAACGATTCAAAAAATGAGATTTAAAATACACACTTTATGTGAGATTAAATTTTATGCATGTTTTTCAACAATTTTTTAATTCATTAATTTGCTATCAATTTAATATAGAAAATATATTAATAAAAGGTATTCTTTATATGTTTATTATAAATAAAATTAATCCAAATCTGCGAAAAAAAAACAAGATAACAAGGAAAAGTTAGAATGTGTTTTAAGTAGTCATAACAATTATTTGACTCACGTAAACCTTGTTTGTTATTAATAAATAAACAACTAGCATTGACCTAGTGCCAGTCAGCCTTGAAACTTAGTTAATAGGCCACACCTGCTATGACAATATTCTCATCTAATATTATTTCATTTTTAAGAAATTCATATGTCTTAGAATCTTAATAAAAAAATATCAAGTAAAGTTCAGTTGTTCTAAAGCTAAGTTAAGATAACAAGTTTTTTAATAAGTTATTAATAATAATAACTTTAACTTCATTGAAACTAAAAAAAAATTAAAAGAAGAAAGAATATGAATCGATTATTTCAATTTATGTATAAATAAACGTAAGTCTACAGTTTAAAAATTAATTAAATTATTTTTCGGTTAATAAAATATATTTTTAATAATAATAGTATAATAAATAAATAATAATAAAATGAAGTATTTTTTAAAATTAAATTCACAAACACTTAATTTTAAAATATATAAACAAATAAAACGAGTTATTCAATTACGCACTTAGGAGAAACCAAAGTGCGTGTGAATTTTTTTTGAAATAACACGAATTTAAATACACACTCGAATATACAACTCGAATTTAAATGTGAATGTGAAGTTCAAAACCCAAATACCAATAAACCAAAAAAAACCAGAACAATACAAAAAACAAATGCTTCAATCGTTTGGCGAACGTTTGTTTGCCTGCTTTGCTTGCTTGCGTCTGTGATGGAAAATTATCAACGGATTTGCAGTGTGTGACTCTGACTTCCAGTATAAGTGTATTTGGCGCTGTGCAGTTTGGCGTCAGTCAGTATCTTGACAGTCAGTCAGTCAGTCGGCCGTTGTTGCCATCGTTTAACCAAACACACGCACGCATTAATTACAGTTCGGGGCATCGGCATCGGCATCGGCATAGGCAGCAACGAAGCCAACAACAAGCCTGGTCAATTAAAACACAGTTAAACACATTGTTTCGGAGTGCAAAACAGACGCGATGATTAATTCGACTTGTGCATGAATTAAACTCAATATCCTTCGTGATAAGATACAAATTACTTAAATTCTGTAACGATTAGTGTTGTTTTTGTTCAGAAATCAGTCAATTTCGAGTGCTTTCCAATTTACAAAAGTTGCCAAGTGAAAGTTCTAATCCGGCTGGAAAAAAAAACAATAAATAAAAACAGACTTAAAATTTTTTTGCTGAAGCTCTGTTTTTTTTTTTATCGTTTATTTATACAATTTGTCAAGTCAGCAAAGCGCTCTTTTTGTATGTACACAAATACAAGCACATGTATTTATTTTTTTTTTTAAATATATATATCTTTCTTGCTGGCTGTCTGTTTATTTACAGAATGAGCTCAGTGAGAATTGCATTTAATATTCCAGTGACCAGTTTTTTTTTTAATCGATTGTAATTCTAATTAGACCGGTATTTTGATGTGCTGTGTTGAATGATTCAGATATCTTTATCTTTATCGGCTTGTCGGAATTGCCCAATTAATATACCCGACATTAAAATGCCGATTAGCGTTATCAGCCAACTTATTTATGATCTGGCTGTATTGAATATATACATATACTATTTTTTTTTTGCAACATCATCTATAATGTGAAATGAAATTAAAAAGAGCTTGTTATTTTTTTTTAGTTGCGAGACTGTTCATTCAATTTGAGTAGTACTTGAGAACCACTCAATGAAACATGACAATACTCATTGCTATTATCACTGATTTGCAAACGTTTCTATATATTTATATATAGCAATTTATGTGAATAATTGATGGCTCAGCGTTTGCGTATAAAAAATATAGATTTTTTGTTGTTGGCCGCACAATAAAAATTTGCCGCGAAGTTGTAATAAAGTTTACAAAAAAACGCGCAAGCAATTTCAAGTGTCAATCAATAAATTAATAACAGTTTTTGTCCGGTTTTCAATTTAAGCCATGCGGATATTTGTTTTATTCTTCTTTGTTGTTAACAGCCCTTTAATTTAACCGCATTCTCGCAATTTTCAATTGATTGAACAATATTTTTTATCTCTCAATCAACGCACTGCAGATGCAATCAACTAAAAACATATATACATATAAATATATATATATATATATATATATATATATTTATGCTGATTGGAGTTTGAGTGGCAGATGTTGATTTCAGTTAAGTAAAAGAGAATCTTTTACACATATATCATCGTCATCAGCAACAATAACAACATTGTTGCTTGGTGTATCTTCAGAAGAATCTGTTGTTATTTGAGCAGAATCAACATCTGTCCCAAAAACAATTTGGAAAATTAAAGGTGTTTATTTAATGAACAGAAAGAAAATAAGTGCCGAAGTATAAATACCCTGTTAAGATTGGTCTGCTGGCAAATCCAACCCAAAAATACAATTAACTTCGTAAATTTATCAAAATTTAATTTTAAAAAGTATATTTATTATTTACGCTATGCGTAAAAAATATTAAAAAAATATACTATATAGCTTCCTAACGATTGTTCCTTTATCAGTTATTGCTGCATATTCATGTGATGAATAAGTATATATATATATATAATTGAATGTCTGATTACGGTATTTGATTTAAAAAATATAATTCTTTATTCATCAAAACACGTCTGTTCAGTTTGGTGTACAAAATAACTCTACTTATGCTACTGGTTTAATCAATAATGAAAACTCGCATTTCCGTCTTATTTCATTATTTGATTATGGAAGCATTTTGTTACAGTAAAATTGCTTATGCTAGAATATGCAGTTGGGTTTGATTGTTTATGCTGATAATGCGGTTGGGTTTGTTATTGGAGAAGTTTGCTGATGTTGCATAAGGGATCTGCGCGTGGCGTTAGCGTTGTCGCAGTGAGTGTGGACATGAGAGATCTGCATGATCTGGATATGTCACTATATATATATATATATATATATATATATATATTTCTTAAGATATATATATCTTAATAAAAAAGGAATTTTATTTAAAACGAAAAACAATCTTTTAATCTTATAGGCATGTATATAAAATCGTAAACCAGTGCAGAAAATTTTTAAGTAGAAAGCTGTAAAAATGCAGAAGTTAAACTTATTCAAAAAATTCGTGAGGGCAGATACACAGATAAGGCTTAATCAGCTACCGATTCAGATAAATATTATAATTACTTAATGCCTTACAAACTTTACGACAAAATTAAAAAACTCTTCGAAAGGCTATAATAATTTAAAAATTATAGCGAGTTTGCCAGAATTGAATTATTATTTGATTTATTTCTTTCTTATTATATTGCTCCCTTTAAACATGTTGGGTTATAATATAAATGCATACAATTTTGCACAGAATAAATAAAAATATGTGTGACCAATAAATAAATAATGATGAAATATTTAATTTCCAGGCTTTGCTAAAATAAGTATTAAAAATGACACGCTGCACGTTCATTTTGCTGCGAGCACTGGCCGTAATAGTAACAAGTAAGATTTAAATAAATATTTCAAGACTTTTACGATAAATAATATTCTGCTTGACACCAGTTGTTTCTAGCAGTGCACAAACTTCAGTTTTTACTGTTGATACCCATGACTTGACCGTATTGCTGAATGCGCAGAAAAGTTTTGTGATTTATGCCAGGTAAGTGGAGACTAATAAATTATATATATTTTTACAATTATTGCTTATAATTAAAATTTCAAATCAAACAGAAATAATGCTGAGGAATATGTGAATGTGACTCTGCTGAGGCAACATGATAATCATTTGGACTTGGAGCCGAAATTCTTTGTCAGCGCAGCTGGCGTTTCGCTGGATCAGACTGTCGTTGTGACAGGACGACAGGCAGGACATGTCGAGATCACGGCCAGCAGTAACTCCAGCGACAAATCAATGTGAGATACAACTAAGAAATTGAAAGCCACATTTTTGTCAATTTATTTTGTTTAATTCTTTTTTAGCACCGATGAACTTTTTGTGCGAGTTGTTGTCGCCAAATCGGAAGCTATTATTTATACCTCCATCATTTTTGGTTGGATTTATTTTGTAGCATGGTCCATTTCATTTTATCCACAAATATGGATTAACTATCGTCGCCGATCGGTTGAGGGCTTAAACTTTGACTTTCTCGCAATGAACATTGTGGGATTCACGCTTTATAGCATGTTCAACTGTGGACTGTATTTTATACAGAGCCTGAAGGAGGAGTATGGGGATCGGCATCCCCGGGGCGTGAATCCCGTCATGCTCAATGATGTCGTCTTCTCGTTGCACGCTATGTTTGCCACATGCATTACAATCGGACAGTGTTTTATGTTCGAGGTAAATAGCTTAACTAAAATGTACAATTTCTTATTAATAATAGTTTTGTTTTTTAGCGTGGCATGCAACGTGTCTCAAAAATTGCCTGGGGTTTATTGGTATTATTTGCTCTGGTCGTCATCATATCTGCAGGCTTGGCTGGCGGTTCTGTAATACATTGGCTGGATTTCCTATACTACTGCAGGTAAAATTAAATTAATTAATTATATATTTAAAATATGTATTAATTTTAATAATAATAACATCCGCAGCTATATAAAGTTGACAATAACTATAATCAAGTATATACCACAAGCCCTAATGAACTACAGGAGGAAAAGTACAATCGGATGGTACGTAATAATAATAATAATAGTATTATTTAAAATAATAATTTATAATTGCCATCGTTTTGTTTATTAAAATTTCTTTTGGTTTTTTGTTTTTAGGAGTATTGGCAATATTTTTTTGGATTTTACAGGCGGTACTCTCAGCATGTTACAAATGATTTTAAATGCACATAATTATGGTAAGCACTATAGAAATATATCATATTTATGCGAAAAATAATTTTAAAATTTATTTATTTATTTAAAGACGATTGGGTTTCAATATTTGGAGACCCCACCAAATTTGGTCTGGGTTTGTTCTCAGTGATATTTGACATATTTTTCATGCTGCAGCATTATGTATTTTACAGGTAATTTTGTTCATACTAATTATATGCTTAATTATTAATTCCGCTATAAAATTTTTTGTTTTGTATTTTATTTTCAGACACTCGAATAATTTGATTGACGATATTACAATGAGCACAGAGACCCCAAAGGAGCTTCCGAATAGTGAGGCAATTGAGCAAAGACATTAAAGATATTTTTGAATTTTACCTTTATAAGTTCACTTTAGATTTTTTTAAGTCTTTTGTATACTGTATTTAACATTCCAACGTATTAAAACCAATTTTATTTAACAAATTTTATTTAATCTGTGATTCCAGAATATTATTAGATTATAATAATAAAATATATATCTCTTAATTTGATGAATTCGTCATTGTACATATTTTTGAGAGGTAAGATCATTGATAAATAAAAAATATATAAGAGTTTCGTGAAATATTAAATCTTATACTGATTATTAGACTGTCTTATAATGAATATTTATTCTTATTATCGCTGGGCAATACAAGATCCACATTTAATTAAACCCGATTTAGATCGAAATCAAAAAACGGAATACCGTTAATGCCCTGCGCGCACTTATCGACAACAGCTGTTTTTTCCATAGATCTCATTGCTTTGCGCACCACTGTGACTGTTGTGGAAAGAAGAAGACACTTGTTTATTTTGTTATGTTTGAAAACATATTTGGAATAAATTAAACAATAGAACTTACAAATACATGCCAAATAAATGTAAAATATTTACTTGAAAAGAGTATGTTAATTGAGCTGGCAATGTCTTTAAAGAAGAACAGGTAATATCAAATAACGATCACTATTCACAAAAATTGACATGCTCATTCATGACCTTGTAGCTATTTACGAGCAGCTTAAAATATATAACTATAGTTTATTATATATTCGTTTTCTCTTTGAATTTTTCAACGGACTTGTTTTTTTAAATTGTGCATCCTTATTACTTGTTTTCCCTTGTGCAAATTTAAGTTAGTTATTTATTCGTGTGCACGAGCTGAATTTGTTTCATCGGTTTGTTGTAAAACACTTAGTTGAGAATTAAATATTTCCTCAACGACTAAATAATATAAACATAATTATGAAATATTCTACATTTCTGTTTGTTATTATTAAAACCTGGTTTCCCTGCAGAGAAAACACCAATTTTCCAGGCACGGAGGAAGCTGTTTGCTTGGAATCTCAGGAAACGCAGGAAATTGATGTAACCGAGGATTTGTAAGTTCAGCCGCTGGGCAACAGGTGGCGCGTATTAGTAACGAATTGAATTTAAAATTGAGTCCCGATATAAACATATAGCTTTATTCACATATGATTAAAAGGGTCTCTGCCTCATGAGACCCTCTTTCTGTGGATTTCATTTAGTAATCTTATCGATATTATATTTGCAGGGCAATGGAGCCAATGGCGTATCTACAAGGCCTGAATGTAAGTTCTTAAGTCGTCTTGATAATACTATATATTTAAATAATTAATTTTTGTTTACTTGCAGTCGGGAAACTTGATGCAATTTAGTCAGGTAAACATCATCTTATTTAAAGCGCTGTGACAAATCCGATTGCACCAGAATGACCGAAAATGTAGCCACTGTGGAAAGGATGCCGGTTAAGAGTGAAATGTCAATCTCAAACAGACCCATTGGCTTGATTCTGAAATTGATGGTGGTGACTTGGAGTGAGAATGCGTGGACACATTGCTGATACCGCCAATCAACCTGCTGCATTTGGAGGCGCTGTAAAATGCTGCCAGTCAACTGTGTGGTTATCAAAAAATTATTACTGAGATAAGTTAGCAAGCCAATTTCCGCAATCGATATGGCGAGGAACATCAAGTTGATGAGTGCACCGAATGTGTCGTATGGTTTTCTGCCAATCACAGACTCGGCAATCGCATAATACTGCTCGAAGAAACCAACTGTGATGCCCAACAGATGGCAAATTAACGATAGGATTATCGACAGTGATATCGGAGCCATACAGTCATCTACGATTTTGCATATCATGTGGTATTTCTTGGAGAGCACATCGATCTCATCGGCCAAGCTGCAATAGCGCTGTGTCCGATAATAATTCGATTGGAGTTTCTTTTGCTGTTCGTCTTGCAACAGATTCACCTGCTGCACTTGCCTCTTCAGCCGCTCATTCAACGCTTCCATAATATTCTTTGCGATGATCATGGCACCAAAGTAACAGCTGTTTAATATATTCGATATAACCATGGGCAACAGTTGGTAAAGGGTCCAGGCCCAATTGAGGTCCGGCTCAAGGCGACGCTGTTGCAATATCAATGCTATCTCGATGACCAGCGGAAATCCAATGCCTTTGATCAATGCTATTAACACCGAATTCCTAGTCGTATCCTTTTCCAAGTGGATCTCGTCCATTAAATCAAAGAGGGGCACACTGCTCATATTCTTTGCCACCTGATCGCTCACCATCATTTGTTTAACTAAATTAATAATGGCCACCGTAATGTACATAAAACTATATAGCTTGACGGTATCGGCCAGATTTAGTTGCGCCTTCATATAATCCACATACAATTGACGCACATAGATACCCGTAAATAGAGCAGTCACCATCATGTCGTAGGCCAAATATATTCTCGAGAAGACGAAACGTTTCCGACCCCGACGATTATAGCGTATGGAAAATAAACCGAATAAAGTCAAAAACGAAACATTCAAGATGAGCAGAATTTGAACGAGTTTCGCATGACCACGAATGGGTCGACGCGAGAAGCGACTGATGCCAAAAGAGGACATTTGCCAACAAGAGTCGTCCACAGACTGGCTGACTACAAATTTTAATTGATACTTTATTGTCTAACAATTGGTCGGCCGACAACAAAATAAATTATCTTGATGTCCTGTCAAGCGAACGAACAATTAATCAATTGGCGAGACACTCATAACTAATCTGACTGAACCGAGCAGATAAATACAACAAAGAGGTCACATTATATATATATATAATATTTATATTTATTATTTATTTATTTAATGAACTTTCTTTTTTACTCGCAGCAATCCATGTTGCGCGACATGATGTTACAGGATATCAAATCACAGACCAGCTCATTGCCCAAACTGCTAAATCATAATCATAGTGGCTATGAGTTTGGCATGGTGCTCGATGAGCCGCCCAAATCGCAATGGATGTTCTCGATGGCATTGAACAAACTCTACATACGGATGCATAAAACCTTCAATATTGATGTCAAGTTCAAAACAAAATTGCCAATTCAACCGTTGAATTTGCGTGCATTTTTGTGCTTTGCCAAGGATGTGAGTGGGCCAGTGCTGCGTTGTCAGAATCACCTGAGCACCGATACCAGTGAGTAAAGATTTGGCTAGCCAAAAGATGTACTCAATTTAATAATTTAATTGTTGTTGCTTTTCAGTCAGGGACAATCAGGGCATGCGAGAGAGTCTGTTGCGTTGCGAGAATCCAAAAACATCGTATTGTGGCACAAGTCAGGGCAGGAGTATTGAGGAGCGTTACTCGGTGCTGGTGCCTCTGAACATGAGTCGATCCAGCCATTTGGGTGGAGGATTTGTTCGCCAAACGCTCGCTTTTAGTTTTGCCTGCCAGAATTCATGTTTTGGGCGCAAGGAAACCTGTTTGGTATTCTGCTTGGAGAACACCAGGTAAGTCTCTGAATTCAATTGCATAACTTTTTTCAACTAAAACCAAATATATTCTGCTTATAGCGGCGATGTGCTTGGACAGCAGGTGTTATGTGTAAAAATATGCACCTGTCCGAAACGCGATCGTAACCAAGATGAACGCCATTTGGAGAGCAATAAGTGCAAGACACCATCGATTGCATCGGAAGATGAGGAATCCTGCGCCACAAAGCGGCGTCGTCGAACTCAACTAACGGAAGTTAAGGAGGAGATCGAGAGCAATGATAGCACCGATGTGCAACCTGTACCATCCGACTGGGAAGTCACGCGATCGCTTGATGGCGATTATCGTCTAGTCGTCAAGTGTCCAAAGAAGGAGCTGCTCGTGCAGAGCATCGAGGGCATGATTGAGAAGACGGCTGTCGAACTCCTGCAAAATCCGCATAATACAAAAATACGACAACATGCCAATCATTTGCTCAACTTGAAGAGTATGTTTTTTTATTCCGATATTGAAGTCATTATAATCTATCGTTTATTATTTGCATTATTACAGAAAGCGCTCTGAAGTTGACTTAGCTAAAGATGTGTGAAAAAGCTAATCAGTGAAGCACAACAATTACTTAATATAAACATGAAAATTAATTTGAAAGTGTCAAATTTTTTTCCTTTTACAAATTATTACCTTATTACAAAGTACAATTTATTGACAATAATTTATATATGATAAGTATTTAAGTTTTGCAACAGAAGTTGATGTATTCTAAGTGTTCGTTTTAAATTAACTTTAAGCTATAATATACTGAAAAATATTATAAAAATTATCTTAAGGTAAAAAATAGTGAAGGAATTCTGACTTAAAAACATCTTTTTTTCTTTCTCTCTTTTTATCTATCTTTCATTGCAATATTTTCAAAAACTGTGTGTGGCTAAGCAAAGTTTTTCAAAAGAATTTTAATATCTACATATATATCTTAATTATTTTCGAGTATGATATTTAGTCTTTACGTAAAGTACCGAGTATTTTAAATTATAAACGAAATATTGCGTTGAGTAAGTAAATCAAAAATATGATTCAAATTTATCAATTTATCAGGATATAAGAATTTTGAAATTAAATTCTTAAATTAAAAACCAGATTATTTAAAAATTAAATTGAGTAAATGGTATAAGTGTTTTAAACTTAATTTGATGAATAATAATTTGTACTTTGTACATAAAACTAGCATAAATATATATAAATATATATTATCAAAATAAAAGAAAGTCTTACCGGTTAAAATTTAGTTAAAAACAGCATTTTTCCCTGATTGTTATTACCGGTTCAATAAACAAATGCAAACGATTATTATTATTTTTATTGATCAAAACTGTTTTTTCTACGGTCAATGCACCCAAGCATAGTAGATAGTCAGCCAGGCAGCGAATGTGGTAAGATCTACTTGGATTTTTCATATGCATGCATGAATTGCATTTTCTTTTCGTTTTGCTCATTTATTTGTTTTTGTTTTTTTTTCCTTGTAGTTTAAGTGAATGGTAAAAAAGAAAAGCAGTGCGCCACATTTCCGTTTCAATCTGGGCGTTTTTGCACATGTGCGAAATGGTAAAGATCAGCAAGCAGATGTTTCAGTTGTAAGCGTGTTTTTTTTTTGCCACATGCACGCTTATCAACAAATGAGCAGCAGACATTTATTATATTTAACTTTTACTCATTGCCACACATACACATATATACACAAATATGCATGCATATTTATGCGACTGCTCTACGCACATGTCCATTGACATAGGACAGTGCCAAAGAAGAAAAAGAAGAATAATAAGAAGAAGCTGAATATTCTGATAGGTGGAATTTGTAATTTTAACGGCTTTCTCTTTTAAGAGAGAAGAAAAAATTCAACAAATTTCACTCAAAACAAGTAAATATTGAGTGCATTTCTGTTATACACCTAGTTATCAGCGGAAAAAGTTGTTTGCGATTGAGTTAAACTTTCTTCAAGTAAGACAAAAAATTTACTCACTCATCACCTGCTGGATATAAATATTGAAATCTTATTTAAACACAAATTTTTTTCAGATTTTTTCACAATAATTTCTTTGATTTTTTTCTTTGTAATTTTTCCATAAACGCATTGTCTAAAAGAAAAACCTAAAATTTAACGTAGTTTGGCTTCAAGTGTTACAGTTGAGTGAGTACTTTGCCATTTTACGTGTTTTTTTTCACTTTATTGTTGTTCTTACTTATAAGTAGAGTTTGTAGAGCTTTGCTTTAACACATATATTTAAATACTTATGCATGTGACAACTGCATATTAAGTGAAGACAGCAGGTGAAACTGTTCTCATATACAAACATTTATGCATTTGCAATTGAATTCCACTCAAAGCTCAGTCACTCAGGGAGAAGCTCACCTCTCCCAACAACAACAGCAACGATCGCTACTCATTTTTTTTTTTGCAGTCAAAAGCAGAAAGATGACGCGACGACGATGTTGCCTGAGAGAAAAATCTCCAGTTCGCATAGAAAAAGAGTGAGACAATGACGACGACGACTACTGGAAACGGTGCGCGTTGCTTTTAGCTTTTTTTTTAGCTTTAGCTTTAGTTTCAGTTATGTTTGATATCAGTCGCTTGACGCACGCGCAAAATTCACCACGCAAAAACTTGGCGGAAGAAAGAAATATATTTTTGAATATATTTAATTATTTATATTTATTGTTTTGTATGTGTGTGTGTTAAAAATGGTGGAAACGGCAACAACAACAACAATAACGCGTGCCACAATCAATGTGCCAGCAACGCCGACCCCTGCCACGCCCCCAACAACAATTTCAACTGCAACTTCAACTGCTGCTGCTTCTTCTTCTTCCTCCGCTGCTGCTTTGGTGCATCGAAATGACGAAACAACTCGTCACATTTTCAATTTGAAAATTATTGTTTTTCTCTTGCTGTTGCCGTTTGTTTTACTTGCCGTCGGCCTCAAACACGTCTTGGATTATCTCTTTGCACTTGGTCTCAAAGAGAAGGATGTCAGTGGCAAGGTGGCATTGGTAAGAGAATAAAAGGGAATTGAAGGGAAGGGAAGCTCTATAAAAACTGTATTAAAAGCTTTACATATAAGCAGTATACCTTTTACACATAGGAGAGAGAGTGGGGATTAGTAGCTGTTCAAATTATTATCTGACTTATCTGTCTTATAAATAAGTTTTGATTTGCACCTTTAATCATGCCAGTTTAATACACATAGATATCTAAGTATGTATCTATGTATATATATATTTATATATATATATGTATACATATATATGTCACGCAATTTTCTTTTTCAGTTTCCAGTGGCTGCTTCTCTTAACATCCAAATGGGTGCGGCTCGTTTGTCTCGCTTACCCAGCAAAAGTTTTATTGTTATTGTTGTTTTTATTAAAACAAATATTTACGCCAAAAACAGTCAACGGCTTGCATATTACACAAACATACACACACACATCATACACATCATACACACATTTACTGTTGGTGTCTTCTCTTGCTTGGAATGTGGAAAGTGAACTGAACTCTGATAATAATAATAATAATTAAAAATGAATTTTAAAGCTTGGCTAAAATTGCATTTCTTTAAATGGCGAAACCACTTAATCGAATGTTGCCCACATGCAGTCATAAATTCAGTTACGATTTGATGCTTGAAAAGTCAATTGATAAGGTCAGCACTGATGCCCAAAAATGATAACCAAGAGAGCCACACACACGCACACACACACACACACATGGGAAGTGATGTATACATTACTAATATGGAATGTTTTTTTTCATTAGAATTCCATTTGCATGGCATGGTGTAGGTGTGTTCGAAATACGAATTTGAACACACACACACACACATAAATAGATATATGAATGCGTCATTAAAGCGCAGATTGTTATAAATATTCGGACGATCGTTTACACTCACTAATACCAGTGCATAAAACAACAAAACAGGTTTTTTTTGATGTGTAGGAATTTCGAAATTCAACTTCACTTTTGTTTTCTTCCCTTTGACAAAACTTAAAACGATTGACTTTTGCACAGCTTTGCAAAGTCAAGGCCAAAAGTAAACAATGAACTAAAGATTACAGAATACAGATAAGTATTCTCTTTTTACACGTATATATATATATATATATATATATATATGTACACATTTAAGAATGTATACATTGATTGCGTAGTATCTCTTTATCTTTAGATAGTTGCAGATGTACATAAAATAATAATGTAATTACTTCTTGTTTTTTTTTTATCACACGAAATTAAAAATTAAAAATAAATATTGTTTTATTCATATAGTTTGTAGATTGTATAGTTAATTTAGAGGCAAACACAGCACTCAACTGGGGTCAAATCGTTTTAATTACGGTCAAGAGTCACTCAATTATCGTTAGTTTGAGGCACATCAGTAGCAGCATATTTAGATTTGACAGAATTACGTTAGTAAAGTGCTTCATTGTTTTCAAATAAAGCCAATTAATTTGTACTAATTTGCCTTATTATGTCTCTAAGTAGTCGTATATTATCTATATACATATATATAAACCTACGCACACTCAAAAAGTATGAGTTTTTTGCACATGCACATAAAACGATAGTTTTTTCTTTTTTAATTTAAAGATGAACATTTCAGAAAAAACATTTTTAATTTTAAAATGGCGCCAATAATTCATCTTATTATTTTGAATGTGTTTACAGTTTATTTTTTCCTTATGTTCTTAATTCTGGGTAAATATTTTTATACATTTGGAAAACAATATGCCCTTTTTTATTTTATTTTGTTATCTATTTTAGTTTTCAGTGTGATTTTCTTTTAAGTGCAAAATATCTATATTATAAAGAAATTTTAAAAATGTGTTTGCAATTATTTTATTTGAGTTAATTGTAATTTTCTAATTTATAAAGAACAGGTTATTAATTTAGAACCATTTTCATTTCAGGTGACAGGCGGTGGCAGTGGCTTGGGTCGCGAAATTTGCCTAGAGCTGGCAAGGAGAGGTTGCAAGGTGGCTGTGGTTGATGTCAATTCCAAGGGCTGCTATGAAACCGTGGAGCTGCTATCCAAAATTCCCCGTTGCACAGCAAAGGCCTATAAGGTGAGCAATGTTTGCAAGTGATTTTAATATAAATTTTAAACCATTTGATTCCCCATGCCACAGAACGATGTGTCTTCGCCACGCGAACTGCAGCTGATGGCTGTGCGAGTGGAGAAGGAATTGGGTCCCGTCGAGATACTGGTCAACAATGCCTCCCTCATGCCAATGACATCGACGCCGCATTTGAAAAGCGACGAGATTGATACTATTCTGCAACTGAACCTCGGCTCCTATATTATGGTTTGTGCCTTGAACGAGCGATTTAAATAACGAACTTGATTGTTATATTGATTTTAGACCACAAAAGAGTTTCTGCCCAAGATGATTACAAGGAAATCGGGTCACTTGGTGGCGGTTAACGCATTAGCAGGTTAGCTAAATCCCAAATTTTTCTTGTAACGTTTTTTATACTTTAATTTTAATTATGTTTCTCGCACAAAAAGGTCTGGTGCCGCTGCCTGGCGCCGGCATCTATACAGCGACCAAATACGGCATAATGGGATTTATGGAAGCCCTGCGCGCGGAACTTCGCCTTTCCGACTGTGATTACGTGCGGACAACAGTCGCCAATGCGTATTTAATGAGGACCAGCGGCGATTTGCCTTTGCTAAGCGATGCCGGGTAAGATACTCATTACTCAAAAATTTGTATAAAAAGCAAATATCCAAGGATATCCGTTTCCACTTAAAAATTCAATAATATTTTGGGAACCCCAAATTTTAAATATTCAATTTCGTACTTAATGTCGATATATATCAGTAAAAAAAAAAACTAAACTGAAAATATAATTTAATATTTCAGTTTTAAGGTTAAAATTAAAAATTAAAAAATAATTTCTAATTCTTAAATCCAAAACATGTTGCATGAATTGAGAAGGTAAACCAATCAGACAAAAATTAGAAATAGGCGCACATTGTGAAAAAACAGGCCTTAATTATGTAAATTTGTTTGCATATTAATTAATAATTACTTTCCGCAGAATATCCAGCAATTATCCGGGCCTTCCCACGTCCTACGTGGCAGAGAAAATCGTTAAGGGCGTTCTTTTCAATGAGCGTATGATCTATGTGCCCAAAATATTCGGCATCGCCGTTTGGCTGCTCAGGTAATAATTTTGAAATTTTTGACAGCTTCATTTTGGACATATTTAAACTATTGTTATTAATTACTGTTTCAGATTGTTGCCGACTAAATGGCAGGATTATATGTTGTTGCGACTATATCATTTCGATGTGCGCAGCGCACACTTGTTTTACTGGAAATAAACTGGAAATACACAGGAATAACAGTCAATATGAGTTGCCATGGCATATAGCTGACTTTTCCAATTTTCAATTAAGCTGTAGACAGTTATAATAGCATAAATTTTAGATATAAACATTATGTCCTATTTATTTTTTTGATAAATCAAAATTTAAACTATGTACAACTTAATCATTCTTCTATATTATGAATATAGTATAAAGATAAACAGAGAAATATTCGCTTTGAATTTTAACATAAAAAAGGGCTTATTATTTATATCTAGTACACTTTCTTACTTACGCTATGAGTATACTCTTATTATTAAATCATAAACTTACATTTATAAATATTCTAAATTATGCATTTAACAAGTTTTCTAAAACTAATATTTATTTAATTTAAAAACATATTGTTGTAGATTAATATGATAACTTTAATTCAAACATTCAAAGTTTAAGAAAATTATCTCTTATTTATTGAAAACTAGTATTTTAGATTTCACATACTTCATGGACATAATGCCTTATTTCTAATAACAAAAGTAAATCTACTTATTTTTGGGGTTTTATTTTTTGCATTTAAGGATGATTTTCAAAGTGTATTTTCGAATGCTGAGTGGCGCACACTCGTTTTAACAGGTTATCAAATGCCATCAACATTTATGTCAAATAACAAAAGTTTATCTACTTATTTTTGGGTTTTTTTTTTTTTTTTTTGCATTTCAGGATGATTTTTCTAAATTTTCGAGCAATTTATTTCTGAGTGTATTTTTCAAGTGCTTTGTGGCGCACACTCGTTTTAACAGGTTATCAAATGCATCAAAATTAATTTGTGCAGGGACCCCATATGGCGCACAGGCTCAAGTGCAGGCAGGCAATGTGATTAAGTAAATGCTGCAGTGACAAACACACTCAAACCAAACTGTTTTAATGCGACATGTGCATAAACAAAAGCCGGAGCAAAAAAATGTAATACTTTGACATACCCCTTAAAATAATTGAATCTGTTTAGATGGTTAATTGAAATGCAACAAACAAATGGTATATAATAAAATAAAATTTAGAAATATCTTTAGTTAAATAATATTACAGACTCAATTTCAAATTTACAAATCGAAATTAATTTCTAAAAATATGTAAATTTGAACATATATTTTTTTATGTGTACTTCAAAAGTCGGCATTACTGCAAACACAAACAGAAAACAAGAAGCAACTCAGAAATAAATTCAAATTACAGTTATGACTTAGGCACTGTTTGATGCGGGCAATGGCAAAGACCCCCAGGCACCTGAAGACACACATCCTAGGCACATGCACTCATAAAACCCCATCCCCAACCTTCTGCCCATGCCCCTACCCCTTTCCCTACATCGGTTCATGTGTGCATTGCGCATGCGTAACTGCATTTTATCCATATCCATAAATAAAATGCACTAATTACATATGTGCTAGGGTTACAATTACAGGCGCAGAGGCGAACGGGGGCTCGTCGAGTGTTTTATAGCTGCATTTATGTGCTCTTGCCCCCGCGGAGTTCACTCGCTCATAACATCGATTTCTTACGGCATCTATGTCTGTGTCTGTTTTTATGTGTGCACACATGCACATGTGTGTGTGTGTGTATGTGTACATATTTCCAAACAGTATTTGATTTGCACTGTTTCGGAATTTTGTTTATTGTTTTGTTAGTGGTTGTCATTGGCCCCATCCCTTTTTGTTTTTGTTTTTGTTTTTTTCCGCTCAAGCTCTTGCTCATATAGAACTCAATGCCCACCTAGGGCTCGCTGCAACCATCTCACTCCAACACACATGAGCAGCAAAGATCGCGAGACGTTGTCTGTTCGTCGCTCCATGTGGTCCCAACCCTCTGCTCAGGATAGTTAAGCTGTGTTTTATTTTTTATTTGATGTTCTATGTTCTAGCTAAAATTACTATACCTATATAGAAGAAGACACTTGCTGCCATAAAAAGTATTAATTTATTTATAAACAGCATCACAATTGATTTTCAGTAAATAACCAAATTTTAATTTACATTTACCCATTTTTATATTAAGTTTATTTGTAATTCTTAAATTTAAGTGTTTTCCTAAAGTTTTAATTAAAATTTTCTTAATATTGAATAGCAAAAATTTTGTTTTGTGCTACACTATTATTTATTATTAATTCTATTTTCAAAATGCACTCTTTTGTATTATCAAAGATTTTTTACTTTGCGCCTGCAATATTCATGCACACTTGTCAAGCTGTCAACCCGAAATAGAATATTTATGCGCTTTTATGAGACCGTCAATGTGTGTTTGAGTTTTGTGAACTCTAAAAAATGTACACTATAAATAGGCAGGCAGTATGCAACAGGCCAACCGAGGTATAAATCAATTTTGGCCCCATACTGCGGTACCCAATACTCACACATATAAATATATTTATATTAATATATATATATATGTATTTACTCGTTCCAATTATCAGGCATGCAAGGTGGAATATGGTGTAGGAAAAAAAAAGTTATAATTAAATTTTTTATACGTAAAGGTTTTTATTAGTAGTGATTTTAATCTTTGGCAAATAAATGAAAGCAGTTATTTATATTATTATTTTTTCTGGACTTATCACATGCCAAATTGCGATTAATTGAGTTCTTTCGAAACTATTTTTTTTGATAAATAAATGGAAGCTGTATATTATTATTTTTTTTCGCTCTTTGCACTTGTCATATTTGTCTGTATTAAATTCAATTAATAAATATTTTAATCCTTTCGAGCTCTTTATTTATTTGAAGACATGCAATGAAGATGGGCTAAAAGTGTGGATACAAATTTTTAAAAGGGGATTCAAAATTTATTAAGCAATCAGAATGAGTCATATGTTGTCTAAATTGGCATTGTCAGAAGGATACAAAAATATAGATACTCATTATATGAAAAAAGAACAAAAATAATGTTAAAATAGAAACACAATTTATGCAATAAGAAATTTATGCAAATTAAGAAAATAAAATGTCTTTAAGATTGAATTATATTGAAGGGTTCTCCTATGCCTGGCAACAGGGTATGGCATACGTCGATCACATCCGTTACAGTTAATTGTGGAAATCTTGCTTGTTGCCATGACTTGCTGCATGTTTAATTCTTAAATGCCAGTCACAATTTGTACTTGTCTAACTCTGACTGCCTTTTTTGTGTTGCTCATTTGTTTGTGTTTATCCTTTCGCTTTTAATTGTGCATAGGCAGCTGCTGCTGTTGACAGTATTATATATTTATGTATGTATGTGTGTGTGTGTGTGTGTGTTGTCTCAGTGTTTGCTGTGCTAATAACAGAGTTAGCAGAGCGTTGACAGAGTATCCTTCAAGTGCCTGCGTTGCGTTTGCGTTTCCTGTTGAAGTCTTGGAGTGCTTTAGCAACGTGGTCAAAACTTAATAGCCATGTTCTTTAATGATTTATGCTCAACATTTTGCAGTTCTTGACTTGTGTTCGTAATTTTGGTTGTGTGTTTGGTAACAAGATTTAAAAAATATCTATATAAATTGCGTGTGTCCTTTATTTAAATGACAAAAGTACATGTTTTACATTTTTTTTTAATCAATTTAAAATTTTGGATATTTAAGAAATTATAAATTGTCTTATTTATCTTAACTCTATCCTGGAATTTATATATATTTTTTTAATATGCTATCAGCGATCCATGCGATACTTAAAATTTTCATTGTTGTTACTCGAACCGTGCATAAATATGTCAATACCAATTTTTAACGCTTTGCTGTCGAAGTGAAAGATATAAAAAAAAAACAAAAAATGGCCAGAAGGGAACCGACTACTAAATAAACAGGAGCTATGTCGCTTCGGCAGCTGTGATTCTGTGATTATCCTTGCAACAAGCCACACATTTCAAACTGTTAAATTATGACATGCAACTGTCAGTTCAAGTGCCGTTTGCTGTTGCGTGAGAAAATGTTATCCTTGTACCCCAAACAACAGACACTTTTCAATTTACCAGTGCAGGATGCAGCAAGTGTGCTGCTGCAGTAGCAGTGGCATCCACATATTCTATGCCCTTCCAGCTACCACGTAGCTGCTGTTGGTTTCTGTCCATCCGTCGGCCAGGATTGGTTTCAGGTTCCTAAGTACTTGTTGTTTTTTGTCCTTCTATTTTGTGCAGCTAATTTATTTACTTTTGGCTTTGTTTTATGAGTTTTTCAGCTTTTTTTTCTTTTTCTTTTTTTTTTCTTAAACTGAAACACATGTCATATTCCAACTTGGTGTTGGTGTTGCATAAGAAATTGTTGCTTCACAGGACATCATAGTGCTGCTGTCTATTAGGTCCTTTGTGATATTTTTTTTTTTTCTGTAGCTTCCCGTGACCTGTTTCAGCACTTTAAATTGGTGTTGACAGCCACGCTGAGAAATTGCCTCACCCTTTTTTTTCTCTTTTTGGTTTTCTAAGTGCTTTGCATTCTTCTACTTATGAAAATTAAAAAAAAGTAATTAAGATTCACGATTCTAAGCACTCTTCCTCAACACTCTTCTTGTTCGCTTCCATATTGCTGTCGTCTGCTGCCACATCTGCCACGACACCAGTTCCTTAGTCGTGGGAAACTGCGTCGCTCAGGTTAAATATTCGAACTGACTTTGATCTTACTTCTAATCGCCGTGTTTAGCTGCTTAAGTTTTAATTTTTTTCCGCGAAAAGTTGCTTTTAATTTTTAAAAATCAACATGCGCAAAATGTATCTTTTCCGATTAATCATAAGGGTTGTGGCTATAAAAAGCAAGATTTTTCGCTTAGTACTTTTTTTTTTAAATATTTAAAAAATATGTCAAATTTTTTCTATATATTTTTGTTTCTTTATATGTGAATACATATATTGCTAAAGTCTTACATATCAGTCGACAGCGCGAATTTCATTTATATATTCTGAATTTTAATTTTTACTTAAAATTTTTAATTAAAAATTTACTTAAAATCTTTTACATAAATTTATTTCAAAATCAGATATTTTATTGAGTTTCAGTTACCAACATTTTTGTATTCTGTAAAAATATATATATATATTTACATATAAACAAATATTATAATTCGAGTTTGCAAGTCGATTTTCAAAAACCGAGAAAGGTTAAAACACAAGGGGTTACAATTTTTATACGCAAAAGATATATACACAGTGAAAAATATTTGTTAACATTTAATTAAACCAAGGCATCCCTTCCAGCAAATAAATATCCCAAATTTAAATTAATTAATTTACAAACTCTAATTAAGTTCAGGATACTCTTACTGTATACCTATATATGCAATCAATAGTAAATTAATTTATTAGATCCATACAAGTTTTCGACTCGGTTGTAAGGCAAATCTAAACCAAAATTATTTACCAACAAATATGAATTTGATCAGCAGGTATATATATAAATATGCATAGATCAAAACGCTGCGAAAGAGCTAAGAAACAAATTGAACAGAATTTTGTGGAATTACAAAGATAAATAAAGGGCTGACTTTGCATGCACACTAAAACACATACACACCACACACACATACACACACATAGAAGACACCAATTGCGGCGGCATTGACACTCACAAATGTGTTTAATAATTTCCATTTGTGGCAAACTGGAAATGTGACAGCCAGAAAAGCCAGCTGCCGCTGCTGCTGCTACTGTTGCCTCTGTTGCCTCTGCTGCTGTTGCATTCGAAACCCATCCAATTTGAGGCACTCAAATGTGTGTGAGTGTGCGGTGAGATAAATTAATGCTGCCTGGCATCACAAGTGTTGCAATCGGGGTTTAGCCTGATGCTACATGGAGCACCTCAACATAAAGAATACTTGCACTCCACATACATTTATACATAATGCGTTCAGGCAAATAAGATAAAAATGTCACTTTATGGAAATTACATAAAATAGAAAAAAAAAAGACAAGAAGCTGCAACTTCCTTGGCTTGCCACATTCACAATACACTCTGCATTTGGTTGTAGCACACAAATATCTATGTAAAAATCTGTTTTATTTATTTACAGGGTACTTTTTAGTGCAATCATCTTGGTTTTTTTTTTTTATTTTTTTGTTTGTTATTGTTGGTCATACACAAAATTTGAACAACATCTAACGCAACATCGACAACTGTGCAGGAGGTAATTTTAATAGAATTCATATAGAAGGTATTACATTTGTGTCATTATTCAGCATCACTTGTAACTCTATAAAAACAAGAGTTTTCTGAAAATGTTTTCTCTTTTTTCTTATTGTAGCTATAAAATGATTTTAGGTATGGGCTTTTTGAATTTTTGGGGCTGGTACTGGGCGTAGCTAAAATAAATTCTTAGAGCAGGTTTCTAGTAATTAACCTACCAAGTTGAGTAACTGTAACTCTTAAATTGCCGGAGATATAGTCTTGTATCCTTTTTTGGGAGCGGATGTGAGAGTGATAAAAATTTGTTTTCCGAATTTTATTAAGAGTATTTTACGCCATATATCTATGTTGACAGGTGTATCGATTTGGAAGCGTGACCATCCAATTTATGATCGATATCTTAGGGGAGTCAGTAGTATATATACTATATATCAATTAGAAGACTATGTAGTTTGAGATACATTGATGTTCCCTTAGCCAAATATTAAATTTAAAGTTCTGCCATTCTATTATAATTATTAATCTACTTAATTTTTCTATTTTATTGGGAATAGTACTTAATCAATTATTTTGAACTGATATCATATCGGAATGGATCTTAGACATAATATAATATTATATATAGTTTTTAATAATACAATAATAGAGAGCTAATAGTTGAGTCATTACGACTCTATTATTAATATATATCAAGAGTCAAATGCAGTTTCAAATAAAGGATTATATTTAATTGTTAAAGAATTGAGAGCAACTCTGAAAAATACAATGCAAAATGAGAAACACAATAAATGCGTTTTCAGAGTTTCGATATGAATAAATGTGGCGAGACATCAATATTAATCGATTCTGTGTTACCCTGGTTACCCGAAACAAACGTAGAAGTTTTGGATGTAGTCAAAAAAAAACATTTTTCGCATCCTTATCCGGTGATAAAGGAACCGGAATACTGCCAGCAAAAGTTGCTATAATGAATCGTCTAATATATGATTTGTGTTAAATGTTGAGTTATTAATTTCTTATATATATATTGCTAATGAGAAACTTCAGATGATGACTGCGACCTGACCAAACTATATAAAATGTTTATTTTTTTGAATATAATTTTACAATTGAAGATATAATTAAATACTGATTTTTTTTACTATCACAACTCCATACGTTGTTTTTTTTTCTGAATGTCGTTGCTTTTTGGATCAAATCACTGTATAATTTATCTGCCTTAAGAAAATAATGGTGAAAAATATAAGTTTTACGTAGCGTAATCGCCATAGACTTTGAGGTATATGTCAACAAATGCGGCATATTCTGTCGTGATACAGAAAACAATAAATAAATAATATGATTTTTTAAATGTATATATACATAATAATTTTTCGATTCTGAAATAATTTGTCAGCAGAATAAGTTCGGCGTTTTATTGTCGCTTTTTTTTTAACATTTTACCAGTGTGCTCGTATTTTGTTTTTAATTTCAATTTCAAAGCGGTTTGTTTGGTCATTTGGCATAAAAACCGTTTTAAATATATTGCCTGTGGATTGGTCAGCATGCTGCATTTATCAGTTGGCCGCTTTGCTGAATGCAGACGATGCAGCGTTGACATGCAATCAACTCTTTTGCCACCGCACGAGTTTGTCGTATGTCGTTTATCGTTTTTGTGTGTATTTTGTTGTTGTTGTTTGTTTTCCGTGTTTTTTTTTTTTTTTTTTTTGTATTTCCTTCGCTGCATGTGTTCTGGGATGGACTCAATGCTCGTGCTGCGTTGCTCATTATGCAGCTTTTATGAGGTCATTGAGGGTGCATGATTTATATATTTAACAAAATGAAAAAGCTTAACAAGTTAAAATGTCGCTGCACACAGCCAAAACGACTACTCACTGCTCTGCATCCTGGATGCTGCATGAAGTTGGTGGTTTTTGGAACAATATATTATATGTTAAATAATTAAAAATAATAAATAATAATTCGATCTATCGGAATATCATATTTGAGTGTTACACAAATTCCTAAGTCAAGTATGAATTTTTCTGCATTTAGACAGTTTCCATTTTAAGAAGATTTTTGGCTACATATTTTTAAGTTTGGTTTGAATTAAATTACATTTTATTATTAATAGTGTAACATTTTTTAAACCTTAATTAAACATATATAATTCTTGAAATTTGTCTAAGAATTTGATTTTTTTTTTTAATATATTATACCAAACCCTAATCTAAAAATTATCAACATGTTTACTTAGTTTTAAGCCAAGTTAAATAGTTCAAGCCACATTACTTAACTTGTACAGGGTAGCCATAATACGTGCAGCAAGCCATTTTAAAATTTGATAGACTCATTATGGTTGGCCCGGCTTGCATTAATTCTGCAGTTGTTGCCTTTGTAGTTTTCACTTGTGCAAAAAAAAAATGAAATCAAAAAAATTAAATGCATGGCATACGCAGCGGCGTACAATTTACGTGGCAATAGAAACAGTTTAAAAATTTCTCCCTCAAAATATACAGAGCTAAAGTGCCTCGCATTGTGGCAGTCTGAATACAAAATATTATCAAAGTCACTGCCGCATTTCTTATGTGTTGATAAAAACCAAAGAGATTTTCTTTTCTAGCTGCAACCGCATTAAAAATCTGCTTCTCTTCTTATACTTTTACTTTATAGTCCACACCCATGGTTCGTTGTGAATGCAACTGCGTTGCAACATCCGCTTTGCATTTTTATCTTTATGCTTGCAGAATTAATGCAACACATTAAGAAAAATGTTGCCAGCACTTTTCCAACGTTGTCCATCGTTTGTTCTTACCAAAGAGCTTTTCCAGGATTTTCATACACTTTGCAACAGGGCATTATAATTATAATATCCTGTGCGTGGCATATTAAAAAATTCCACACCAAAATTAAAATTTAGCTTTAATTTCGATTGTAATAAATGTTTTCTGTTTACATTTTCTGTTTTGTGTTTTTAAGTTAAATTGAAACTCATGTTTTTTCACTTATCATTTAAAGTTCTCTATTAAATTATAGAGTATTCCGTCTGCGTTTCGCAATTTATTTATTTCTTTTATTTCTTATCCAAAGATTTTTATACATTTTATCATATATGTTGATACATTTTTCTATGTGAATAAAATGTGAGTCTTTGCCGCTTTCATTTCAAGCATTTTTGCCGATGTTTCTTTTATATATGCAATAATATTTGAAATCGTTTAGTTTTTAAAATATATATTTGTATAACTAGAAATGGAGTGCTGATTGTAAACATTGAAAATAATTAAAGTGATATATTAATACTGAAGCCAACAAGTATGAAATATGTTTGCGTTATTTTAATCCTTCGGCAGTACTTAATCCAGTTTTGAACAAAAAGTAAAAGACATGAAAAAAAACAAGTAAATATAATTAATAAAATAAAGTAAAATCTGTGCAATGCGTTCAAACTTTAATCATTTAAATACTTGTGGGAAATCTGCATCAAGCAAAACTCACACAACATGAAATGCCCATTGAAGAGGCGATAATGATGCGTGACACACACACATACACATTTGTACATTTGTATATATATGTATATATATGTATTTGGTGAAGTTGTATGGCCAGACGTGTCTCAGGATTCGCCTCAATGGCTGCCTGATGAAGACTCAAATGTGGTGTTGTCGGCGCCTCGTTTTTGTTTGTCTTTTTACTTAAACGCGTAGATTTTAATTTAAAAAGGGCTGTGGACAAATGAAGAACTTCCGTTTCTGATTATCAACCCAAAATCCCCAATGGGAGACAAATTTTACACAAATCTGTTGACGAAGACGTAAATATTTATCTGTTAGTGCGTGGGAAGATTTTAACCCTTGCTCGCATTGGGGCAAAAGTGTGATTATCCGCTCACCTGGTATCCATGGGATATGGTTTAAGAGGAACTGATTTCTAGGAGATCAACTACTTGCTAACTAAAAATTTGGTTTATATTTAAGACAATCGATTTTCGAATTTCAAGTACAGCAGGGATCAGGTTTCCACGGTTTGCTGTAATTTATATAAGAATGATTTGAGATTTAGAGATTTGAAATTATAAACTAAATATTACGCTCTAAGGAAAGAGCTAATAAAAGGCAACCGAAAATTAAGTTCAGTGTTTTCTCGTTTCAATTGTGATTGGTTTTATTATGTTTAAAAATTAAAACTCATTCCTTTGCAAATTAAATAATAAGTATCGCTAAATAACAAATAAAAAAATATAATAAAATAAAATTAAAATTAAATTTGATATATTTTTTGACCGTAAATATTCTAATATTGATTATAATATATAATAATATTAAAAAATAAATTTAACATGATCTCTGTTTAAGGTATTTCGGAGCAAGGACAAAATATTTTGCTAAATCTTTGACTGTAAATATTCTGATATTTAATAATGACAGTGCACAGTGCAATTGGCTTCTTATTCCACCAGGATAATAAAAAAAGGATACAGTAGGCATCGCCTACAAAAAGGTATTTTCCTCGTAAAGTTTCTTAACTGTGTTGCATCCAGTTTCAGTATAATGATCATAAAACCAGCATATAAAAACTGATTTGGGGGCGTGTTTTGGTATCACATGGCTTTGTGCCGCTTGTTATGCTGTGCGGCACTAAAATGTTTATAAATACAGTCAATTTGCTGTCAACTTTTGAACTAGTCACACATGTTCCAGCTCGACTTCAAATGTGAGTTGTAAAAATGTCAAGAGGTCAAAGCACCAGCACATTATAGTTGTATTTGCCTGTGTCTGACAGAGTGACACTTTTCGAGAGCAAACACAAATTTATTCAAAATATATATGTATATATATATATATAATTGTGCACAAACAAATCAAGCAGCAAACAAGCGTCCATGTCGCGCATGTCAGCGGAATCATTTGACATTTTGACAGGCATTTGACTGGGTAGATATGAGCCTAGTTTAAGTTTTAGTCGCAGCTCAGATTACGATGTATATATTTTTTTTGTTTTTATTTGAGAGAGTTTCATGAAAATTTGAGTTTTAGGGGTTGACAATTTGGACGTTGCTTCAAGTAGCTGATGAAAAAAATGCAGCGATAAACATTAATCTTATCGAGGTTTCTGACAAATCTAAATTATTCCAAAAAAACTATCAATTGATTGAGTGTTACATAATGTAATTGTAAGTGCTAATAACATAATTAATACACATATTTTGACGACCAAATTTCAATTTTGCATGGAAAGCATAAACTGACATTTTAATTAAAGATCGTTAAAGGAGATTCTCATTATTATGGATGCACTGCCATCATCAAATAGGTAAACAATTCTACAATAAACAAGGGGAGAATGTACTGGTAGAGAGTGCACGACTTGCACATATCCAAGTCTAATATAGTAGTACTTAATGCTCTAGCCAAAGTATTATTATTATTGATAAATTCTTAAATAAAAAGTTGTTTTGTTCTGAATTTTATTTTTTGTTGTTGTGAACAAAGCGAGTTTTATTAATTAATTATTAATTATTTATAAAAAATGGATCCCTTATAACAAAGCTGACCCTTAGCCTTTCGAAAATTCTATGTCCTTTTTTTTAAACAAATATTTACAATTTAATTAAACTTTTATTCTATGAAAAAATAAATTTAATATTTATATATTTAATGTAGGATATAAAATTGTAAATCAAAACACTTTCGACAAGTTCATTTTGTTCTTGTCGTATTTTATTTACCGCTTTTCATCACCGCATCCGTGCGTGCACCACGCACCACCACCCACACCACCTGCCACACCATCCACACCACCACCCACTGTAAATTTGTCGAGTTGAACAAACAGTGAATTCAGCTGTGGTCAAACAGCCGCCGTTCACATAAATTGCACATTTTGCTGAAAATAAAAATAAATGAAAATAACGCACTGTTTGCAGCATAAAAACATTAAATTTCTGTTAAATATTTTGTTGTCATTTTGTGTATTGTGTTGCTTCAGTGAAACTGCCGATACATTATTCTTATTGATTTTATTAGTTTTCAGAAATCTCTTAATTTATTAATTTATGTCAAATAGCACTTTAAATACATATATATTTTAAAATTTAATTTTTTTGTTAATCACTTTATTTGTGTTCTGCCATTATTTGCCAAACGCCGCCGCTGTAAATCTTTAATTATTTATTTGTCAGCGGAAATTGCTACGTTTTTTCCCTGAAACCCAGACATCGTCGCACGTCATTCACTAAAAAAAAAACGCAGACTGCTCTAGTCGAGAGTGCCCAGCGTGCATATACCCTGTAAGCAGCCAAATTGTTTTCATTCAAATTAATTTATATGTCACAAGTGCTTCTTAATTTATGTGTTATTTAACAAGAAATAATGCTGACATTTCAAATTAAGTGCCATCATTTAATTTACAGGGTATACGAAATCAATATTCCATTCAAAAAGACGCTAGTCGTCACCTTAGTCACAACACTTTGGACACTTTGGCGTCAGTCCAGTGATGCGGCATCCAAATGTGCCCCGGGTTCACTAAATTTAACAATGATGTAATTTGTCGCACTTTTCTACCGTTTTCTTTAATTTATGCTCTGGCAGAAAGTATTCGAATTTTCTTGTGAATTTTCTAACACATTGAACAAAAATACATAAGTTATATATATTATAAGTCAGCGACACCTGCTTCGTCATTATAGCCATATCCGTTTCTTGCTTCAATTTAAATGATGATATCAAAAAAATTCTTTCTAAATTTTATTACAAATATTTTCCACCAAACTCACCAAAGATATGTCCAAATCTTATATCTCTTAAGCAAAAATCACGCCTTACTAATAAAAATTATAATATTTTTTGTAGAAAAATCTACTTTTATTTTATTTATTTTTTAAATTTTCTATTTCATTAAGTTTAATTAAAGTTAAGGTTTTATAAAAATAACTAACTAAAAAATAAATATATAAGAAGTGTGGCAACAATTATGTACCTTAATTATTGACTTATTTATTGGACAACAAATCGTTAACAATGGTTTAATATAACATGTAGCTATCATAAAAATTATTTTTTATATTGCGAAATAATATAAAAATTTTAATAATATAATATTTGCAAGCGAATAAAATGTTCGGCGTTCTTAGGACAGTTGTCTTTAGTTGTATGTGTTTTTTTTTGTTGGAAACGTGCCCAATATTTTTTTTGCGTGCATATTGTTTTGACAGTCGTCTTGGCATTTCTTTGCATTTTGTAAACATGCATATAAATGACAAATGCTCAAGTGGAAAAATATTGTGTGTGTGTGTTAAACGTTTGCTGAATTCAGTAAATACGTTTCGAAATGGAAAACAGCTGTTGCTCCTATTGGGCCCAAAGCGCGCGCCAATGTTTAATGCTTGCCAAAACATAAATAACAATTAATTACAATGCAATACACATAAATTTATATTGATAAAATTATGAGCAAGATTTGACCGTATATTAAATTTATTGTCGAAATTATGGGCACCTTTGACTTTAACGCTGCGTGAAATTTGATCTAGCTTAGTCATGCTGTGAAAATAGGGCTGTATATTTAAAAACTATTATTTATTTGAGTGCATCTCTTGACAAAACTTTTAGACATATATGCAAAACTTGACTGAATAAATGTTGTCTCTTATTAACATTCCCTTAATTAGTTTGACTTTGACTTCGTCGTTTTGCAAAGTTTTAAATTATTTATTAATTACTTCTTGAAAGCTTCCACTTTCAGTAAACACATAAAATGCCAAGTCTTATGTTATATGGTATTATATGTTTAAAATATGTATGTTTTTTTATATTTTTTTTTTTATTAAATTTGTAAATAACTTTAATTGCAAATCTTAATGTATAATCAACTCGAGTTGAAGGCATATGATTATATTGGTTAACAAGAAAATTTTTTGTGAATAAGTAAATAGCTTTATTAGTTAACTTTAATTTAATTAAATACAATTATTGAGCGTAGTTTCATAATTTGAACGGGGAGCAGCGTGTCTAAATGAAGAAAATTGCATATTGCAAAAATAGTGCAGCAAACGCATTTTTGCAGCGCAAATTAAAAACATATTGTCAGGCGTCTTGCCTCCGCTGCATAATATACTAAAAATAGCCAAAAAGAGTGCAGTTAAAAAAAATATAAATATATATGTATGTGTATGTAGCAGCAGCAGCAGTTGCAGTTGCAAGGAGAAGTAGAAGGAGAAGCCGCATGCACTTGAGGCCAGGGACAGGCCAAAGTGATCAGCATCAACACTCTTCCCAATTGCCATGAGTCTGTGCCTCTATCTGTGTTTGTGTGTGTGTGTGTGTGTGTGTGTGCGTGTGTGCGTATCTGTGTGCATTATTTGCCGCATGCCTCTGATGAAATAGTTGTTGTTGTTGTTGTTGGGAAATGAGTTGCCTTAATAAATATAGCTTCATAGTCGCACTGTATTTTAATGTGCCGCTGTCGCACTGCTTGTTGCAGAGACACAATATTATGTGGCAATAAAAAATAGTGCTAAAACATTCGACAAATGTTCAGCGAGCTGCAGCAGCAGCGAGTTGCAATTGAAACCTAAAACAGACTTGCAACATGTGTGCCCAGTGGACTCGAAAAAAAGGTCCCCGGTCACGCGCTTAGCTGGATATATAAATGTAAATATAAATATGTATACAGTTTAGGATATTGCACTCTTCATATAACTTGATGTTGTTTGGCAATGAATATTTACAATTTACTTTATGCACAAAATCATAGCAAATTTCATAGCTGCAACTTGCGCATAATTTTGTACACGCTAAAAAAAAGATGAGGTTGGTTAAGCTAAGCGACAAAATTGTTCTTAGAACTACGTCATTTATATTTTTAATACAGTAAATATAATAAAATAAAATAACAATAAATTAACTGTAATTTAAGTTGTTAAATATAACAGTGGAAATGATAAAAAGAAAGTTATTACAAAAGTTATTTCGATTTTATTTTGGAATTTATGATGAGAAAAGAAAATTACAAAATTTGTATTATTTTTTCTTGTGTGGCTGCACACGCATAATTTGTATATGCTCGTGCGACGATCAGGGAATGTAGAGCTCCGCGGAGTGGAGCGGGGAATTACGAAAAGAACTGAGTGAAGGAGGAAAAAAAAAACGACAGACGCACATGTGCGCGTGTAAAGGAGAAAAATCCAAAGAGCAGCGGACATTACAACAATAAAAACAAAGACAACACAACGATAATGACAGGGTGTCGCAGCCAGCAGCCAGCAGCCAGCAGCGAACAGCCAGCAGCAAGCAGCGATCAGTGAGCAGCATTTTGGGAGCAGCGATGGGAGCAGAGACGGGAGCAGAGCCCCAGAGCTCAGGACAACCGAACGAACGTACCGTTCCGGGCATTTAAATATCGTGCTGCAAGTGAACAACGGTTTATTGTCAGACACAACGCGGTGGCGTAAACAACACAAGAAGAATATAATATAAATATAAATACGAAACAGCAAACTTATCGAAATAGAAAACTCAATAGCAGCGTGTGCGTTCTACGTGTGCATGTGTGCGCTTGTGAGTTTATGTGTGCGTGTGTGTGTGCTTGGGATTTCCCGCTAATTTTTGGCAAGAGACCAATAGACTCATTGTGCGTGTGCTTAAATTCTGTCGGAAGTGTTAAATGTAACAGTAACTCAATCAGCTGTGAACACCTATAGAAACTTCAAATGTCTTCCACAATGAAGCAACAGCAACTTCCACTAACCATTCCCAATCACAGCGCTGAGATGTTCGCCAAAAATAAATCATACAATGAGAATGTTTGCTATGATGCATTCATGTCGCCACCATTGAGTGCCAGTGTTGGCAAATCACACGATGATTTTCAGGCGCCCAAAGTCAACTACAACAATAATACGAATTTCACCTGCGCCGAATTGCAGTTTCCGGATTTTTCACATCTGTGCTTTGCGACGGAGACGCCGAACTCAGTGTTTAGTGACTATAACAACTATACGGGACCGGAACAGGATAGGGATAGGGATGATATGGTGTGTGCTGCCGCCACAGAAACGGGTATGCCCTATCAGCAGGGTCAGTACACTCAGCTAAATCGGGAGGATGTCTTTCGCTTCGAGCCGGAGGACATTGCACGACTAACGGCAGACAATGGTTGTGGCGGAGCCTTCACTGAATCGATCGATGGCCTTATGCAGGTGCCACAGGTGCAGACACCCTTCACGCCGTGCAGTGGACCGAGCGGGTGTCAATTGGGTGCTATTAGCGCACAGGTTGTCGAGCCGGTCGAGTCCCTCAATCAGGATATTGATTACTTTAATTATGATGAAGTTAATTGCCAATCGAAAAATCAATCGCCCTGCTCGTCGCCACATTTGGACGCCTGGTTGAACTTTAACCTCAGCGAAATATCGCCGGCGGAAACGATGCGCGAATCCTCACCGAAACTATGCAACATTTACGAACAACAACTGCAGCAAATTAAAGTTGAGCAAACACAGCAAAAGTTGCCATCAATGAACTCCACTTTTGGCACACCCAAATGCACACCTGTGTGTGGCAATTACGGCGATTACTCCAATCTCTACAATACTCAAAGTGTTTACGGAAACTTAAATCAATACGCAACGGAACATTTTCAAAATAATATCTCACAAATCATCGAGAAACCCAATCGGGAACATAAAGTTATTTGGACCATTGATGAGTTGGATGAACTAAATACTGCTCTGGTGCTCAATGATCGGGCTCAGCAGAGCTGCGAGTCCAAATTTGATAAGCCAGATTTTGCATTGGACAATCTGCCAGCTGTAACCGTTCAGGCCTTAAGCGAGGAGCATCTCTTGTCGGCCAACATCAGTGACGATGACAATGACAAGGATGAGGATTACATTGACGATGTGTTTGCGGCACCCGCGGAACTTGAGCGGCGACCAGAATATGCCGATTCCATGGATGGTGAGATTGAGCCAGCCGGTTCGCTTATTTGCCACTGGTCCGAATGCAACATGGAGTTCGCCCATCAGCAAATATTTGTGGAGCACATCGAAAAGTGTCACGTGGATGTGCGCAAGGGTGAGGATTTCTCCTGCTTCTGGCTGGACTGCCCCAGACGCTACAAGCCATTCAATGCCCGCTACAAGCTCCTCATCCACATGCGGGTCCACAGCGGCGAAAAGCCCAATAAATGTCCGGTAAGTTCACAAGCTGAAAATAAATTACTAAAGCCATAGAATTTTCAAATATTTTAAAAGTCAACCGGATTACGAAAATTAATTTTCTCATGTTTTAAAAAAAGAAATTTTGGTTTTTTTTTTTAGTAGAAAGCGCTTTCAATCAATCATTCCAAAATGTTTCTCATTTGTTTCTATTTCTTAGAAATGTGTGTTTTTTTTTTAAGCAAATGACACAATTTCAAAGTAATTTTTCAAACTAAAATCGCCTTTTTTTATCACACATAAAAATCAACCTAAAAATTAGTTGATCTTTTTTCTTTTCATACAAAAAAAATTACTCCATTAAAATTTTTCAAGCAATATTTTTTTTTTCAAGAGAAACTAACATTTCAAACTGTCCGATATTTATACAAATATTATTGTTTACTTCGAACGGATGTCATTAATAAACAAAAAAAGAAAAAAAAAAAAACAAGAAGACAAACCAAAACAAAAACTCCATTTAGATTTTACTTCGTTAAGAAAACAAGACAATTTTACAGAGTTTTCTGCGTGCCACTTGAAATAGTGCTGTCAACGACAAAAGATAATATTGTAGAGGGAAAAAGGCTCACAGGATTAGCTGCAGTTTGCCCCCCGACTCCAAAATGTTTTTTAAGTCATATTTGTTTTTTTTTTATGTGTGCAACTGACTGAAAAAGATCCTATCGACACACACACAACACTTCGGAGTGGCAATTAAAACAGATTCGCAAAGCAGTTCGGTTTTTTTTTCGCGGCTACACTTGGAAAACGAGAACAGCCAGTTTTTAGTGCACTTTTTTTTCGCCGAGTGTGCATACTCTTGCAACAACACTTGCAACACTTGCAACACTTGCAATTCCTTAATGTCAGCTGTGTGCCGCGCGGACTATTGAGCATATTGAATGATGAAATTCTTACCACTTTTCATTTACAGTTTCCGGAATGCAATAAGGCATTTTCACGTTTGGAAAATTTGAAAATTCATCAACGCTCGCACACGGGCGAAAGGCCTTATGGCTGTCAATATAAGGGTTGCCTCAAAGCCTTCAGCAACAGCTCGGATCGTGCAAAACATCAAAGAACACACTACGATACGGTGAGTATTCATTGTGTGTGTGTATACATGTGTGTGTGTGTGTGTGTGGGTGTGCAAGCAATTTAAGAGTCGCGTCAAAAGAAATTGATGGGCCAGCGGCATTGGTCGCCCAGCAACCGCAGCAGCAGCGGCAGCAAACTGCAATTTTACATGCAGCTTAAACATTAAGTTTAAGCTGAGAAATGCTTGGAAAAACTAAGACAGATTTTCTTGGATTTTTTTGGTAAAAATGCGCAGCTGCTGCTCAGCAAAAGCTGTCGCTGCTGTTGTTGCCTGCCTCTTTGACATGTGCACATTTCGCGTTTTGTTGCCTGATTGATTTATGGCTCTTACGTGCATTTGTGTTGTGGGTCCAAACGAATAGAACAGCAGCGTCTGTTGCAATTGCCCCGCTGGCAGCCATGACAACCGGAAAAAGTCACATCCAAACAGCTAACAGCTAACTGGGAACAGCCAACGGCAAACGGCAGCATCCAAATGCCAGGCAAAGAAATTGAATAAACTAAACGAGTTACTTTCATGCCCCATGCAACGAGCAACCAATCTAAGGCACACATAACCATTCGTTGACCGCGAATAGCATCTGTGTTTGTGTTTAAGTGTGTGTGTGTGTGTGCGTGTGTGTGTGTGTGTGTGTGTGTGTGTGTGTGTGTGTGTGTGTGTGTGTGTGTGTGTGTGCGTGCGTATAAGTGTGGTTTGGGCTGCCTCTCTCGCAAGTTCTGTTTCTATTACACTCAGATTAAAGTATGACCAACAAAGCAGACTTTGTTCAAATTAAAAATTTATATTTCCAGAATTTCCAAAATTTCAGTTTCCATATGCAGTTTGATTATTCTGTAGTTGCTGCATAATTTACCATATGCTTAATTCAAATATTTTGTTTTATAATTCATTTTTTTATAATTATCGATAAACATGCGCAGCATAATAAAATCGCCTTAAATGTTAGAAAATGTATTTAAAAATATTTCCAAAAATGTAATATTGCTTTTTCGAAATGTTAAGAATTTTTAAACTTAATTTTAAATTTTTTGTTAGATTTGGAATTATTTATGTAATATCCAAGAGGTTATTCATATATTCGCGAAACCAGATTTTTTGCTACTAATTCGTAAATTTTAGAAACAAGTTTTTCTATTTAATTGCAATACATTTTTTTTGCTACTTTTTTTTTCACTTTTAAGTTACAAACTTAAAGGCATTTTTGTAATTGTCTTCAGACTTTTAAGCATTTTTTTTAGTGAATTTGCAAATGTTTTAAAACAAAACTAAAAGTTGTTAATTATTTTGTTTTATATTTTGTGCATTTTTTTTGCTGCTGTGTAGAAATGTTGGACAATGCCTAGTGCAAACAGCTGCAACATGCGGCACAGCAATTCAAAATGATTTCACTGAGCAAATATAAACCGGGCAGCGGCTGCTCAAGGATATGGGTTATGTGTGTGTGTGTGTGTGTGTGTGTGTTGTGTGTGTGTGGCACTGTAGCAAAATCAATTGCATACTTTAAGGGTCTCAGTTGAATCAGGCAAATAATAATTTGACATTCTTATGATTCTTTACTTGCAACAGAAACCGTATGCCTGCCAGCTGCCTGGTTGCACCAAACGGTACACGGACCCCTCCAGCCTGCGTAAACATGTCAAAAATCACGGACTTATGCGGCGCAAGTCAGCCAGCGGTGGCGCCACAGCCACGTCCTGTAGCAAAAAGTCGGCCAAGATACGTCGCCATTCCGAATCGTCTGCCCCAACAACAACAACAACAACAGCAACAACAAGGGCACCCCATTTGGGGGCAGCACGCGTCGAGCAGCGGACACAGCGCAGCAGCAGTTGCAGCGAGGCAGCGCAATTGTTACAATTGGGTGTTGGCCAGGATAAGGATATGCTAACGAGGGAAGCGGTGGCAACGACTCAGTCAATAACAGACCGCAACTATGTCTGCAGCAATGAGAATGTTGCAACTAATAACAATTCAATAAAATTTAATGAGTTGTCAAATTGCATTGTCATCATTGAGCAAAACCAAAACGAGGCGACACCAATACCAACTGCAACTGCAACAGCAACTGCAACAACAACAGCAACTGGCTGCCCGGACAATAGATACAACACAACATCATATGTTGGGGGTCTTAACTATAACTATAGCACTAGTCGATCCGGCGAAGGTGAGAGTATCAATAATATATATTCTGTAACGGAAACGGATACGTTAAGCACTTGCAGCAGCAGCAGCATCCACAACAATTACAAAGCCAACAACAATCAGTTGGACAGCTGCAATAATGATAATATTCATAAATTTAATGATCTGGAACAGCTGTTAAGTGCAACAACAACAACAGCAACAACAACGGAACAACATAGTTTAAACACTGATTTTAATACAACAACAGACAATAAATGCCAACTGAATGAATTTGTCTCATTTGAATATGTCCGAAAGTATCTAACGGATGCATTTGATTCACCCAGCGGCGAGTCGAGACCAAAGAGCCCGATGGCAAATTCTCAGATCGTTAATGATTTCGAAAACTATGATATTCAATTTATTTGAGGCATAGAAATATTTTTGTTTTTCATTTGAAGTGAGATTTTTTTTTTTGCTTTTGCCAAATATTCATATTTCCACCAAAGATCTCAGCCATATTTACTCTAAGTACAAATTTTCACAATCATTTGTAAATTGTCAAATTAGTTTTTTTTGTTTTGTATATAGTCAATTATATTGCAATTGTAAGCCTTATTAGCCGATTCTTAATAAGATAAGACTTTAAGTTAAGCAACACAAATAAGACGCGATTTAAACGTTCCTCGATTTGATTATTTTCAGTGATTTGAAATATGTCTTCCCAATGAAAACTAAGCTTAGCTATGCTTATATTTCAAATATATATATAAATTTATAGATATAAATATATAGATATAAATATATAGATATAAATATTATGCTTATTGTTTTGCAACTTAATTAAGATTATAATTGAATTAAAAAAAAAGAAAGTGTTTTTTTTACATATCTTTTGCAAACTTTTTTCAAGTCCAACCTAAAGTAAATTTTGTTCAGTCTGCACATAATTCATTTACATCAAAATACATATTTTTATTGAGCACATGTAAAAAAAATGTTAGTTTTTATAATATATTCTGCAGTTTTATATTTTATGAACTTAGAAATTTATGTTTTTAATTTTATTAAAAATTTAAAAATTCTATTTTGAGCTTGTATCGAAACACAAAAATGATGCTTCTACAAGCAAAATTCGCAATAGATTCTCCGAGCCAATGAGAAATAAACTGAATAATGTACATTTTTTTTGTCGATACATTTGGTTTGATGTTTAAGTTAATATGGCTCAAATGTGCAATTTCATTATACATTGTGTTGTATGCATTTTTTTTTGAGCCTTGGCTCAGCACAGCGTGTTAATTTAATTAGTTAATGGCTGGATGCATCAATGAACATGGATGGCAAAAAATAATGTTGTTAGCCGGCGAACATCCTGTGAAATGAACAGTTTTAATATTAATAACCATTTATGCTTATGACAGACAATGAAAGCCTTGCTCCAAAAAGGCATTAACAGTTCCCTACAAAAACACAGTTGTTCTGCTTTCGTTGTACGACATTAACACTAAATATGCTTAGCCAATGAGGAGCGCTGTGCATAAAGAGCCGCAATATGCATTTGAAAGCATTGCGAGTGTGTCAGTTAATATGCAGACTCAGTCAGCTCTTCATTACTAACCACACAGCAAGAGATGGAGGGAGACAGACAGAGAGAGAGTGTGTGAGTCAAAGCGAGTCAGAGTGAGGGCAAGGGCGAGAGAGAGAAAATATAAACAACAAAATGTAAAGCAATTAAAAGCAGTGCTGCAGAACATGCAGCGCAAAACGAAAATACCCATAAAACATGAGCAGCAGCAGCCCAATTTTGACCTTTCGCTTTTCATTCAACTACAAGTACATACACTGAGCAAAAAAGTCTTAATTTGCTTACCTTACTATAAAAACAGCATATTTATTTAAAAAATTTTTTTTAGTTCTATATTTAATTATTTGTCTTATTTTAATGTTGTTTTTACAAAATTCAAACCTTCAAAATTAATTGATTTTGCAAACATTTTTATCTGAATTTCGGAAAAACATTGCTTAGAAATATTGTCTTATTTTTTTCGTTTGTTATCCAAAAAATGGAAAAAAAAACTTTTTAATATAATTTTGTGGTATACTTAAAATTATTTAAAAAATCAGAACGTTTTTCCAGAGCGATTTTTTATGTGGCAATCTTTCTTTTTTTTAGTGTCCTGCATAACAGGACTGCACGCTGTGGCTACAAGTGGCTGGCGATTAAGCCCCTCGCCGTTTTTCGGGTTTTTGTTTTGAGGTTAAAGTGCAAAAATTGCAGTGGATGTGTGTTGTGCATGCAGTGAAACTATTTATTAATACTCCATGGGGCCAAATATTTACGAACACGCATCCGCAGTCCCATTGCACTCAGAAGCCCCGCTCTTGAGGCCCTCAAGTTTTATGGAAATGTTGACTACGCGTTACTAAATTAATGCCAAATGCCAAAAACGAGCTACAAATTATTTTTTGTTAATCAGCAAATGGTCCAAAGAAGGCAAACACTTTTTTGCTATCTTTTTTAATCCTTTTTTGTCCTGTAATTACAGAATTAAGTGATATTCATCTTTAGGCAGTTTTCTTAATTTCTAAGCGTATTTATTAATTTTGACTATAATGCTTACAAATAGTCAAAATTCGGTCCTAAAAACTTAACTCTCTTAATTCTGTTAAGCTGTAATTTATTTATTTAAATTATACTTATACACTAATATTCTGCTTTTCAGAACAGACATTTTAAAAAATAGGGGTTTCCATCTATGCACATATTTCCAAAAAAATATATATGTATAAAAATGAAGAAATTTTTTTGAATAACAAAAAAAAATGTTGTATAAACTTTTTGAATGTGCAGGCTATTTGCCAGTCGATTATTCTCAACAAGTGCAGTTTTACTTGTTGGTTTGTTTGGCTATTTTAATTAAAAAACGGTCTTACCACGTTGCTGGGCTGTGCTGCCAAGGTTGGCCAACATTTCATCCTTGCCACACGGGTGTTTTCGATATTTATGTGGCGCTTCGCCTTGCACAGTTATTCTGGTTGGCCTGACCCACGCCCTGATCTCCCCCTCCTGCTAGTATTTGCTGTGCGTTTGTCGTTTGCGCCGGCCAATTATGCAAATCGCCAGATTGCCACATGATACGTTGAAATTCCATGCATTTACAATTTTCTAATCGATGAAATTTTAATTTATGTGGACACTGCAGACTTTCGAGTCCTTCTCTCGCGAAATTGCACTGTATGTTTAAAAGTTGTTTTATTTTTTTGTAGTTGCTCTTCCATTTAGCATCGAAATCTCACAAATTGTACAATTAATGGCGTGAAATCAGTTTACCCGTTGTCGAGCAAATGCCCGTCACTCTTTGAATTTTTGAATAAATCACAATTGATTTAATTAATATATGTGGCCAAATTGAAATCTGTCACTCACATTGCGGATGAGTGGGCGTGTTAAAAGGTCCTTTGTTTGTGCTAATAATAAATCAATGTCCTCGTGAAATAAGTTTCTCTTCATTTATTGAATGCACATAAATACAATTTAATTTAATCATACCGTGTGTGTGTGTGTGGCAAGGCGCACATGGGGCATTGGAACCGCGTTCAACACGCTCAACCGGACTATAATTAAGTTTGTACATTGACATCAGAAATATTTTTTTTTTATTTGTTTTTTTTTTTTTGTATTCATTTGTCGCCTTTATGCGAAAAGGTGCACATTTTGTCATTTATAAAACCCTTTACAAAATTGTCACCGTGATTTCAACTTGTGTTCGAGTTGCAAACACGATTTTAATATTTAATTAAATAAATTATTTTCATTTTCGATTCATTAAAAGTGGGCAACGTGTGAATTATTTAAATATATTTTTGCATTTATTTGCCATAAATTCAATGCACAATTTATATGCAGTAAAAATGTATGAGAAAGATGCAATTTTTCTATATATTATTTTAAACACACACACACACACATACCCTTTTCTTAGCTATATGTGTGTGTGTGTGTGTGTGTATCGTAGAAGTTGTTCTGTGGGCGCAATTAGAAGGCTTTCGGCACCAAATGCCTGACGTGAAAGTGTGCTTAAAATGCTCTTTTGTTATTAAATTTATGACAACCGCACATGTTCGCTCCTGTCGCACTTTAGAGCAACAACAAAAGCATTGCCCATACACTCAGAAAAAAAATCTCTCTCTGATTTGTACAAAAATCGCCTTTAAATTTTTAAGAAGACAAAAGTTTATTTTCAATTTTTCAAAAATTTAGAAGTGAAATTTTATTAGCTATTTTACAGTTTAAGTTCCCAAGTTATTTCAATATATATTAAATGAACTTAAAACTGTGTAAAAGGTTTTTATAAATGTGAGATCTTAAAATGCTAAAGCTATATTAATATAATAAAATTTAAAAATTTTTTTACAGTAAAATAAAAAGAAGAAAAACGCTGCTTTTGAGAGAAGTACAAATGTGTAATGGTTTTTTTTTCTGAGTGTAGAAAGCGCCATTACTAAAGAAATGGCTGCACAGGCAACCACACGTTACAAACTTTCCAAAAATTGTTGTTGTTGTTGGTGTGTGTGTGTGTGTGTGTGTGTGGGCTCGTTTAGGCAACAGCTGCGTCATTAAAAGATTCGCAAAATTGTTGCAATGTGCCCGGTCTTTGGCGCTTGGCCACAATGTGTTGCGACTTTAAAGTAAACTTCAACGTTGCAAGACAACATTTCATCTCCCACTCACTTAAAGGCCATGCAACAGCAACAAGCCTCCTAGTTGAATATTGTTTGAACATTTTCGAGGTTTTATCAAACTGAGCTTTGGCCACTTTCATAAAGTTGGTTATGGAAACGTAGTGTCAGAAAGTAGTCAACAAAAAATACACAAAATTACTTAGAAATTAGTTTTAATCGAAAAAATATTTAAGAAATAATTTCTTTTTGATTTTCAATATTTTACAAAATTAAAGTTAGTGGTTTTTTCTCAGGTAAGTAACAAATTACACAAGTTTAATAAATATTCATAAAATTAATTTTGAATGTATTTAAAAATTGTTTGTAATCAAAAGATTTTTTTCAATTCTGGTTATGTAATAAATATGAATTTGCATTCAGATTTTTACCTATTGTGTTGCAGGTTTAAAAGTAATCAAATTAATTGCAGTCGCAATCGTTGCAACACTTAAAACTCAATAGTTCTTTTCAATTGATAATGAAAAGCAATTAGGAAGCGTGCCGCATTTATACCTGTGGCAAACTAGTTGAAGATGAAGAAAGTGGGGAAAAAACGTTGTGCAAAAATGTAACAATAACCGTAATTTACAACATTTCCAGTGGCATCCCTGAAGGACTCGGCTCCGTTTCGCCACGTTTCGCTTGATGTGAACCACGAGCCTGCATAATAAAGCCAAGGGAGTCCGTAATTAAAGTTTGTCGAAGCCGGTCGAATGCAGTGTTGATGACGCCATGGGGAATGATTACGACTCTCGGCTTTATTGTGTGAGCACGATGAAAGCAGCTGCTGAATCACAAAGCATCAGCACAAAATCAATCCCCGCATCAGGATGACGACGACGATGGCGATGGCGACGATGGCGATGCTGCAAAATAGAATTCAATTAACGCGCTTAAATTAAACTGCCACTTCCGGTTTTGATGACGTTTTAATCTGAGCCGGCACTGCAACAGGCATAAGAGAAAATTGTGCGGTCTACTCGCTCGACCAAGTCCAATGAGCAACTGGCCAACAGACCAGCCGACTAACAGACTAAATGACTAACTGATTGACTAACTGACAGACTGACTGACTAACTGACTGACTGACTAACTGAGCTGAGTGTTGGTGACAACAAACGACAACGCCATATTGTCGCTTCCTTGACACTTGCACGTTAATGCAATTTACTTAAAGCCAAGCCAAGCCAAGCCAAGCCAAGCCAAGCCTTTGCCATTTATATTAATATTTTTTTTTTTTTAATTTTAACATCATCAGCATTGATTACTGTACGCTATAATAAATGGGATAGTCGTTATCGTGACTGCATCTGGCTGTGAATTAATATTAAATATGGATTACCAAGCGACGGCCATCAAATCAGCGCTCAAGTTCTCAATTAAAGTTCGATAGAATAGATTTATATATATCTATATATCTATTATCCGATTTACTTATGAACTTTTTTCGTTTTTTTTTTTTTAATGTACTTTCTGAAGTTTGGCTCTATTAAAATATGCACTTCAGTTGAGTTTTGTGCAGCGCAGCTCAAAGAGTGTCCTTCAATGCAGACGAACTTCTTATCATTTGCTCTTTGTGCAACAGCGGTCCTTGGTTCAGTGGGTCCTTGTGTGATGATTGATGGCGCGATAAGGAACTTCAGCAACGCAACTTGGATTTCATTTAATTAGTACAAAACGTATAACTGACACTCAAGTGGAAAGCGTAAATCTAAAAGGCATTCAAAAGCGGAGCTGCTCTGATCCCTTGAAGCATTCCGCTTATATAAATTTAGTACGACAACAAATATAATGCAGCCGATAGCAGATATGTGGGTGAAAGAGTGTGTATAATTATCCTAGTTGGCAATAATATTCATTCAAGTTTAAGCAAAATTATACTCGGCTTTTGATAATTGATATTGACTTGATAGAGAATATTTTGTGTTAAGTTTTTTAATTAAGTTGAAGACAAAGCATTTTACATCATTATTATAATTTGCTACTTTTTGGGTTTTTGACAAAACTGACGAAAGTCATGATAATAAGGAAATGCCCAAATTTCATCAAGATCGGCTAAGAAACACCAAAGTTAAAGTCGAAAATATATTCCCATATTGATCTCATTTCTACCAGCAGCTGCACGCATTTTCTGTATGCATAAATGGACGAGCACCTGTGTGAGAAAGAGATGTCACGATAATCGAGCGTCATTTATTGCTGTGTGCATTGTGAAGTATCCCATTACATAACATTGTGTTTATATATGTAAGTATGTAAACGTGTTTGCACGTTTTTCTAGCGAGCCAATAAGGGGTCAGTTCGGGCTGGTGAATAATAATATGAGCTGCATTCTCATTTTTGGTTTTTCCTTTTGAGTGCCTGCGCCTGCTATAAGAAATGATATGGCCTGCTCATATCTGACTGCAAAACTTTTAAAAGGGTTATAATAAAATATAAAATTAGGATATTTTTTAACAATTGGCATTAGAGTATATCTCAATCGAGATAACACGACTACAGCTTTCTTACACTCCGTTTATTTCTTAGCTGCGTGTTTATTAATTGAGAATAAATTTGGTTTACTTCCCTTATTTAATTAAACAATTTTACAACATAATAATCCATTGATTAAGTCAACTTTTTGTTTATAAAACTGTTATATATATTTAAGTATACTCTGTTTTTTTAAACAAACTAATTCTTGATATATAAATAAGTCAATTTATTTAATTAATGTTTCGAAAATTCTGGAAAGCCAGTGACGACTCGAGACCAGGAGTCAAAGAATGATTGCAGCACAGCACCGACAGTCTTCGACTTCAATTTCTTTCAAGAAACCTACATTGAAAGTTGATTTTAATTTTGTGAATTTATCCCAGCAAATTGAGTTATTGTAGGCTTTATAACTATTACGGAACAATAGCGCATTTAGACCATCACATTCCCATCTTGAATTTATATCAAGTATCCTCAAATTTGCGGTTGCTGGGCTGAACTTGAACATCCTTTTCATTATTCTCTTCCAAGTACAATTTTCGGGATTCGTATGAACCTTTGAGCATCGCCAAAGCATTCAATTGCTTCTCATTCTCAAGCGAATCTGATCGCGTCTGAAAGAGTTTGTTAAGAAGTTTATTTGTTGGTAGCAGATGTCTGCGCTGCTTCAAATTCTTCGAGCCGCTGGCCAAAAGATCCGAGTTATAGGTTTGAACTTTAACTAGGGCCATATCACCGAACAGCTTCTGACGCAATTTAATCGACGATCGGCAATGTTTGAAGGCCATGGCAATAATTGAATATATATCTTCCGCGACGGAGGATCTAATGGGTGTAAAGAAGCCGCGACAAATTGGACAACTCTCAGTTCGGATGCGACAGTCGAGGCAAAGCAAATGTCCATTCTGACACTGCAGCACGGGCGGAGTAATTGTCACATTGCACACAGGACACTCGATAACCTTCAGAATGCTGTCCACAACGATGACCAGACGCTTCAAGGTAATCGGCATGGGTACACAGCAGATGCTCTGCAAAATGTTCAAAATTTAACAATGCAATTGAATTAATCTCAGGATTAATCTATGAATTATCTTACGTTCTCATCACAATCGAATTTACATTCACTATTCCAACATAAAAAAGTTACTTCATCTCTTTGGCTTTTAACTATTTGGGCTATTTCGATAATCTGCAGACCAAGTATATCAACGCCATTCACCTGAAAATAAATACAAAATTGGCAATAATTATGAATTTTTATCGAGTGGAAATCTTTTGCCTCCCTCAAATTTTTATTCATATATTTTAGACGATTACTTTAATATATATTCCCGGCTTATCAAAAAAAAAGGTATTTGCATTCAGAGATATTTTTTTTTACTGAATAATACATAATTTTGCGTGATCGTACATTATTTATACACACATTTTTTTTTTCATATTTGCTTACCCATTGAATATGTAAAGTCGTTTTCAATGTTTAATAAATATCATCATAAATCAGCAGCACTGTTAAACTGCTTGTCAAGCAGTGCACTGCTTGCCAACTGTTAAGTTCTGTTAACGTGAGCTGTTAGCTCAATCCGAATCTTTTGTTGAATTTAATGCGCTCAGTTGGCCTATTTACCTTATTAATGAATAAGATTCTTCACATTGTGAATAAATATTTTCGAGAAGACGAAATATTACAATAAATTCGTTATTGACACAGAGTAAAGTGACTTAATTTGCTCTCTTTTGACTGCGAGATGAGTGAAATGATAAGATAACAACTGGAAACACAATAAAAAATGTTTCTGGTTTGGCCACATTTGAATTTTGTTTCGTAAAATGTTTGTTCAAAAAAAACCAACTGACCTTCAGAATGCAGTCACCGGCCTTGAGGCCACAGAGCGAGGCAGGTGTGCCCACGGCCACTTCGCTAACCTGCAACAAACAAATGAAATGTTTTAATGAACAAAATTTGTTGTAGTGTTTAGACAGTTGAAGTGACATCATACCCACGGATATGGATCCCATTTGGTGCGCGTCAAACGAAAGCCATACTCCTCGATCTTGGGAGCAGCCCGTGGTATTCTCAAAAGGCGCACAGCTGATCTCTGATCCACCGCTTCATCAAGACTGGGTTCAAGTGCAACTTTCCGCGCCTGCATTGGACACGTGTTTTGTGTTCTACTCGGTTCGACTATGGCCAAAGTTAATTTTTTCTTGTTTATTTATATTTTAATTTTTTTCACGCTGCGGAGTATTAAATTAAAAGACGTGTTCAACGCTCGCTCCACACAAACAAACTGCCACAGAGATTGCCGTACTCTAAGCAAGCGATTTGTAGTCAAATTCCAGAGTTGGCTGGCAGTCTCTCTGTTAGCCAAGTTAACTGACGCTCACAGCATCGGCATCACGGCAGACTTGCTTGCTCGCCATGCTGTTTATTTTGGAGATTTGTGTTTATTTTTTTTTAAACAAACATTAACAAAATAATTCATTCGTTTGCTACTAAGAGCGTGTTAGTTGAATGGCTAAGAGAAAAAAATCATTTGATATATTCAGGAGGTGACGAATAATAATTTGAATATTGAACTCTATGTCGATCAATACGTCAATTAAAAAAATTAACATTATCCATTAGTAACTTGACATGAGATGTATTAATAGGCAAATTGAGCAATTTGTTAGAGTAAAAATTGCTTGCACTAATTCGACACTCTCACAATTCGTTTTATTTTTCATTTTTAAGAAAAACCATTAAAATACAAAAAAAAGCTGTTTCTCTGTTGAAACCCTAATCTTGTTGTCACATAAATTTACATTTCTAAATTACTTTACTCATTTGCACAGTCACCTTTTTATGGCCGGCTCCAAAGAAACACATTTTGAGAATAAAAAAAAATTATTTGCTACGTATTTATCCTATTATATGCAATTCAAATCGTAAATACCAAATCGTTTTTGGCATTGACTTTTGATTCGATACGCAATTGGTTCAATTGGTCTCGATTCAGTGGGAAAGCCGATTGGGCCAACAAAGTATTTAAATCGACTATTATTGTAGAACCCCACATTTGGCAACCAGGTAGCCAGTTAAATTTAGTTTTGATTTAAACATTTAATTTCGTTTAATTGTGTGTTTTGTAGAAATTAAAAGCTAAACATTTGGCTTTATGGCTGCTGATTGCTGATTGCTCTTCGCCTTGGGTGTTTGTACCAACGGCAGCTAAATTTATCGTCGGATCGTTGGGGTGCTGTCAAATTGAATAAGAGAACAGCTACTTATGAAGCTCATAACATAAAATTTCATGTTTTCAATTAGTGTATCAAAAATGGTTTTGAGTTGAATGGAGTTCAAAACGCTTGCTTCATGGCTCAACAAAAAAGAAAATAAAAAAACAACAAAAACAATGAATTTTTATTAATTCCATCAATAGCCGAGTACTTCACCAGAAGGCAAACAACTACTTAATTGCAAGAAGTCGCCTAGGGAAACTTCAAATTATCGAAAGTACACTCGTAAAAAAAGTGATTTTGATTTCACAAAAATTGGCCCAGCTTTTCGCTTCAAGTGCAACTCAAAATATAAAAATATAATAAATATTAAATATTAAAATTACAACTTAAATATAAATAGCTATATGATTTCCTCCGAGTGTTCCGACTTTATTTTGCCTTTGTTAAAAACGATTTAAAAATCAAAATTTATCAATCACATAAAAAAACATACAAAAATTAATAATAATAATACACACAAATTGTTTAGAAATTGTTTGGCTTAAAAGCTCAACTCAAAAAGTTTTCACAAAGCTTGCAGCAGATGGCGCTTTAAAGTTGAGACAAGCTCAGCTTTGGCTGTAATTTTTTGGGTTTTGAAGACGCAGTTTGCTTTGAGCTCTTTGAGTTTGCGCAGGTGCCGCTCGCAAGTTCCGTTATCGCGAAGTGGAAGTGCGGTGCCGGCGTTTTAATTTAACCACTGCCGTGAATCAAGTCTATACCTAATTATAACTAGTATATAAATATGTAAGTTAAAGTCAGTTGGTCTGGTGGCGCTTTGTTTGGCCAAAGGGCCAAAAACAGCTCATGAATATTATGCCTTTGCATGTCTATAATTAAATTTGACTCCATCTTCAATGCTATGCGAACCATTTAAATTTGTGTCTCAAACGACCTTAAGCCAAGGGCTAAACACAAAAGGTTTTGTACACAGCGAGAAAAACGTTGGACTCCACAAAAAAGCTCAACTGAAATTAAGCTTAAAAAAAAGAACAATTTAAGACCCAGCTTAAAAATTAAAAAAAAATTATATAATATAAGATAATTTGATATGATTAATCGCGAGCATGTCCAATTTGGTAATGCTGCACAATTAAAGAAACTTAATCGCATCGTAAGAAGCAAGACTATTAAGTTTTTCAAAACAAGGAAGTTGTTCGAAATAAAAACAAGATAAATGTAAATTTGTCATCAAAAATAATTAAAAAAACATCTACAAACATTGAAATGACGGGCTTAAAAGTGTGCTTAATCGCTACCCTGAGCCTAATTGCAATATTTGCAAAATGCGTAGAAACTAAGTGTTGCAAATTTACAAAAATCAAAAAAATAACAAAACAAAATATGTATATATATATATAGTCAATGATCGCTGAGCATCAAAATAGATACGATAAGAAAAAAAAAAACTAAAGCCTGATCAATGCTTAAATAAATAACAATATTTTTAAATAATAAGAAATAATATTTTTATTATTTATTTACCCACTTGATGAAGCTTTCTTGAACATATTTATGTAAATTTATTGTAAATATATATATGCATATATTTGTTTATTTGTGTAATTGCTGTCGAAGTAGATGGCGATTGCGGTGGCAACTTTTTGGCTTTTTTTTGGGTTTGGGGTTTCTGGGTCTCTGTCGTACATTTCGTTATTGTTGTTGTTGTTGTTGTTGCTGTTTGTTGTTGTTGCTGTTTTCGTTTGCTGTTGCATTTGTGTAATTGTGACGCAATTCTCGTGTGTAAGGTTGTTTTTGTCTCGCCTTGTTGGCTATTGGTTGAAAACGAAAGCGGTAAAAAAAACCAGTGTTAATTGTACATTTGTACATAAACACGCACATGCACACACACACAAACTTTTGTACTTATGTATGCACTTGTGTAAAAATATGTGGTTGTTGTTGTTGCTGTGTTATGCATTGCAAAAGCGCACAGCTGTTGAAGCGCCTGTTGACTATCGGCTGGTTTAGTGATTATCCGCACGCGCTTTTGATTAGTACGGTAAATGAAGCTGTTGCTTCCTAAGTCAAGAATAGTCGTAAACTATCAATTTGAATACATATATAAAATACGGTAAATGTTGCATTATTTCATAATTCAATTAACAATTGGAGCAGAACGAACTGTTAATGGTAGTCAAATGCCATTTACTTCTTACCTTCTTTATTGCGGTTAATTGAAACTTTTTGTTTTGTGGTTTTTTCTTGGCCTTAAAAATCAATTGAAAAAAATATAATATCGTGAAATTAATTTGTGATTTTTAATTAAGACGAATGTGTTTTGCCAATTACTTGTTACCTTCTTTATTTTTGTTAATAGAAACTTTTAAATAAATCGGACTAGCAATTCTCCTTCTTTATTGTTGTTAATAGAAACTTTTAAATAAATCGGACTTGCAATTCTGCTGTGATTGTCTTTTCATTAAAAAACAATATGTAATCATTAGAAAAAAAATTATATATATATCTATTGTTATTAGACAATCAACGAATTACCATTTACTTGTTAGCCTCTTAGTTGTTCCTAATTGAATAATTTTTCTCGCAATTCTTGTGTGATTTTTCTAGGCATTAAATACAATAAATAAGAAGCGAAAGAGTTTTGTAAAATTAATTAGTGATTTATCATTAAGATGAATGTGATTAGCAATGGATTTATTTGCTTCATATTCGATTGGGATTTTATTTGCCATTCGCTTTGCCTTTCAACTCCGGATACTTGACGTTTTCGACGTCACACAACGAGTTTCATGGCCAATGCCAAGTCAGAAGTGAAGTGGGCACTCGCCTCACTGTAATCAAGTTCACAGTATCCGCACGTGTGTATGTGTGTGTGTGTGTGTGTGTGTGTGTGTGTGTGTGTGTGTGTGTGTGTATATATAAGTATAGTAGATTGTTTGTCTCTCCATCAATTATAAGTTCCAAATCTGCGAATCTCTAAACGGATGCCAGCTGCTCGAATTCCTAATGATTCCGCTTAAAAAAAATGTAAATATTATTAAATATACCCTGTAATTATTACAAATTCACCAAAAAAAAAGGTGTGGTTGATATTTTGTATATGTTATTAACAAACAATAGCAGTTATGTAATGCAAGTTGTAACTAGAAAAGTAATAATTTTACTCAGTTTATTGCAAGTAAGTTTATATTTGCAACACTCATTTTTTGCTAAAATGTGTATTTTGACTGCCTTAATATATGTATATATAATTAACCCAAAAAATACTTAAAACTTAATAGAACTCAAAACATTTTTTTTTACTTCAAAAGCGACTCTATTTCAAATTTATTTTCAACAAGACAAACAAACCATATTTAAAGCAGCTGTACATATATTGAGCAGAAGTATTTAATATTTATAATTAATAATTATAAATATTATATTAATAACTATAGACTTATAAAAATGGTCAATTTACAGACTCAATTTAGGGTATTTTGCAGCTGAGCACTCTCGACAAGAGCTCAACTAATTGTTTTCGGGTTAGGATAGGTAAAAAATAATATGACTGGTGGGAATTCAGAAAGTCAGCAAAGTGAGCAAATGCGTATTCGAATTAATGACAGCGAATATGTGAAAGTGTTCAAATAAATCTAAAATATTGTCGCTTCATGTTGCCATGGCAATTGCGGATATTGAGGCAGTGCGACACGGCCTCATTGCGTATACTTGATGTACTTGAACCTCAACGTTCGACGCGCAACTCATTCATGAAATCAAACAGCGTTTTATGTGAATCTTATACAGTTCCGGCTGCGGCCAACTTCTACAGTTATACGTATATATATATATATATATATATAAATATATATATATATATATATCTTAATTGATTTAATTCGCTGTGCGGTCTTTGCTATTCAAGTGAATGCAATGCCAAAAGTTTTTGCCACCACTTTTGATGAATGTGCGCACATTTAACGCTATTTGGCTTGCTACAACTTGGTGAACGCGACGTATGCTTAATTACAACCAGTTGGCAAAAGTTTTTTTTTTTTTTGTTTTTTTTTGGTAGGTTCTGCAACTTTCAACAGCCTGCTAATTAATTTTGTTTCGACGTAATTTGCCAACGAAAAAAAAAAAGGTAAAAGAATCGTTGCCAAAAGGTGCGAACATTATAAGTGCCAATATCAAAGTCCAGTGCCCTCGCCAAAATAACCGAACCGTCAACTCTGAGCTCTTTTTTGGTAAGCGTTAGCGATGCGTACGTGCAAGGCATGCAGATGTGAGAGGACCTTGCTGGAGGTGTCTGCTGCCGATGACACGCCCACTTAGCCATAAGTAGTACATTGCCACCCATTTTCAACAAGTCGTAAGTTTAACGAGTCGAGTCTGAATGACTTACAGTTACCAGTTATCCCAGCAGCTGACAGTCCCCATCTATATTCATAGTTACGCATTAATACACTCAGAAAAAAAAAAAATATCACTCTTACTTAAAAAATCTCTCTTATTTACAAATTGTATTTATTTAATTATTTTCTATATTCTAATTAGTATTGCAAGTTTAGATTTTGGAAAGATTTTTCTTTTATTGAAAAACATATTTCTAACAAAATAGTAAAAAAAACGTTCGAATAAAATCAAAATTTTTTTTTCGTATGTTCACAAATTATTTACTTAATTTTAAGCTTTTCTATTTTTTATTTTTGTCCGTATTTCATATTTTATGTATCATAAAATTGATTCTTAAATAACTGCTACTTTTATGGTCTAATTATCTGAAGTATTTTTGAAAGTTCAGTTGTCTTTTTTTTTATAACATATTATTTTTATAAGTAAAATATTCTAAAACATTTTTGAATTAAAATTTGTATAATTTATGAGTGCCAAAATCGACTGTCTTCAGTTAGACACAGTTTAAGTAACTAAATTCAAGTTAATTTGAATTTTTACAGGGTATGCCAATAATGTGCATGTGTGTGAATATCTGTTAATAATAATTACGTATGCATGTGGGACTATGTCTGCGTGTGTGCGTGTGTGTGTGTGTGTGTTTGTGCACGTCTGGCTCACATCTCAAGTGTTGAAAGTGGCCCAAAATTTATGTTATCCAGCGTCGTCTTTAATGTTGGGTGTGCGTGTGTGTGTGCGTGTGTGTGCGTGCGTGCGTGTGTGTGTGTGTGTGTGTGTGCGTGTGTGTGTGTTCGTAGGCTTTTGTCTGCCATATAAATAACATGAAATGCCTGAGACGTGCGCCCTTGAAGACCTCAACACAATGTGGAGTGAAATAAATGCGAATAAAATATCTCAATTGAAATCAAAATTAAAATGATAAAATTCAACTTTCTCGCTTCTGTGTTGCAGTTGAACATAAAAGACGCAGAACAATGCTGCAGCAATGCACCATTAAGGCACCCAATGGCGCCTTGGGCTTAAATCTGAGCCGTGCACCCTGGGACCCCTATCCGTGGGTCAGCGGTGTGCAGGCGGAGTCCAATGCGCAGTTGGGCGGCGTTTGCATTGGTGACACACTGCTGCAGCTCAACGGCCGAGATGTGCTCGGCATGAGAATCAGCGAGCTGGCCAACAGACTTCGCGAACATTGGCTCTCTGGCGCTGACCAGGTCACCCTGATGATGTGGCGACAGGAGCCCAGCCCCGGCCCGACTGCCACCACAGCTGATCCCATGGAGGCGGCGCACGCTGTGGTAAGTAAAATAGATTATGCGACGCTCAGCCCAACAATTGAATATAACACTGCAGATGTAGGAATATATAGCTTATATATATATATATCATGGCTTGACAAAGAATTCATATTTTTTAATTATATAATACCTGTTTTAAGCCTAATTAATACACTGCCAGAAAAGGTGTAAGTGTATATTCTTTGCCACGCCTTCTCTCCATCCGTGTAAGCCACCCACTTTTTTCGACGAACTTTTCAAATTTGAGTGTATAGCAATATATATATTTTCCAACCAGAATCCAATTCAATTATTTACAAATCTTATACAAATTAGGCGTGAAAAACCAAAAACCAAATTTCAGCCTCAATTTTCAAATTAGAATTAACAAATTTTTAAGCTTTTTTAGCGTTAGCTTTTTTTAAAGATTGATAAATAATTTAATGGATTGTCTGAATCGTTATAAACAAATTTTTAATCAAATTTAAAAGGCCTAAAACTGGAGACTGCTTCTCAAGAGCAAAAACCAATAAATTATATCTCCAAATATTCCAAAAGCCCTAACTATTCCCAAGAGTTGAGCTGTAGTTTCCTAGCTAATAAAGTTGGTTACTAGAACTTATAAAGAGTGATTTTAATATTTTTCAAGCACTCAAGAAACCTTATATATATATTCCTGTAATCCTTCAGCTGAATTTAACAAAATTTGAGAGTAGATTTCAAGAAATATCCACCAAAAAATATAAATGTAAGAATGTAATTTAAGAGCTAAAAAAACCAACTTTAAAGATCATATTTCATGCTGCCAGCTGATTACTTAGTAGTCAGAGTATTCAGCAGTCGGTTAGTCCAAACTTGCTTAATTTTGCTTATGCAAAATTAAAAAAAAAAAAGTAAATAAAAATAAATACAGATGTTTTTTGACAATTTATTTTTTATTGTCGAGCGTTTATTTTGCGATATATATTTGTACTTATATAAATACACAAAAATTCAAGAAGCGAAACAGAGATCGGGTAATACATATAAAAAAATATGGCAACTTGTGCTGCAAACACTTCACTCACACACTGAAAAAAAACACGTAGTGGCTCGTTAGTGAGTTGCGGCGGTGTTTAATTGGGTCAATTTAACGCACGAGATGTTTACCGTTTGCCGCTGGTCGTATGTGTGTGTGTGTATTGTTGCAAGTTTTGCGTTTGCCACTTGCATGTTGCAAGTTGCTCGATGCGCATTGTTGATTCGTCAACTTGACAATTACCTGAACTTTGCCAACTGGGTCAAATGGAACAAATATTTAATTTCGCACAACAATGCGAACAGAAACAAACAAACAATGTAAATTCTAATAAACTAAAGTGATTCAAACTTCAAGTGTTGCCAACTGTCATAAATATGCAATTTAATTGCCTCCGAAATCCATAATCTTATGCAACATCACTGAATCATTTAAGCATCATCCAGTTGCAGCTACTTGCCTCAAGCAATTTGTTATTCATATTGCTCGGCTGTCAATTAGCTTGTTAGGCACACCGACACCCATTAGGCAACTAATCTATTCTACTCCTGATTTTGGCCAAAGTTTGCAATAATCTATCAATGCATCCTTGCCGCACGCCAAGGTGTAATATTACATAGAATTTTATTACATTTGACACATTTGAAATGTGCAGTACATCAATACAAATTCAATTGACCCAAATATTTTGGCAAGGATATAGTAAATAGCAAAAATAGATGACACACCAGATTACGTGCCGCCACCACCCACTTGACTAACTGCCTGCCACTGCAGTTGTGCGGCAACAACAACATATTCAAATAAACTGCAATCAATATTGATGGATATGCTTATGGCTTAGTGTCAGCTTGTGGGACTTGGCGGTTATTTGTTCAAGTACATAATACACATATTTGAATGTGTCCAAATTGGCATTTGAGCATGCATTTTATACACACTCACACAAACATACATTTTTTATCAATATGCAATCAGCAACAGCAATTCGAGTGTTTTGAATCTGTTAATGAAATCAAGGCTGATTTTTTTTATGGGTCATCATTTGGTAGCATAAACTAATCAATCATTTCGCACGTTTTGTGGCAAAATATGCAAATTTCTAAAATTCATCCTTTTCACATTTTTGTTAAATATAGCTTCCTCTGAAATTATTTTGGTTTATAATTTTTGATCAAAATGCATTAAAAAAAAAAAAAAAATTGTAAAAAAATATATGCCAAGCAAAACTAATATTTATAAATATTTATAATATCTATTTTATGAATTTTGTACTCCTTAAATATTTTATAATTAATAAGCAAAATGCGATTTTCTTTATTCAACAAATTATTTTGCATTGCTTAATCGTAATACTAAATAATAATAATAAAATAATTAAATGCGCTTTTGTTTTTATTTTAAACTATATTTGCAGCAGCATGGAATAAATCAACAGTCGCTGCAAAAGTTTGCCACATGCCTGCAACATATTGCCCAACTGCTGGAATGTCCTGTTTGTTGTGATGTAAGCACTTACATACGTATCCAAACATATATATATATATATATATATATATATATATATATATATTTATTCATATTGATTTTACTTTATTTTGTTTAATTTATGCATGCCTTGAGGTAAGTGAATGCTGCTCTGCTGCTGCTGCTGCCTCTGCTTCTGCTGCTGCTGCAGTCGCGTCGGCTTTTCTTCTAACCAAGCAGATGTGTGTTGCATATCGATGAGGTCGCTTGTCGCTTGACTGTTGAACTGTTTTGGCTTGCAGCGTGGGTTGTTAGTTGCCAGTGGCTGGCTTTTAGTTTTAGTTCGTCATTATCTAACTCGGCACAACTAAAACTCAACTGTGATGGCAAAACTTAGTTGGCAGTTGCCGCTTGTTTGCCTTTGTGAGCCGGCTGCGCCATCAACGTCATATGCCTGCCACACCCGCCACACCCGCCGCTGCCCACAACCCCCTCGTCAGTGTTGCTCTTCCGGCTTTGCGTTGATTTTGCTGAGCAAGTTTGTTGCTAATCACTTGACCGTGTATAAAGTTGAAACGTCGAGCACTTGTACCAGTGATTGCGTGTGCCCCACCCATTTCACATCCCACAACCCCATCCCCCTGTCCCATGCCCCATGCGCCTGTGGTTTTGTTTACACAATTACTCACAGCCTGGCGCTGTCATGCCTACAAATAAATGCAGATTTTGTTAGTTAATACCCGTTAGTTGTGCGCAGCACAACTTATGCTTGTAACAAGTAAGGTGGCTGCGGTCGAGTAACCTCGACTACGATATACCCTCAACCCAATTGTTGAAAATATTCGACATATATTGGCAATTCACCTTTTGCACTCAGGTATGAGCAGAGCAAATCATTTCTTATAGCAGAAGAGAGGAAAGAGAAAAAAGAGTAGAAAAAAAAACAAATGCAGTGCACATCGCAGTTGACAAGCACGAACTGATCCCTAATTGGCTGGCTAAAAATACTTGCATATACACAAATATATGTGTTCACGCAATTGTAGGTAACGGGATTTTTTACAATAAGCTCGCATCGATTATCATGCCATCTCTTTCTCACACATGCGCTTGCATATTTATGCATAGAGCAAATGCTTGCAGCAGCTGGTAGAAATAAGATCAATATGGGAGTATATTTTTGACTCTAACTTGGGTATTTCTTATCTGACCATGATCAAATTTTTGCAGTTGATCAATATTATGCATATGCATATTATGTACTAATTAGATGCAGCCTTTAAAATGTTTTTTTATTTATTGATATCGGAAATCTTATTTTATCGATAATCGAACAACGAAGGCAGTTCTCGATAAAAATAAAGCATATTCGAGAACCTATATTTTAATTTCAAGTCTAGATCTTATAATCTTTCAGAATCGTGTGTTCATATAGACGGTCGTAGCTATATCGGCTCGGGTGTTGAACCTGATCAAAAATATATATGCTTTATGGGGTTGTAGATGTTTCCTTCTGCCTGTTACATACATTTGCACAAAACCGTTATACCCGTAATACCCATTTTAAATGGGTTCAGGGTATAAAATGTATGCATACCTATGCATATACAAACATATGTAGGAAATTTTGTTTTTATATCCTGCACCCATTGAAAAATACGTGGAAAGTATATGTTGTGTGGCAGGAGGAATCCTCATCGATAGTTCACAAAATACTGTTATTAATTAAAGATGATATTTTCAAGATTTTTTTATGGATAGCTTACATACGTTACAAACGTCGATATTATATTTCACATGTTTACTATTTGTTCAAGCGAATCTCGAGATAATAAAATTTATCTTATACAATTTTCCAATTATATTAATAATAAAACTTATAACATTCTATAAATATCGATATATGTATTTATAATTAAAGATATATAATTAAATATGCCTTTTTTTCATTTATCTTACATAAATGCAGAAAATATCAGTTATAAAACAGTATAGGGTAACTTTCTGTCGTGCTTACTTTAATGCAAACGCACTCAATTTTTAACATTTGATTTGTATTTGTACATATCCAAAATTCATATATATATATATATATATATTTAAATTATATATATTTATTTTTTATATATATTCCGTATGCTTGATAAATGTTTGCCATTGCATGTGATTTGATTAGCTTTGTCCTGGTGCCTGGCGGCACTTTGGCGAAATATATCGAGCATGCTGGGCATGATTGATTACAGAATTTGAAAGTCAAATATTGTCGATTAGGCATCATGACAGGCAATGTGGAATATGGAATGCGGCATGTTGAATGTGGAATGGAATGGCCAGGTCATTCAATCACTTGCTCCTTGTGGACGCTGCTCCCCATTAACGCTCGGCAAACAAAAATCTCGTCCAGCTGTTGAATTTAAATTCAAGCTGCGGCCAGTTGTAAGATGCCAAAAGTGTTTTGCTCAACCAAGCTGTAAATTTATTTATGGCTAGCATGTCAGCAAACCCATAACTTTAATTAATTAGACCGCCGCAAAATGGAGCCTATGCCACAAAAGTTTGTTTTTGGCTTTTTTTTTTGTGTCTTCTACATTAATTGTAAAGTCATCTTTGAATGGAATGAAACATGTAAAAATTTAGTGCCTGCCTCAACATAAATAAAGCATCTTGGGGCAAAGGACGCGATGCGTGGTAGCAAATTTGTCAGACAGACTCACAGTCAGAGCTGCAATTGTCGCTCCAACCGAGCTGCAGAGGGACGCACAATAATGTACACTCAGAAAAACCGATCTGAGTAAAGCCATGAAACCTAAAGAATGGGAAATAGGAAACATTTCAAGAGCCGTTGTTAAAAACTCTTGCAAAGTGAAGTTAATTTGATAATAAATAAATATTTTCAATTTAATATTTTATAGAATAATATTATTATTTAAAATTTTTATAGAACTTTTTGTGGAATCCACAGATTTCCCAAAGCCTAAACAAGAATGTTTTTTTTATAAAAAAAAGTAAGATGCTTAATATAGTTTCAGATAATTCAAAAGACCAGAAATTAGGGTCAGTTAATAAGTTAATTAATTAAGTAAGATTGATTCAAGATTTTAGGTTTTTTAATTTAAACTATTTTTATACATGTAAATTTTGTGCTTATATAGAAATAATGTTTGAAATTATTAATAATAAGAATTATAATAAGACAATTTAAAGAAAAAAACACAAATAATTAAAAAATGACACACGAATCTTATGAACTGATATTCGAAGAAGGTTTTTCTCTCAGTGTTAAAGTGAATAAGTGCGACTAGCTGGCTCCAATGGAGCAGCAGCTGTCAACTAAGCTGAAGGCATTGCCTGGAAGGACAGCTGGCTCCTGTTTTTGCAGCACTGCATACATAATTTGTTTATTAACCTTAAATCAGATTATGCAGAAATGTGTGTCGCACCGAAAGTGAGTGCGACAAAGACAGCAATAGAGCGAAAGCGAGACAGAATGTTGAAGTTTGTAGTCAGTTCAAATTGTGCGCTGCGTTGCCAGACAAAACTTCAATATCATATTTGGCAATGAATATTGCATATTACCAGTATATAAATGAAGAAATGTATACACACACACACACACAGACATACACACATGCATAAATATGTATGAGTTGAGGTATGTATGTGTTTATTGGTTATGCTATTTGAGTATGCAAACAGACAAGTCCATTAAGTTATTAAGGGATTTTCTTACCCCATGAAAATATTTTCCTACATTCATTTATTTCTGTGTGTGTGTGTGTGTAAGGATGTGTGTGTGTGTGTGTGTGTATATGTCTGCTGGATCATATGTTAAATTCAATCCAATAAATATTCGCGTTGAGATAAACTCTGTCTGCTTTTTAGCCAATTTTCTATTGACTTTGAATGGCAAACAATTCGGAGACTAAACTCAATTAAAAATTCATAAATTTGAATTTTTTTTTTCTTATGCTTGACAGAGACAAACTTAGCAAATTATATATACACAATGTGCTTAAAATACTCAAAACATTTTATTTACTTTATATGCAATTTTAAACACTCAAATTGATAATAATATTTTTAGTATGAGTTGCTAAATCCTAGTTGATAGTTGCTGAGGCATCTTTGATTTAATTTTGGATTTGCATTCAAATGTGCATTCTCTACATGTATTTTGAGATTGTCGGTTTTGTGCGTTTATAATGCGGGCTGACAAAAACAGCAACACAGAAAAAAAGGAGAAAAAAAAAATGATTGCTGGCAAATCGCTTTACATTTGTAATACTTCAGTTTTATATTTGTAAAAATGATGGCAAAAACAATCCAAGCTGCTGCACAAAATTGTATCTTTATTGCTGCATATTTATAGCTGGTCATGTGTATGTAGATACATACATTCATACATACGTACATTCGTACATCCATTCAGACAAAATGCATCAATTGAATTTCTCTGTATGGATTTGTTTTTGTTTTATTTTTTGAGACAATCCCCATGATTTCTATATGTTTGTGTGTGTGTGTGTGTGTGTGGGAGATTGCAAGTTTTTTGTATATTGAACTGGTAGCTTGAAAAGCGCAAAAACTGTTTTTTGTGCCCGCATCAAATACGTTTGTATTATTTTAAATCCGCTTGTGATATATTTTCAATTGTATATTCAATTTATATGGAAGCTTCGTGTCCCTTTCACTTTGGACTATTCTTCTTTGATGTATTTTTCATAACAAATCACACAAATCGAGACTGTAAAAAAAAACTACAAAATAAAATAAATAAGAAAGCTGTAGTCGAGTGATCTCGACTACGATATACTCTGAAACCAGATATTAAAATAATACTTATATTATTGTATTGTGGATTTGATCAAGCTAAGTAATTTTGTATGAGTATAAAAAACTGATCCATAATTGGCAGGATATGTATCGATAATCGAGAAATGAGGGAAGTAAAATAAAGCATATTCGAAAAAGTATATTCCAAATTTCAGGTCTATATCTTATACAGGCTGTTGATCCTGATCGATGTTGATCCTGATCAAGAATATATATACTTTATGGGATCGGAGAGGCTTTCTTTTGCCTGCTTGCTCAAAATCATTATACCCTTTTTACCAATTTTCAATGGGTTCAGGGTATAAAATGGTAGTCAAGTGCTTTGGTCATTTTAAGATAATACAATTTAGATAAGGTTTTAGAAAACACGTTATTACGATTGTTATTTATGCTGCACTCGAGTTGGTTAGATTATTTATGCATCCTAATAAATTGGAAAAATAATTACACTTTATTTAAGGAGTTATCTCAAGATTATATCGAAATTATAAATCTAAAACGTCAGGTTTTAAAAGTCTTAAGTAACAAAATCTATTTCCGAGTCGATTTTTTAATATTCATAGATATTTAATAAATTTAATAAATGATTTTATTTTTAAAATAATGGTTTGCATTTTTACGTTATCTTGATAAGTGTCTTATATCTGATTTTTTATATATAACATTTAAAGAATTTATATTTGTTTTTAATTACAGTTAATTTTTTTCTGTTTATTTTCATATTACAAACAATTTTTTTTTATGGTTTTCTGCTGTGGGCTGCATTGGCGCAATGCAAAAATCAGGTTATTAAACCACCCAGCTGGCAGTGCTGCAATGGACACGTACTTTGCAATAATTGCCGTAACCGGTCTGTAAAGTGTCCGGTTTGCCGGGTGCCGCTGGGACCACGTGGACGCTGCCTGCTCTCGGATAACTTATTCACGCTGCTCGCCGAGAATTTCCCCTGTGATGGCGGTAAGTATTTGTGGCACCACCTAACCCCTACCGCTTACCGCCTACCAACCATTCATCCTGATGGTCAAACTGGCAATAGGCAAGTGTGGGAAATGTTGTTGTTGCTGGCGCTATCCATTAATATGTCTTCAGTGCGTCAGTTGTTGGCCAAAAACTTTTTGGGGAAATCTGCCTTGTAATATGCCGAAAATGTTGCTTAGATTAGCGTTGTCATTAGTAGAATGTATTCATCCCGGGCCCCATAAAATCTCACGCCAATGAAAATGTCTTTCAATTTTGAGCAAAAGTTTTAACTTTGGATCCCACGCTTAACATTTATGTATAAAAATAAGTAGAGTTCCGGGTTCCAGGAGGGGGAACCCTATTTGTCAAGGGCTTTGTGCAAAAGTTTTACCTTTGCAGCAGCAGTTCTAAATAAAATTAAATTGGTATCAATGTTTTTTTTTTTTTGCCTAAGTTGGTAAAGTCTTAGTCAAATTGGTATTGACAAAGTAATTGGGTATAGAAATTACGCTTAAAGAATACTCGCTTTTTATGTTTTATTTATTGCACTTGTCAAATAAATTGTATTTGTATTTGCCTCATTTAAACTGATTTTGCATTGCAATTTATTAAAAAATATATATATATTATTTTAAATTTAAAATTGTATGTCTTGCTGAAAAAAATACAAAAAAATTACAAGCTATAAAGAATATATATTAATTCCATTTTGTATGCGAAAAAGGCAAGCTATAAATAAAATAAAATAAAATAAATATTCATACTTCCATTAAGGGGAATTGATTTTTTTTTAAGTACAAAAAATTGAAATTTTAATTGTTTAAATAAACACAAGTATTTTCCATTGCTTAAACTAACTTAAGTAAATACTTCGTTTTCATTGTAGTAAATTTTTGTTGTCGAATACTTAAGCTTTTTTTTTTTCATCTTTTTTTTTTGTCGAATAATTACTTTGCATAAATTGCAAAAGTTGAGCTCTTCTTTAGTCGCCAAGGTGCTCGCTCAGACTCGTCTCTGGGCATTATATTTCAGCGATGAAATCAACTAAAGAGACACCGTAGAATAAAATAGAAAATAGGTAAACTATTTACAATTGTTGTGCATGTCAGCTGCTTGTTATGAGTGTACTTGGTGCCATAGAAAAGTTTTGTTATTTATGTAGGGTATATTAGATGAAATGGTCTCCTTTAGCCAAGTGGAGCAGCACAAGTTGTTAAGTTTTTCTGTCAAAGAACTTTGCCGTATCTCTAACATACTTTTTTTTTCTTTCTATTCTCCTTTTTTTGCTCAATTTTTTTTTATTAAATTTTTTTTTTTTTTTTTTATATAAGCAACTGTTGCAGATAATGTAAAGTTGACAACGTAGGTAACAAGGGGCAACAACAACAACAACAACAATAGCAACATAATCAAATAGAAGATGTATTTTCTTGTTTTGCCTATTTTACTTGTTGAACTTTCTTTGGTATTTTTGCCATGTCGTCCAGCAGTTAGTGCCTTTTATTGCTTGTAAATTAAGAGCAAAATTCCTTATACAAAATTTCTCTGCTTCAAAAACTGTTTCTTTATATGTTTGCACTTGGTATTTGGCATTCGACAGCGCTTGCTGGATAAAGAGACTGAAGAGGGAGAGACTTAAGGACAATTTCAATTGCAACGAAACTTTTTACTGTTTATAAACATGGCCAACAACAGCAACAACACAGAGGGATATAAGCAAGTGCGTAGCTCGATTGTAATTGTTTGTGGCTCTTTTGTGTTAAGAGTTATGCATTGAAATAAGTCAACAATGTTGTGTTCTTTCCATTTTCAGTCAAGACCAACAACAAAAGTACCAATGTGGCCAACAACAACAACAACAACAACAGCAGAAGTGACAACAAATGCATAAATGAATATCATAATCAACCAAAAATGGCACTGGCCAAATCAAATACCGGCAAGAAGAGCAGAAAAACAGCTAGACAGATGCAATCCGCAGTGATTTCAGTTGTGAATGATGCTGTTGATGTGGAAGCAGTTCGACCAGGAGCAGGAGCAGAAGCAGAAGCTGAACTAGAGAAGGAGCTGGAGCTGGAGCTGGAAATGGAGTGCGTTAGGCAAGTTTTGGGCAGGCCGGAGGGAAATGTGCAAAGTGTGCAAATACTAAAAAATAATGTCAACGTTGCAGCCCAGCAGCAGCAGCAGCAGAGCAACAACAACAGCAGCAACAGTAGCAGCAGCAGCAGTTGCAGCAACAGCAGCAGCAGTTGCAGCAGCAACAATATGCTCGTTAAACCAAAGTTAAAGTTGAGTAAGAAAAGTTGGCAGATTACAGGCCAAGATCAAGACGAATTGCGCAGCGATGAAGTTGCAAACATAAATAATGGCCAAGAGCGATTGCGTGGGTGGCGGCAGGTGTTGCAGCCAAGCAAAGGCCAACAACAATATCAAAATTATCATTGCACGACTGGGAAATCATGCAGCAGCAGCAGCAGCAACAGCAGCAGCAGCAGCAACGCGGCAAAACTTTGCAACAAATTGTCAACCGTCAAAAAAGAGACCGCGCAGTCTGCGGTCAACGAAAATCGCTTGTTGCAGTGTGTTGCAGCCACTGAAATTGCTGCGGCTGTTCCAACAAACAACAACAACAATTGTGCCGCAATCTTATCGGCAGCCAAACAAAACGAAAAGAGCACACAGCGAGCAAAGTTCTTCAGCGGGTCATCAATAAAAAGTCAGCAGCATTTTTGTGGCACGCTCGGCCAACGGTTGCACGTCCATGTCCAGTTGGGGTCACAACGGACGCAGGCCTATCTCCGCCTGAGTGAGGCACACACATTTTGGCTCAATGTTTGGGCGATCGACGGCGCCGAGTCGGACAACTATGCTGTATTCGTGTGGCACGTGGCGGGGCCACAGCAAATGGAGGCGCAACACTTTCACACCATCATCGAGTCGGAATGCAATCAAGTCAAGTGGTTTGGCACCGCTCAACCACAAACGCGCAGTTGGCAGGAGATCAGCGCCACCGGCGAATATCTCACATGGTGCAACACGGCAAGCAGCTGTTGCACCACCTTTGATATTATTATTAAGAGAAAATAGCAAATCCAACTGATTTTAGTAGATAAATAGGCAAAAACAAATGTGTACTGATTTTTAACTAATTAATAGAGTGGAATAAAATCGATTATATATGTAAATAATGAGCTCAAAAATATCCCGTGTTTTTTTCTGCCAAATTTAATGGAATCGGGGAGTTGAGATTTTTTAAAAATATATTTTACTTATTATTTGTAACATTTTTTCCTATTCAAATTTGCACACTTGCGTAAATAAATAGTCAAAAAGAATTTTAGACTGATTTTTGGCTGACAAATAGGTAATTTAATTTAGAAATCTCTGTCACTAAAAGTGTTTCTTTTATTGTTATCGAACATCGATGTATATCGATAAGCACGAAACGCTAAAAATTAAATTAAACGTGAAATTTATATTTCATACTTGAATATCTTCAAATCCTGCTCACAATATATACTCGTATTTTGATGCTGATCAAAAATATATATAAATAATTTGCCCGAAAACCATTATACCCTTTTTTTTGGTAATTTCTAAAGGGTTAAGGGTATAAATATGCCAATGTGCAGATATCAAGTCCAAAGTGCATGGTGTCAATTAAAAATAATTTGCATAAATTTATGTGTTTAATTTGATTTTGCTGTAAATATAATTTCAAATTCACCTCTCTTCTACTCTTCTACTCTTTCTCTCTCTTTCTCTTTATCTATGTAAATTTGGTTGAAGTGTTTGCGTTTGTAAATTATATTTGCATTTTTTTTTTGCGGTGCGTAGCAAAAAATTTATTTCAAATATAGCAGAGCAATTTAAAATATGGTAAGTCAGCCGAATTTTTAATTATTAAATGCATTTAGAAATATGCTTGGCTGGCATGCCAGGTAGCCACACCCCCACTTCCCACACTCTTTTTTGTTTTCCATCTCTCTATTTGCATAAGTTAACAATCACAGCAATAACAACAAAAGCATGTAAAAGCTTTCCGCTGCCGGCTGATAATTGACATGAACGCAAATTAATTTTTTTTTACATTGTGCCCTTGCGTATATATAAATACATACATACATGTACTTAGGTATATAAGTACCTACTGCTACTGCAATATTTAACAAAACGAGCAGCTCGCAGCGATGTATGTTTTCGTATATTGTATGTGTGTGAGTGTGTGTGTGTTTCGAGTTGTGAAATTATGTTTGCACAGTGTTTAATGATGATGAACAATTCGTGAGTACAAATTCAAAACGCGTACCAAATTCATAAAATGTGACATGTCAAATATAAAAAAAAAACGCTAATCTACTACATTTTTAAATGTACCTACCACATGTCAGTCTTTTGCAATCTATATAAGCTTAAGAACTATAGGGTTGCCCCTCTCTGCGTCAATCGCTTATGCTCTCTTTTTTGTTTACCCTGTACAATTTTTAAATGGAAAAAGAGCATAACCATTTGTTGTCATACAGACAAGTGGTCTAACTGAGAATATATTGCGCTGCTCTCATTTTGAAATGTACTCGGTATGCTTTAAGTCGACTATTTACCAACTGGATTGTTCGTTGTGCTCTTTAACTTCTCTATTCGTAAGTAGTTTGTTTAGGTGTGTTTGGCAATTAGTTTTTGTCGATGAGCGTTGTCGGCAAAAGCGACGACTCTTCCGCGTTCTTGTTTTGATAAATTTTGGTACATGTGTACCTATATATACATGTATACAGATCTATATTGTTTGTCAATATGTTTGTTTGTACATTTTGCAATGTTTGTTTAAATTCGGTTGGCAATTAATTTGTTTAGCAAGATTGGAGCGGAGAGTTTATTATTATTAAGCTATAATAGACTTTGAGCCAACAATTGCAGTGGCAATTGAATTCATTAACGGTACTTCGTTTGCGTCGCCAAGTTCATTTATTGCCAACGCTTCTTTTCGTTACGTTCGCTCATCGGTCAGTTTCTTATTGCGTCACATTCGTCCAGCTGACGCTTGTAGATAAGTGCATGCATACAAAGGCATATACATATTTATTTGCATGTGTGTGCTTATATTTTCTGTTCTTTTCTAGTTAAGAATGAATAGCGAAAGTGGTGAGTTCATTTATGGCAGTGTTATCAGCTGTTAGTCGATAATCAATGACTTTGATTTTGAACTTGAATTTAACTTAAAATTAATTTTCAAACAAAAAAACCATATACTTAAAATTATATTTATTAGTTTGTTAATATAAAATCTACTTAAATTTAGAAGTCTTCGACATTGTGGCGGCCGTCGACGGGCCGACTTTGAATGCCTATCGCGAAAAAGCACCAGAGGAGCTTTTCAATGCGAAGGAATCGAAGAAAGCTGAATCGAATGGGACGCATACCGAACTGTTGCGTCGCCTCAGTTTGACTGTCACCAAGAGCATTCTCAGCGACTTGGAGCCGGAGAAACAACATTTGCTGGGCGATGCAGCCCCACTGTGGATTACTGATGAAGCCAGTAAGCGTCCGCTGCCCCCTCCTAGATCCCATACAACGAATTCCAAGGGACAATTGCAGAACTCCGTTAATGATAATGCCAGTGTGAATGGTGAGTTTATTTATTTAAATGGTGACTCACCAAAACCACTTGCGGACATACATATGTGTGTGTGTTTGTATGAGTATGCAAACAGAGAGCGGCTGTGCTAAATTTTAGTTCAACTGGGTTAAATGGGAATGTTAAAATGTCGATCTAAATACTTTAAGAAAAACCTAGAATTTTGATGAAAGTTGAATGCGGTTTATCAAATGTAGAAATCCGTAGCGATTATAATGAATAATTATGTGATAGAAAAATAATTTATTATGTTTTTATTCTAATCATTCATCGTTCTTTAATGTATTTTATTATCAAATAAGTTATACAAATTTTAATCAAAAAATCGTGCTCTTGTTTTTAAAAAAATAATTGTTAACAACAATTATATACTTAAATTTAGACGTATATAGAAAATTGCTGTTTTTAATCTGAGTACAACTGGGCTTAAGGTTAAATTTTTTTTCTTTTATATATATTTTTCCAGAATACATTTTAAATTAAAAAAGTTTCACATTTACAAATGTTCTTCAAATATTGATTTTACGTTAGCTGTATTTGGATAATATAAGCAATGTTTTTCTTACGTAGTGTTTCGATAGAAAATCTGAGAAAATCAGAGCAAATCCGAGCAAATAGTTTCAGTTTCATCTGTGCAGGAAACATAGACTGTGTGCATATAACTATTTTTTTTTTTGGGGAATGCAACGCTTGGCAACGTTAGCGAAAGCTAAATTATTTTTTCCCGGAAATGACTTTCCTGCACAAGCAGTCACACACACACACACACACACACTTGCACATACAGATGCAAATGTGAAAGCGAATTGCTTACAAAACAAGACATCGGCGCCAGGATGCCAAATGGCGAATTGCAAATGGCAAAAGCAACACACATTCCCCGTTTGCTGTCAGAGCTTACGTCCTTGTTGGCCATTCTGGTTGGCTTCTGCACACCCAAAACACCAACGTACTCACACACACACACTCACACACACAAACACACACACACACCGAGTGGAAAACGCGTGTTTATTGAAAGTTTTCGCCTCTCAGTCATCATTTGTTGCAGCAAATTGAGTCTGATCCTTGACTCTTGTGTGTCGTCGCTCAGTTCTGATCTTTCAAAATTTCCAGGCACAGCCAGCTTGATTTTTCGCAACACACTTTTCATTCATTTTTTTTTTTGCTGCTTTAATAATAAATAATAAAATATTATATATATATATCTTTATCAATAAACTTGGTTGTAATACGAGGTATCTGCTAGTTGCGCAGAGTTTTGTTAACTAGAGTTTTTATGATTCTCATTTTATTTTTTAGTGAGCTTATTTTTGCTGTTACAGCCGCGCATATTTCCAGCGAACGAGCGAAGTGAGGCATTTGTTGTTTTAAGCAAAAACCAACTATTATTATTATTATTGCACTGCTTTCGCATCTCAATTGTTGATGCTCTTTCAGAGGCTAACACAATTTTCGCACAAAACTTGCAATGCACTAAGTATAATATGGCAAATGTAAAATATTTCAAAAACATAGAAAACCAAAAAATTCTTATTAGTTTATTTTGTTTTTGTTCATTTCTAAATTTAATAATATATAATTGATAACTAGAGTAACTGTAGTCTATAAGAATATAGAATCCGCTGCATAACTCAAATTGCGGTTTTTTCTCTTATTTTTGGGCATTTCTTCATTTGTTTTTTTTTTTTTTTTTTTGCTTTTTGGCTTGCGTAATTTCAATGTGCTTCACATGCAAAATATAGAGTCAAAATGCAGTAAAAAAATAAAAAAAAAAGTATATACATATGTTTTTCTGTCGATAATTTGCTATGCAAAAAAATAAAGTTATTTAACCGTTATGATATTGAAATTCAATTTTATGCAGATAAACTGTGTTTATTCAAGACGCTTTACATTTTGCAAATGTTTTATAAATATTTTATAAAAATGCGAGTGCAAAAATGCTTGATGCACAACGGATTCATGTTGAGTCCATTTAAGCCAAGTAGATGTATGGATTTAAATGCAACTTTATTTACCGAATGCGATTTAAAAGCAAAGCTTAACTGAAGAAAAAAAAACGCATAAAAAAAATGTGACATTTCTGTTTACTTAAAACTGCAACAAGAAATACGATTTGCTTTGCACAAAGATCCCCCATTTATAAATGAAATGTGGCAACGCAACGATTCACTCATAAACACATATGTATATATATATATATATATATAAAATATATATAGATATGTATATAAATGTTACGTATACGCCGCATTGCAACGTTTATAAATTACTGCAGCAGAGGGTAGATTGTGTGAGGATTGCGGGTTGGTTTTTGGTTTAGCTTATGCCAACTGAATGGGACAATTTTAAGCCCGTCACACACACACACACACACACACGCACACACATGAGGAACAGAACTGCGTTAAGTGTCAAGGCGTCTGCTTCGACATTTCATTCGACTTTGCATTCGTTCTACTTTTGTAGATTTCCATTTGGTTTCACTTTGATGCCTTTTGCTTAGGCTTGCTTAAGGCCCTGTGCCACCCTTTTTGTATCCATCACATAAGCAAAGTCAGCTCACTTCATAAGAGTTACCAACCCCCCCTTCCCCCATCTAAATACCCCACTGATACCTGTGCAGCAGCCAATTACCAAGGAACAGCTGTTATAAGCGTTCCATATCCTTAATCCATTCAAATTAGCTAAGAGCGGCTTATTGAAGCTGTCTAAAAGATATGTAGACATGCATAAAATATATTATATATATATATATGTATGTATATATATATATTTATATATACCGGATTAGCATAAGCAGATGAGTCGTTTTGGAATAGTAATTATCTTTTATCATAGACAGATTAAGTTGATTAAATTTTATCGATAACTGCTTTCGTTTCGCGAACATCGATATTAAATGATAACTGATGACTTATTATATTTTATCGATAACTGCTTTTGTATAATGTTATCGATATAAATCGATTTTTTTATAATCACTTATATATAATATACCATATAAGATAAAAATGTTTTTTCTGCACTCTGAATATCTAAAATGTGTAGATTTCCTACTACACTTTAGGGTATCTGCTAGTCGAGCATTCTTACTTGTTGTTAGTTGTACTGTGTACTTCTGCTGCAAACATATGTGCCTCACTTTCGAAATTGTTTATCATTCAAAGTGTTCCATTTCGCTTAATATTCTTTTTATTATTTATAAATGTGCATTGGCATCCAGTTTGTGTTGTGGGTGGCCTGGTTTTTGCCAGTGTTTGATGGAAGTCAGCAATTCTCAAGTTTTACTACAGTTTGAAATTTAATCAAATGTGTATGCAAAAATGTGTCAATTATGCACTGCAATTTGAGATTCTCAGAAATATTTAATAAACATGCAGAGAATACGTACCAAAATTAACTGCAACAAATAAAATAAAAAACTATTCCAAACGTTTGTCAGCAACTAAAAAGTCTCTTTATCTCTCTCTCTCTCTCTGTCTCTCTCTCTCTGTCTGTCACTTTTTCGTTGTTTAGTATTCGTTTATTAGTTTTATTATTTGTGTGTAAAGTTTTGCAATAATTGAAACTAACAATTTATGTTTATCCATGCAAAAAGTTTTGAAATATTTTCTTTGCTTTCGCATCTTGGCCAGTTGTGTTAAATAAGGCAAGTTGAAATGGCCAAGAGCAAAGTAATAATCAAAGTATTTCCCTAGCCGTAGGTGCTTCAAAAAAAAAAATAAAATCTAAGGTAGTAAAGAAAATAAATAGATTCTTAAAGTTGGTGCCACAGAAAAAGCCATAATGACTTTGGCAACTTGCACCATACCCAAGAGCACATAACAATTTTTTGCGTGTAGTCCATGAATGTAAAATATCACAGTTGCTGCCTGCAACTCACACACACACACACACACACACACACAAAACATTCAAATGCACATTGCTGTCACCGAGGAACTAAAACCACCATCTTACTTCATTCATGCCACATTGGGTGCGGGGCACGCCCTGTTGCCACTATCTTTGCTGACACCTTGTGCAATTTATGCCCAAATTTCTTTGCAACCAAAGACGTCTGGACAAAAAAAAAAAAAAGAATACGACGAATTGAAATAGTCCTGCCGCAAAACTTTTAAATGCGCCGCATTATTCATAATTGTGAAATGTGCAAAAGGAGCAAAATGAGGAAAAGAAGCCTCCAGTTGTAGTCCGCATCTTGGCGAGCCAACTCAGTCCAACCTTTCCTTGTTCAACCTTCAAGTTTCAGCGTGGCGGAGACATTTAAATTTAATTAGCCAATGTTAAATATTTGCTGCACTTCAAACGAAGAATTTAAATTGAACTTGTAAATATTTGATGTACACACAAAATATATATGTATATAGTAGCCCAACTGAACCGTACCAAATTGAATTGAATTGGTAAATATTTACTCTTGATTATGGCTAATTAATTGATAAGCAAAATGCTTGTAAACATAATTTTGAACGCGGATATTGCCAGCGTTTTCCTCTTACAACTAATTGCCTCTTTTTGGCCAACTCAACAACTCAAAAGCAGCCACTTGCAATGTTTTTTATCTATAAATTTACTTATTCCTCATTTCTTAGTTTTTTTTTATTGATTCTGTTAGCTGTTTAAATTATATGTTAGCATTCACTTTGTGCTGTCAGGCATTATAATTTAGACACATTTGGTGTGACCTGTTCATAATCGCATTTAGAGTATCTATATTAATTGACTGCTAAAGCGCTATGTATCCAAATTTCAAGTTAACAAGTCCAGAAAGATCCATCATTCAATTATGAATACCCTTAGAAAAAAAGATAGTTTTCAGCATTCGCCATATTATTTAAGGATAGAAAAAAAACATAATTCGAAAATAACCATTTTCCTTTTGCTAAAAATCGTTATTTGTCTTTTAAAATGTTTAAAACAAAAATTGTACAGATAAATTAATAACCCATTTTAAAGTGTTGTTCTTAATAATAATTATTATTATTAAATTTATTATTTATTATAAAAACTTAAAGCTTTCATCTTGAATTTAAATGTTTTATGATTTGAATAAAATTATATATCGATCTGATATTTACAGCGATTAAAATTTGCGTAGTCAAAGTGGCGTTTAAAACTTTGTTTATTTTTAATATAAAATTTTTTGGGAAACTTTGATTTAAAAATTATATTTTTTGGGGCTGATTTTACTTTTGAAAACTAATTTTATTTCTAAGGTTTTATTATAAATTTTAGTTTAAATTAAAATCATAAATTGTTTGTGAAAAGTCGAGATAGTAAATTCTTTTTTGAGATAGTTGAATTCTTAGAAATTAATTTTTAATAGAGCAAACTTTTGGTCTAAAATGCTTAGTTTTATTTTAAAAATTGTCTCATTAAAAGAAATACATTTATTTATTTTATTTATTTATTTATATATAGGCATGTGGAAGTTAATTTTATATATAAGGTTTTATTATAGTTTATATGAAACGAGCTTATAGTCTAAACTTTAGTCTTAAATAAAAAACAGAAATTATTTTTGAAGAGTCTAGCTTAGATATACATTTTTGGGATTGTTGATTAAGATTCAGCGTTTCTATTTCTGAGACATTATTTTTTAATAATGCTAACTTTTCGTCTAAAATGCTGAGGTTTATTTTAAAAATTATGTCTATGTCTTTAAAAGAAATACATTTATTAATTTTATTTATTTATTTATATATATACATGTGACTTTAATTTATTGCTGATATTTAAACAGTCGTTTATATATTTCATATATCTTTAGCATCGTTCATGCTGCTTGTTTTGATTCGCAGTCGCACATTTGTTAATTAAACAAATTAAAAAAGATCGAAGAGAGAGTCTGCTACTAGATCACGTGCAAGTGTGAGAGAGAGAGCGCTTCTGCGAGAGAGGGAGAAAGAGAGAGAAAGAGGGCAATCGCATGCGAGAGTGTGTGAGAGAATGAGAGAGGGCGACATATTTTTGTTTATTTATATTTTATTAGCATAAGATATTAAGTTAAGGAGCGTAAAAATGCTCCCATATCTATGGAGACGCTCAGCGCTTTTCATGGAACTTAAATGATTCGCATGGTTCCCTTTGTCAGTCGCCAACTGCCGCCGGTTGAGCATCACATTTGAGATTAGCCACATTTTGTATTCTCTTATTCATTAAATCTTATCGTCTCGCTGAGGTAGGTCGCCGGAAAGTCGACACGAAAACACTTGATTGACATAACCAAAGTGAATGTTAAATAAATAAAAATAACAATAAAACAATTAACAAAATTAATACAAATATTACTTTATAGTCTTTGGTAGAAGTGAATTTTGTGAATATTAATCAGAAGTTTGAGATATGTACGAGTGATAAGAAAAAACTCATAATTATAAAAACTTTTCTAATCGCGTTTCCCAGACTTTGAGTGATTTCCCATGTAAAATAATATATTATAAAAGTTTATATATATAAAAAAAAATAATACATTACAAATCGTGAACAAGCTTTAAAGCAAAATGGTTTTGCAAAAATTGTAATGCATAAAAAACGAAATGTTTTAAAATGTATTTAAGTATGCAAAAAATAATAATGATCATAATAATTTAGGCATTAACCCATTCATTTTGGTCGTTTTTATTTGTTATTCGTAAAGGGAAAAAAAATAAAATTTCCATAATTGCAAATTACACAATTAGTTTAACCGATTAAAGGTTTATCAAATTTAATATTTCAATTACTTTTTGTCCAGTTTTGTGGCGCTCAGAAGGCTCTAATTGAAAGAATCAATTCACCTTGGGGCAATCAGCAGACAATATAATTTTTTTTTGCCAGGTGATCCATTATTGGCACGTGATCGTCCAACAAACTAAAAAATTGACATTAATTTACAACAAATATTTGCTAACAATTAACATGTTGCCTGGTGACATTTATTTATTTGGCCAAAACACAGCAAGTAGATTACAAAAAAAACCGGTTTGAAGAAATTGAATCAAGTTGGGGATTACACAAAGTAAGCGGCTTTTCATGATTCTGAGAAATGTGGCAAATATTCTCGCAATGCAAATGCAAAATTAAGTTTATATTTTGCTTGACTTGCTGTGAGCCAAATGAAAATAAATAGTTTATTAATTAAAATTACTAACAATTATCTGCAGCTCTCAGAATATAACTAGCATTATTTGTATACATATATCTATGATTATCGCCACAAAAAGTGGCAAGCTGTCGTTCGCAGTAATAATGCCAATTATGGCCATGTCGACTACATCCAAGTCAGGATGGGCAATTTTGGCACTTTAGCCAAAATCAGACCGAGTAAAACATCCTGTCGTTTTTTTTTTTTTTTTATTTTTGTCCTTGTTGTCTTGTCAACTTTTGTGGCACCATCGCAGTTGTTGCCACTCGGTCGCAATCAGCGACTGTCAATCTTTTGTGGCATTGCTTAGTTTGTCATCGACAGCGCTGTCGTTGCTGCAACACGTCTTGCAACGTACCCGAGTCTCGTGCGCCTTGAGCATAACGGCTGCTGCGGCTGCATTTTGCAATTTAAACGTAATAGTTGACGGCACTTGCAGGAAGTTGAGGGGAGTCCTGTGCAGAGGAGGAGCAAATGAGCTGGGAGCTGGTTGCACAGTTGACGTTTCCTTTGACATTGTGCAGGTGTCGATGTTTTTGCCACTTGCGTTATGCATGAGCTGTACAGAAGAATGCAAAGTGCCATAAATGCTGCCTTCTGACAAGCACTTCCCAACACACACACACACACACAAACACACACATACACACAAATACACACAAGTCAAGTGGCAGCAAGAAAACGGTAACAATAAGGCTACATAATTGAGATTCCCATCGGCAATTAACGCAAACATGTTTGCTTTACACTGAGATATATCTTTTAAAAAAACACATTTTTTGTTGTCATGGAAACCTTAACAAATACTTAAAATATATACCAATTAACTTAGATTAATATTTTAGAAGAAAATTATAATTCACGGCAGGCTGGATACGTCCTTTAACAATTTTATGTTTTCATAATTATATCCAAAGTTTTCAGTTTGAATGAAAATTAGTTTTAAATAAAAGTGCTCTTATTTTTTGAAGAAAACTTTAATATCAAATATAATCGTCTAGAAATTAGAATTTAAATACAATTTTACGCTTATTCTTAAAGAAAAAAGTGTTTTAATGAAAATCTTATATATACAAAAATATAATTGTTTTTTATTTACATTTATTTCTTAAGTTTTTTTTTTTAAAATTTAAACTAATTTTAGATTGTATAAGAATATTTCAATAAGTTTATTAAGCTCCTTTTTTTTCACTTCCGATGGGAGTACAAAAATGAAAAACATAATAACAAAAAATCCAATTAAATTAGAATATGTTATATTAAAATTCTCTCAATGCTTTTCGCGCAGTGTAAATATGTGCGCACAAATTGGCATCCAGACACATTTAAAACATTTAAACCTGTCGCCTACTTGCAGGCGGCAAACAGTTGCAGCACCAAAAAGTCCAGTTGAATAGCAACAAAAACAACAATAACAACAACAAATTGGAAGAGGCAACAACAGCTGGGGCAATGAGTGAGAATAAGTTGACACAATGCGGCAACAAGAGCAATGCAACTGCTAATCCAACAGCGGCAACACACACTAAACTAGACATACAGCAATTCTCAGAGGACTACAATAATGGGTCGTCTGAAGTCAACGGCGGGAATGTAGGCGAGACACAACAACAACAACAACAACAACAACGACAACAGCAGCAACAAAATGCAGCAACAACAATCATTTTAACGCCGACATCATTAAATTTAACAAACACACCGCCAAATACTCCCGCTCCCTCCAACAACAACAGCAACAATAGCAACAACAACAGCAGCTGCAACACAGACAGTGGCAACAATGGAAAAGGTTATCCAGCGCATAGCGAGCACTACAAAGGACCAAAATGGTAAGTGAAATGCTCATTGGTTGGTGGTGGGGGAGGGAGGGTGTCACGAGGGGGCTGCCAAACATTTTTGCCTGCCCAGCGCAGCACTTGTATCTATGTGTGTGTGACTGTGTGTGTGTGTGTGTGTGTGCGTGTGTGTGACTGTATGTGTGTGTGTGTGTGTGTATGCGCATTTGCTTAACCCTTTTGAATGCATTTCCGGCACAGACAAAGCAGACATCCACATCCACATTCTCATCCACATTCACATCCAAATCCAAATCCACATTCACACTTGCATTGCACGCGTTTTTCGCATATCCTTTTGTTGCTGAGCTGAGTTTGTTGCTTATATTTTATTTTCTTTTTTTGTTCTACATTGCATTTTTCGCATTGTGTTTTATAATATGTGTGTGTGTGCGTGTGTGTGTGTGTGTGTGTGTGTGTGTGTGTGTGTGTGTGTTGCCATTGTCGCCAGTGTCAGTGTCGTCACGGCCACTGTCGACAGCAGGAAGCACAGTCTGCGCCAGTGTCTGGGGTCCAAATTAAGTGGTTCCCCCCCAATGTGCTGCCTGCCTGCTTAGTTTTTTTTTTTTGTTTTTTGTGGTTTTGTGCACCTATTCTCCAGTTAAGTGCAATTTTTGCTGCTGGCATATATATTTATTATTATTTGCCAGATCTTTTGCTAAGCACATTTTACTCGATTGGCAGTTAGGCATCGCTATAATCAACTCATTTCTTTAGAGTTCAGTTTGTGCAAAATATATCTCAGTAAATGTTTGAATTTTCTGCTCATTTCTCTCAACAAAACAAGCTTCCTTTTCAAATTTTAGTTTCTGTCTGTTCTGCTTGGTTTTTCTTAACAAGTTTGTAATTAAAGGTTTTGTTGCTGTTTGCAGGCCAAGTAAATTCTCAAAAATCAAAATGTTGCAATTGCTTTGTAAAATGAATAAATAAATTTGTTACAAAATTCAAATATCGTTTAAATTAAATTCCTGGCTCAGAGTTGGCATTTTGTTAAGTCTGTAATAAAATAAATAGTTTCCACAAATAAAGAGAATAATTTTCAATTAAACTATGCAATCGATCTCTGTTTGCCTTATGGATTTAAAAAAAAAACACATGAATATTTAATGAATCTGCAGTTTGCCTTTGAATTTACGTTTAATTTTAGATTCCTAAGAATTTCGGTTTTTTGTCGGTTAATGTTTGAGTTTAAAGTAAGGAATCGTTTAACCATAAAGATTAGTTTTACTTCTGGCCAAATCTTGTCAAGGCTCTTCTAAATGCCCTTCTTACTATGTTTTTTTCTTCTATCAACTCTAATTTCTGGCTTCCATTTGCTCCGAGCTACTTCACTTTTTCCTTGCAATCCAATCGATTCTGGGTGACCTCAAGTAGAGCTAGTCTCTTCTTGGCTAGTCTTGTTGCAACTTTATCATTAACTATATTAATTATCCATATGGTTTCTGATTATAGATGCCCAAAAACATTTGACTTGATTGAGATTTGGTGCCCAGAAAAAAGTCTTTTTCTTTTTCGTTTTTTTTTTTTTCTTTTTTTGCGATACCTGGATATCATTATATATATTTACTCTGTTAGCATTTCTATATAGATTATGAACTCTTTCTAAAAACTAGGCTTAAAGTGCTAGTGTCAATTCACTGTTTCTTTTTGTCTAAACTCTAAATTTTAAAGTTTTTCAGTAGCTTATTTTGATTGCTGTCTTTATCTGCTTTGGAATTTTATCCATTTTTTCATGATTTCCCCAAACAAAATGCAAAATTTTATTAGCACAAGAGTTGTATTTAGATGTAGATTTAAACCTTGTTGACGGGCCAAAATCCTTTACTTTGGCTTGGACACATTGATGAGTAGCGCCAGGAAGCTGTAGGCATTGTTAATGGTCTGCGGACAAGAAAATATATAAATGATAATCCTTAGGGGCCGCCTACTATTTGATACAAATCCTACCTTCATGAAAATGGGTAAACCGATCACAAAAAATACACCAGCTCGCAATTGGACAGGTTGCTTTAGGGACTCCATGTAGCAGTTGAGGAGCTTGCGCGTGGAAACGGAGTACGTCAACCAGTTGGTGTTGAATACACTATTTGTGAGTCGATTCGCTTCCAAGGTGACTTCGTTGCCGCAGTAGCAGGGCAGGAATATCTGTAGTATCATTACGGCCACAAACTGAACGATGGTGATCAACGGGCCCAGATTACCCTGAAAGCCAATCTGCACAAGGCGATACCCACTGAAACAGATGATTAAGGCGCTGAGCACCACCTGGGCCAAGACATAGGGCGACACGAGCACCTCGCATTCCTTTGTCAAGCTGCGAATTTGCCGGTCCAGTTGAAAGATGCGCCACAACTCCGGCAATGCCACATTCTCCGGCACATCACGCAAGGCCAGCAAGCGACGAGTCAACAATTTGTAGAGCACGGCGATTTCATACATGAAGTAGCAGCCCATCATGTCCAGCAGACAGTTGGAGAGATAACATAATGTCATCGATACGATATCGTAGAAGTAGGCATAGAAGTAATGCTCCCGATTCCGCCACTCGAAGGGCACATAATAATCAAACGGCAGCTCATACGATGCCAGAAAAAATACACCCGAGAATCCTGTTATGGCCACAGCCGTCGATCCTCCAATATACGTGTATATTATGAGCTTAAAATTGCGCTGCTCTTGTTGCCAAAATCGAATATCTTCCGGTTTTTGCACATTACACTTGGCATAGCCATCGAGTGCTCTCATAAAGCGGAGCGCCTGTTTGCTCCTGTACCAAATATTGATGAGTTTGGCGAGCAAAGCCAACTGGGTGAGTGACATGTACAAAACATTGCCAACCTGTTCAAAGTCCTTGGACACAAACACTTTCACCCACATGAGTGCAATTATTGTAAGTGAAAATGGCACATGCAATACATATGGATAAATGGCATTCAATCGCCGCCAATTGCCATCGCCATCGCTCCATGGCCAAACGCCAAGCCAGCGTTGAATCTTCAGCATAGTTCCAATTGCCGATATGAGTTCCACTGATTCTGTCTCAGCCATCTTCAGTTGAACTACAAAAACTCTGTTATAAATCGCTGTTCAAAATGCAGCTGCTTTTATAGACTTTGAACACAGAAATATTCTATAATTGCTATCCAATATTTATATGTAAATATGTCTGGAATTGAAGGAAAACCTTCACCTTTTTTTTTTTACCAGTTTCTGGCAGTATTTTTTTTAAGGATTTAGTTCATTTAATTTTTTATTTGTTTTCATGTGTCCTGGTCGTGTTTTACATAATTGTTGCACATATTTACAAATTTAAAAGCAACGCAATTACAATAATTAAATCGATGACATATTAATTGCATTAATTTGTTGTCATTCGTTTATTAAATAAGTCACGCAAGTGTTGCACGAAACATTTGAAATACGTTGCCAACGAATTCCACTCAGTTAATGGATAACTCTTGCGGGGATATCAACTGTCAACAATTGGAAATTAAATTGAGATTTAAATTGAGATTTCATTTTCTCTTTTGAACAAATATTTGCAAATATTTAATGAATGAATTTGTTGTGTCTTAGCCAATTTAACATTCAATACACAAATAAAACATTTAAATTCCAAAAATTTGTCATATTTATTTGCAAGTATTTGATTTATGGATTCTGCCGGTTCCGAAATGCATCTAGGAAAATTTTTTTTATTTATTTACAAATGTGTGCTTCAATTTATAAAACATTATTTTTAGCAATATTTTTTATCATAACAAGCATTGCTGAAATATAAATAAAACTTGAGCATTAACAAGAAAACAAATTAGTCTAGGAAATGTGATGAATTTGAAGAAAAATGTAAGCTTTATTTATGAACTGCAAAACAATAAATCAAATTTTAAAATAAATGTTAAACTTTTCAAAAATTGACAAATTTTGACGCACTTTTGCATAGATGGAAAATCCAACCTCAAAGATAAAAACTGCACGAATTTTCACACATTGCTTGCCATTTAAACAATGAGTAAATTGCACGTTTTTTTCTCGCAGTGCATCTAGTTGGTGTTGTAGACCTTATTGGTCAGCTGCTGGGCATATGAGCTGAGAAATAATTGCAGAGCCAACACACTAAGAAATTGCAGCATGGTTATAAATTGACCCGAATTGGCCAGGATGCTGCCAAAATGCTGCAACTGTTTCCCGCTAAAGCAGATAATACAGGCACTCAAAATGATTTGTGAAAGAATATATAGCGAAACGATCTTCTCGATGGTTAATCTGAGAAAAATCTTTACTAACCCGAAAAGGACACCCAAGTTAAGTTTTGAGATTGAACGCAGCTCCTGATTAAATTTCATCTTGTTATGATAAGACATGCAACAAAAAGTAGCAGGAATCAAGGGACACATTCACGATGCTAGTCAAAGCCATGCTCATTTTGTCACTCGAGTGCCACAAAATGGGGAGAGTTCCTCGAGGAGCCCCCACAATGCTGATATTCATAATAAAGCCACTTGAAATGGCGCTTTTCCCGCTGCCAAAAGTCGATCTCCTCCTCTGATCGCCAGTCTTGGTCTTGGTGAGTCCTACAATTGCTTCATTAATTGACTGGCACCAGATATTCAGTATCTGTCATGGACACATAGAGTACCTTTTCGTTGGACAGATTACAAGATAAGCAATATTTATAATATAAAATCAAATAAAATTAATCAGCTGAGCAGCATTCTCCAAACTCTTTGATTCAATTGTCTCCAGCAATGAGGGTAAATGTAATTAAAAAGTGCAATAAAAGGCGAAGGTTTCTCTAGAGAAATACCAAAAGAAACGAATCCAGATTTGCACAACACTCGGTATAAAATTTGTTTGGGTATCCATTTTGTTTGATTCCACTCCGGATTTGGGGCTATTTATGCTCCTTCTTTATGCTAACCTGAGGCAAATTGGCAGCAATTAGATGAAAGAGAGAGAGAAAAGTTTATTAAATGTTTTTGTTTCTTTGTTTCATCCTTAAAAGGTGGCGCCACTTGGTGATCCATTGGTCTCTTGTGTCGGAGCATGTTGCACTGCTGATGATATTTCTGGCGCTTTGGACATTGGCCTTGGCATTACTGCCCCAATATGCGACACCCAATACGGTCATCATGCGTATCGTGTTGCTGTTTGTTGGCGCACACATATCGGGCATATTGGTTAGCCTTATCCATCTGCCCGATATGCTGGGCATGCTCTTTTTTGGTGTTATCTACACAAATGTTGGCTTAGCCAACTTTGCTGGCTATGAGCGATTGGAACTGTTTTTAAGGTAAGTTTGAGCATTTAACTGAAAATTAAGTTAAACTTGATAATCTGCAGAGAATTGGCTTTAATCAATATTATGCTGTTGGCCGGTCTGGGACTTGATGGCAGCGCATTTAGACGGTTATGGCTTATGATAATGCGTCTGACGCTGTTGCCAACCATCGCTGAGGTGGCCATAATCGCTGTCTTGGCCTATTTCACACTCTCGATGCCCTGGCTGTGGGGCATTGCGCTGGGGTAAGTATTGATTGATTATGTCAATGCTTTAATCACAATAATTTTGCTTGTTTTTGATTATTTTTTTTTGTTTGTTTTGTCCAACCAAGTCTGGTCATCACCGCCGTCTCGCCCAATGTGGTTGTCACCGTAATGTTAAAGCTGAAAGAGGACCGTTTGGGCCTAAATAGCGGCATACACACGTTAATATATGCGATGACCACGTGCAACGATGTCGTTGCCATCTTCTTGTTTGGCGTCATCATCAGCATCATATTCTCCACTGGTACGTGCTCTTTATATATATATATATATATACTCGTATATATATTTATTTACTTACACATTCCATCACATTCAGGCTCGCTGACACAAAAGTTATTGCAAGGACCGATTGGCATTGGTATTGGCCTGGTTTTTGGCTATCTGTATGGAATGCTGTTGCACTATTTGCCGTCACGTAAAGCGGTAAGCATTGAATAGTGGAGACGCCACATAATTGTTGGCAACGCCACTTACATCTCAGCACGCCAAATGCTTAAGCGTTGTAATACACAAAAAAAAATTGGTGGTCTGAAAAATATTTGTAATATATGTAAATAACTTAAATATTTATTAATTATTATTATATTATTATTATTGTATTAAATATTTCATAAAGTATTTTCAGAAAAGTTTTGAGTACATTTTTAATTTGCTTTAGTTTTTATCAACAACATTTATTCTCAATATAATTACTTAAATGAAATTTAAACTTTTCCCTCTAAAATACTAAATTCAACTAAAAACTATTTGTGTACTCTTCAAGGTCTTCAAGGCAATATAATATATATATTTTGAATCAGATCTCAGAGACTATAAGATTTTAAATTTTAATTTAATTTCTAATCAAGTTTATTTTATTTGATCGATAATTATCTGTGTTCTGTTTGCAATCAAATTCTATGATATACTTCATAAAATTGTTTATACCAATAGCAAAACAGACAACTAAAATATAAGCAATAGAGTAAACTATTTTTTTGTGTGTAATTTACATTTTAATCAAGTTTATTTTAATTTATCGATAATTATCTGTGTTCCGATTTGTGTTGCTAACAATTCCTATGATAAAATTAACATGATTTCCTATATCTATAGCTTAACAGACAACTCAAATATAAGAAATAGAGTATATATTTTTTTTAAGTGTAATTTAAATTATTAATATAATTTCTAAACAAGTTTATTTTATTTTATCTATAATAATCTGCGTTATTTTAAGCAATGCTATTAAATCCATGATATATTTAACAACAATAGCTACACAGACAACTAAGCAGTAGAGTAGACTATTTTTTTTGAGTGTAATTGAGCATACTCTCAAGCGCAGCAGACTAAAAATGCTCATTCAGTGAACACTTCTATACTCAATCAGGGCATTTAATGGCGAAAAAACGCGAGCTCGACACTTCAATATCATCGGATAGTGTAAGGCTTCAAAAAGCTATCATATATGCGACAGACACTGCCACTATCTATCCATGTATGTGTGTGTGTGTGTGTGTGTGTCTGGGCGCATTTTGCATAAAAACACACTTACATACCTCGAAAGCGATGACATCGACTTTGGCACTGAAGCTGCCGACATTTGCGACGACAGTTATTGCCGGCGTCCATGGAAACTTATGGCAGCTGGGTTGCAAGGATGCTGCAATGCAAGCAGCAGGAGCATCAGCAACAGTAGTAACAGCAGCGGCAACTCAAGCTCCGTTGCAACCACAAAACTCATTGCCACAACTTACACCGCTAATGGTGCGCATAATCAAACGCCATGGGTGGCACTGAATGCCTTTGAACTCTGTCTCGCTCTCACACTGAAATACACACAGTCACACACACACACACACACATGTTCAAGTACTATGCATGTAGTACTCATAACTTTTGTTTTCCTCTTGCAACTTCCATTGGCGCAGCACTGTGCCAAACTGCACTGTTCACAAAATTTTCATGCTGTGCTCCGCTCGACGACGAGCCACTTGCATCCTTGCAACCAATAGTGGGTGTGGGTGTGTGTGTGTGTGGGTTATTTTTTTCTTTTTCTTTTTGTTCACCATTACCACTGCTGACTTTATTTTATTTTAATAATTATATTGCGATCTTATATTATGATTTTTTAAGTCACGCATATAATATGCAATTTTGTAGTGTTTTTTAATGCGCAAAAATTTTAACGTAAATTTTGGATAAATAATTAATTGACTGGCGGGGCATAAAGTTTACATTATATGTTACGCCAGATACGGTTGAAGAGTTTTCGCTGGCTGTGCCAAAACTTGAGCTGTGACCTATAAAGCAAATGAGAAAAACCATGCAAAGTTTTCTTTCAGAAAATTCGCTAACTTAAAACAAGTTTAGTAAAAAATCGTAAATAAAAACTCTGCTTAGAGAACTTAAAGCAATTTCCCTTTCACATTTAGATATTTAATTCGTATTAAAATTACAGCACTATTGACAAAGCTGACCTTAACTAATTTTATATATTTTGTAATTTTTTTATTCGATGGTTTTTATTATTTGCAGGTCTACGCAAATGGATTGCGCTTTGTCTTGACCGTTTTGGGCGGCACCATTGCTGTGATGGGCAGCCGAATTATTGGATTTACCTCAGCGGGCGCCTTGGGATGTGTAATGATGGCCTTCATTGCTGGCATCGGCTGGAAGAGGGAGGAGCTTAAGATGACACCACAGCAATTAGAAGCACATCAAATAGTAAGTCTTAGCTGCGATCAGTCAATTTGAATAATTTGTATTTTCATATTTAAGTTTAGATTAGATAACCCACAAAAATTATATAAAATAATTAGGGTATACAAAAATGAGACCAAAAACGCGTAAATTTAAAAATTATTCAAAACCTATTTAAACAAATTTCTTGCATGTGATTTTCTTTGATTAATATTTCTCAAAATTAAAAACCTGTTTTCAAAAAGTTAAATATATTTATAGCCATTTATATTCATATATTTCGTATACTTCGAATGTTATCGAAAGTCATCGAACACATTTATATTTTAAATTATTATATTATTTATATAAATACAATATAAATAAATTATATAAATACTTTTAATATTTTTTTGTATATATTTCGAATGTTATTGAAAGTTATTAAACATATTTATATTTTAATTTAATTTATAAATACTTAGTTTTAACTTTCTTCTATATATTTATTTATTTACATATTCTTTATTCACTAAATTTGTTTACATATTAAAACAGTTTTTTTTTAAATAGTTTTTTTACTATGCCAAACTGTAGAGGTTTACCAATTATAATTTATGCCTGATTTATAGGAAATTTTATATTTTATTTATATATCTTATAGGCCAGTGTACCCAAACGACTTGATCTGTTGTGGAAATTTTTGAAGCCCGTCTCCTTTGCACTCATTGGCAAGGAAATCAATTTTGCCGTGCTTGATGGACGAGTAATCGGCTATGGGGCGTTGCTGGTGCTGCTCGGAAGTTTGGTAATTAAAATGACCGACATTTTGTTAGGTGGCCACAACAGGGCAGCCTCTGCGGCTTGGCTTGGTCCGAACTCCAGCTTAGCCACCGCAACAGAAAATCCTGAAATTAAAATGTTCTTTTGCCGCAATTCAAATGTTACCTGCAGACAAAACGCATACAACTGCAAAAAAAAAAACCAAAAAATAAGCATAAAAAAACTCCAACTGTTTATTTTCTCTATTTTTCTTTTTTTTTATTTCTTTCGTTGCAGGTTCGCTTGGCTTTTGCATATTTATCCACATATGGTGGAAATCTGTCTAGAAAGGAGCGTGCCTACATTACAATTTCCGGTTTTCCCAAAGCAACCGTCCAAGTAAGTTTTAGCATTTCGCATGCCATGTCCCATGTGATGGTGGTGGTCCGTGCCACTGGAATGGTGGCAACTTTTTATTTGCCATTTGGCTTCGTTTCTGGACATTGGCCCAAAACTGGATTTTGGCCAGCATTTGTTTGGGCTATGTTGTTTTCCTCAAACGCCAAAGTTATACTTGTATTTGCAGATCATGTTGTCGTGGCTAAAACTCTTTCATTGCTTCGCCTCCTGTTCTCGACAATTGTCTGCAGTTGAGCCGCAAGTGGACATTTTGTTGTAGTCGCAAGTGTGTGTGACACACTGTGTGTGTGTGTGTGTGTGTGCGCACATGTGTGCATTTTTGAGCGTGTGTGTTTTGTGTGTGTTCTTTGCGGCAAACGCGCTTGTGTTGCGCTACCCGTCTGCGGTTAGCCGGAAATTTAAATGTTACATTTGCTAACTTGGCCAAGTGCCGCTTCTGTTGCCTCTGCTGCTACTGTTGGCGGTTTTCAGCTTGCTTCTTATTCTAAATTACTTTGAACTTTTTGGACAGTTGTCCCTACTACAAAAAAAAAAACGTTTTGCCTAATATGCGGTCTGCATTGCGCTGCCTGTGCATTTCTCACAGTCCACCTTGTTTTTGAGATTTAATTAAAATTTTTTTAATAACATCGTTTACACGCAGCACATCAAGCAAACGCAGCCTAATCAAAACTGTGGAATTTTTTTCTTCTTTTTTTTTTTTGTATTTTTGCAGGCTGCCTTGGGTCCAGTTGCGTTGGATTTGGCACGTTCTGCGAGTATTGCGAGCGAATTAGCATTGGCAAACAACGTGCTCATAATTTCAGTTCTGGCCATTATTTTCACAGCGCCATTGGGTGCCATTTTGATGCTACGTCTCGCGCCTTTCTGGCTCAAACCTGGCGATACGGTGGACACAGCTGAAGCGCCTGTGGCGCCACAACCACCACCAGGATCAGGTCCCATGAACAATGCCGACGAACTAACTTTAGTGAATGCTCAAAAAATGTGATGTGAACTTTTGCGAAAGAGCAGTGAATCGTTCCAGTGGAAAAGACGTGTTTCCAAAATTGGTTAAGGCATTTGGTCTTGAAATCGGCATTTGAATCGTTTTTCTATAGCATAATTCCAACTTTGTTTTATATTTACTTACTAACACATCAATTGTACTTAATAACTATCAATTTACTTATTTACATTTTCAATACACAAATTCTGTTTACTGAACTAAATAATTTTTTATTTATTTTCGTTTTCTTTTTGTCTCAGCTAAAAAGTTACAAAAGTTGTTTGAATTACCAAGTCTAAAACTAATCCCAAAATACTTTAAACGCTTCTAATAAATGCAGTATTGACAACAATAAAAAAAAAAAATAAGATAGAAAAACTTACGCAGAGTTCGCAATCGGACAGTAATTTAATGGCTTTGAATTTTCGGCACCTAATTATGAAGGGATTTTTGCTAATCTCGGACCTGGATTTTCGTAATTGGTTTTTCAATTAATTTAAAGGGATTTTGATGCTTTGCGCTGTCAACGAATTCACTGTCGCAGGAAGGCTGATTTGTCTCAACATTAATGCTGAATAAATATGTTTTTTTTGGTAATAAGGATTTGGCCAACGGGCAAAGACCTTATTTTTTTAAACTGAATTTGAACACAAAAACAGGAGAGAAAGTATAGATTATTAGGTGACGATGATTAAATACTCTGCGAATTATATTGTTTTGGTGAATATTATTAATGTATTACCAAAAATTGTGCTGAAAATATGCTTTAATATTTAAATGTTTTCATACAAAAATTTAATTTTCAACTGATTCTGGCTTAAATTCGTTAAGTGTTAATATCAGCAAACAATTATGTTATAAAAATAAAAAATATTTGTATTTTGAATTGCAGATTATTATTGGAAATAAATAAAAGTAAAAAAAATTTTTTAAAGAAAAATTTGTAGCAAAAATTAAAATTTTACTGTTCAATGCTTTGCAAAAGCTTTGTCAGAAACAAATGAATCAATAATGGTAATAAAAAAATATTCTTTAATATTGAAATGTGTCGATACAGAAATTTAATTTCAACCAATTCTGGCTTAGTGTTAATATCAGCAGACAATTATGTTATAGAAATGCATAAATATAAAACTTATTTTTTTAATAAATATATATCTTATACAGATTATTGTGGAAATAGTAAAAACAATTTTCTTAAACAAAAATATGTGGCAAAAAATGAACATTTTTACTATTGAATGCTTCGCAAAAGCTTTGTCAGAAATAAATTAATCAAAAAATGGGTAATACAAAAAAAAAATTTCAATTAAAACATCTTTTCGCAAAAAAGAGGCAATTTGAATTGAAAGCAGTCTTTGCTGATGCGTCCTGCTCCTTGATTGCCAATATTGTGCCGCACACGGAGGCGCTGCAGAAAGACTGCAACTGCATTGTTCTGCATTTCTGTCATTGTTAATTTCACTTGCATGATGGCCAACGCTGCTCAGCTTCAATTGAGGCTAACGGGTATAATACATTTGGATTCCTAGAACCACAAAGCAGAGCCGAGCCGAGTGAGCAGAGTGAACCGAGTGAGCAGAGTGAATAAATGAAAAGCAAGTAAGGAATTCATCAGTGCATGTTATTTTTTTGTTACTCACTTTTATTGCTTGCTTGCTCAGTTCGCTATGCGCTACACCGACTGCTTGAATACCCTTAACAGTTGACATTGGTGTGCATTTTCTTATTAATATTATATTGTGTACGCTATGATGAAACTTGGCAATCAGCAGCAGTAGCTGCTAAAATAATTTATTAAATGTACAACTTTTTTACTTATTTCTCAGAAAAAATATCCTAAAATAATCAACTTTGGCATATTAAATCTGTAAGCTAATTGTTTTAATTATTGGGGGAGTTTATGCACGGCATCAAGTAAATTTGCATTGTTGATTTTGATGTCCTTCGAGCTAATAACTTGTTTCCCTATCTTAAAGCATATTTTCTTAATTAATAATTTATTTATTATGTGTTAGGGGCTTAAGTATTTGGGCAAGGGTATGGAAACTTCGCTTTGATAAAGGTTGCTTTTTATGTCTTTTTTTTTTGTATTCCATTCTCGTTTTCTGTTATTTGTGGCGCTCTTTTGCACCGTGTGGAGGAGCCAGTTGAAAACTGTAGGTAAATTAGTGTTATTAAAATTGCTGCCCAGAAATAATTGCGCAACTAAATGAGAATTTTAATGAAAATTCTTTGGTTTTTTTTTTTTTTTTTTTTTTTTTTTGATTGAGCGCGCTGTGCCTTTGCCATCTCAGCGTGTTGTATTTATAGTTGTTGTTATTATTATTTTTATTCTAGCATTTATTTGCATTATTTCATTTGCTGTATATTTATAAATGAAACTTGAGTTCCGCACATTCGACCGGACCTACGTTGTTCTCTTGGACAGTTCTTAGAAATTATATTTCCAGCACAATCTTCAGTTTCCACTAGCGACGTATGCGGAATTTATGTATTTATAATTTGTGCTGTGGCATGAGTGGCAAGAAACCAAGGAGAACAATGTAGCGAGTATAAAGAGAACATTTAAAAATGTTGCAGTTTGCGCTTAGGCAATTGAGTTATGTTTGCCATTCAATCTCAGTGGAAATTGCCCCATGGCATGCCCGTTGGCATAATCCTTCAAGAAATCATTACCCTTATCGCAGCGCATTTAAATTCCTATAGCCCATAGATCAAGCTTATCAGCGCAGCAAAAGTATTTTCCTGTATAAAATAAATTCCAGCAGTTTATTATTATAATTCGCATACCGAATTTCAAGCCAACTGGAGGTCAAATGCTTACCAACAACGGCACGTGTATAAGCCACCGCCCATTGTAATAAAAAGACAGCCAACGCATAGCACAAATACCACAACAACAACAACAACAACAAAAAGAAGAAGAAGAAAAAAAAAATCTACATACAAACAAGATTGGCAAAAGAGTGACGAGTACAAAAAAACATTAGCTGGCGAAAATCAAATCAAAAAGTTCACAAATACAAAAACAAAAAAAAACAAAAAAAAAATATATAAATATATAAAACTGTGCAACAAAAAATTAAGTTATAAAATTTTAAGGGCTGTATGCGGTTTAATTTCCAAATGCCACGACACGGTACCCAGACACAGGTGGGCTGGCCAGCGTTTGGGGCGTGGCCGGGTCGAGAAAATTTTTTTTTTTTTTGGTTAACTGAGCTGAGCTGATTACCATAAGCACAAGCGAACGTTAACGTTAACGTGAAGTCGCCGCTGAAACGGAAACGGAAATCAAGAAAACAAAAAGAATGAGACCCAAAATGAAGTCAAACTTGCTGTTCGCTCAGTCAATTAATAAAGTTAGTTGCGTTTGCTTTGACGGTTAAAATTGTTAGTTATAAGCCCGCAAATGATGGCTTACAACAAAACCAAACAATTAACATGATGAAGACACATAAAATGCCACTTTGCCAGCTCGTACAGCCATATTAACTTGGTCATATTAACATTTTTGGTAAGCACCCCATCCCCCCCTCTCTGTGCGTGTGTGTGTGTGTGTTTCGAAATGTGAGCAAATCACGTGATGCGACGCAGTTTTGTAGTCTAGTTTTTGTCTACGCCTTGTGTCATTTGTTATTGTTTAGTACAGTTTGCAGTCCTCTTGGCCACTCACACTTGGCCAGGAGCGCCAAGGGTGTGTGCTTAAACTGCGGTCAGCTTGTAGTTGAGTTAACAACATGCTTAAACATCGTTCAGTTATTTTCGTACAAATTACATAATTTTATGACTTGTTTGTCCCTTGAGTTGTATTCGTGTTGAAACTAGACAAAATAGTTGGCGGCACGACAAGCCCATTCCAAAAAGTGGCCAAGATGTTTTGATGACTGTTTTATAAATGTTTTCTTTTAGCTTTATTATTAACTCATAATTTGGAGTGTTGGGCAAAGTTCACTTTTAAAATGGGGTTCTTCAAGTTGAATCACCATATCTCACGACAGCGTCCGCGACTGTCGGGCAGATAGCCGGGCTGACAGGGAAAGTCAATCATGGCCACCTCCATGATTTTCGTGGTTGTTGTTTCTTCCGACGTAAGTTGTCTCGCCTGGGTTGATTCGTAGTCGGCCAACACTTGGGCCTCATCGAGCTCCACACACTGATTTGGCTTGCCGCGAATCTTCACGTTGTTGGAGCACTCGATTCGTTTCAGGCAGTATTTAACACAGGGCCGAGGTGCCTCAACATTTGTCAGCTTCTTGCTGCACGCATAAATCGCAGTGCAGCCCGGATCCACATGTGGCAAGTTGTTGTTTACATAAAACGGTCGGCGTGCCTTCTCTGTTGTAGTTGTTGGTGTCGTCGTTGAACTCGCACCCCGATGGAATATGCGGCTCAGCACTCCGCCCTCTGCAGCACTGAGCAAAATGCAAGCGCAGAGCGTCAAAAATATTAGCAAAACTTTCATTATTGAAATGACCTACGCTTAGAGCAGTCGATTTGGAACTGAGCTTGCCCCAATCTTAGCTATTTCCAATTGATGCTGTGTTATCAAATGAGGCGATAACCTTTTAACCGCGCGCCCAGACAAAAATAAGCTCAAACATACATTTGAAGAGCACTATTTTTGGATGATACCCAGCAATTTTTAAACAATTTGAAATTCTATATATAATTAGATTTTTAATTGTGGATCATGCTTGCTGTAGAAAATGTTTTTCCAAAATAGTAAAGTTAGAAAAATTAACAGATTTGTGATTTTGTAAATCTCCACAGTATCCAAGAAATACATAAAACAAAAATTTAAAATAATAAAAAAATATGATACTAATAATAATGAGTATTCTAAAAATAGTAATAAATATTTATAAAAAAAATATATAATAATAATGAGCTTTACAAAAAATGAAAAAAACATCTTGGGCAAAAAAAAATAATGTTCATATAATAATGAATAATATAATAATAATGATAACCATCTTGCCCTAATAAAATAGATATATAATACTAAGAATATAGAGTATTATAATAATAATAATAAACATCATGCGTTAAAAAGTAATAAATAAAAGAGTATAAAAAGGAAAGTAAAATTCTTATATATTGAATAATAATAATAAACATCTTGTGATCAAAAATTAAATTAATATAATACTAACAAAAATGAGTATTATTATATTAATAAAAAAAATTTAGAGCTAAAAAAAATATATTTTACTAATAATACTAATGAGTAAAAAAGTACTGCTCATCTTGTACAAAAATATCGAACAACTTTTAAGTGTATTTAAAACTTACACTTCGGCGTTCATATTCTGAACATTTTGCTGGGAGTTAAAATTCCGATTGTTTTGCTAAAATATTAAATATATATAATATAATTTAAACACCAAGCTAATAAAGCTGGACATGAACAGACATAAATAGAATATGTGTTTATGTCGATGTCAATGAAGCGTGATAAGTGGGCCTTGAGAATGCTATTTCTGTTCGTGATGGTTTGGATGTTTGTTTATTGGTTTTACGAGATGCAGCAAAACTATTTGAATAATGGATATTAATCGTATAGGAGAGCTGTCAAAATTAATTTGCAATGCATTCGCACAACAAGCCCAAGATTATTGATGATGATTATGCGAACTAATGAATGGTATCTGAGGCAATGGAAATGCGAACAGATGAAAACAAAGGCGTCGAACTTGCCATTAATTCCACTCTGAGCAGACGAGTAATTGATGACAAGAGCGCTCATGCTGATTCTGATGTTGATGTTGATGTTGATGTTGATGTTGCTGTTGCTGTTGTTGTTGTTGTTGTTGTTGTTGCTGTTGTTATTGTTGTTACTGTTGTTATTGTTTTCAATGTGAAGCTCGGCAATTACTTGTGGAGCGTTATTCCCCAAAGGCATCTGTCTAATATCTATTAACATTTATTGCTTTTGCTTAGGAGATGCTGTGTGTTTGGAAAAACCAATGTAAGAGCACTAGCAGACCGGAAATTGCCAAACACTGATACTTCCGCCGGAAATATGCTCAATTGTTGTTGCTCTTTATGGTGTGAGAGTAGTTAAACAACATTCTGAACATTCTGGTAAATCACGGCTCAAGTGTTTTGCAAATATTTAAGAATCGTTCTTACCAAAATTCTATTAAAGTGAGTAATTTATATATTTGATCTTACATCATCTTTTAGAAATATTTAAGAATTAAAAGGACTTCAGCTCCTCCTGCCATTAAAATGTGTGTTATTTATTTATTTTGATCTCACATCATCTTATCAGCAAGGACACATTTCACATTTACTATTTATTTACTTGTGTTAATAAATTATTTTCTTGACACTAATTTGCACAATAAATAGATCAGAATCTTAGTTAAAAGTAGCCAACTTCGAAGCTAATAAAAGCGAATACATAAAACTATAAAAATAATAAATAAAAAATATACTTCTTTACTGATAAAAATTATGGTGTAAACAAACAAGAAACAAACATCAAATGAGAAATACAATTTTGGTTGAGAGTAAAAACGGCAACAAAATATTTTTGTATTTATAAGTCGAAGTACGATTTTGTATATCTTGAAAATTTGAGGGGTATTTTGAAGTCTCACATTGTTCCTTGTTCAGTTTGTGACAAAGGATGTGTTGGAGTGCGAATAAGGATATGAATGAAGTGCCACATTTTCACGAGTTTGCTAACCCACAGTTGGATGGCTCCCTTTTTTTTTTTAGATTTCGTATTAGTTTTCTCTTGTCTCTTGTCTCTTTTCTCCAAGCAGCTTCTCGCTCCTTTCTCTGTCTCTGCAGTTTCTCCCGACGTTTATCGCCTTTGCTTTTGTTGCGGCCTGGTTTATTTCTGTTGTTGCTCTGAGTTCAATAAATAAAATTAGTGCTATAAACATTCGTTTGGCGATATGTGTTTTTTTTTGCTTTTATTTCTTGGCAGCTCTAAGAGCTTTTCCCTGAGTACACAGAAAGGAAACAGTCAAAAAAAAAATAAAATAAAATAGAAACAAATGGAAGAAGAAGAGTTAGTTGAGAGCAAGTAAATTTTACTCAAGTATCTGAATTTATGGAATTCACACTTAGTTTAAAAATCAAATTTATTTGCTTGATAACAATTCGATTCGTGATTTGAAGTTGGGGATAAAAGCGTAAAATCCCATTGAATTTTTTTTTCTGTGTAAACTACTATTTGCAAATCTTTGGCAGTTGACAACTTTTCACAAGTTTCTTATGGAATTTATTTTCATTGCCAACACAGCATTCTGATTCTGATTCGTACATCGTCAAATACTTTCTGTAAAACTGTTGGCAGGTGACACAAGTTTGGTTGTGCATTCGCTCTATTTAATCGGATTTTAAGTTGGGATTATCATGACATGTTTTCAAATACATTATAGATTTATTTTTATTTATGATTATGGTGCGTACTATGCAATATATATATATATATATTTGCAATTTCCACATTTGAATTTAATATGCGAAGTACATATCGTGCAGAAACATGATTATAATTTGCTGTTCAGTGGTCAGAAAATTGCAAAACTAATTGCTAAAATAAATTACATAAAAATATCGATATACAATTGTGTATTGGCGATAAACACAATAATAATTCGAATGCCATGCAGTACACCAGCATTCAACTCCAGTTGGCAGGAGGGGTGGAGGGCGGTGCCCAAAAACGTGTGCCACAGATTAGACCAGGAGAGAGAGAGGAGTATCTGCAGCACCTGCAGTACATGCTGCGTGTTGTATCTTGATTCACGTTTGCCACCAATTTAATTGCTGGCAAACACAGTTGCCCAAAACAATTTCGACGATTAGTGTCCGGAGTTGTTTCCCATTGAATTCAAATGGAATATTTCGATATGATAACAGCAATTATAAACTGGTAAACTATAACAGTTTAAACGGGCAATTATATTGTTATTTTTTTACAATACTGATTTGTTTACTGCAGTTTCTATTTGATTTATTTTATCAATATCAAAGTTTAATTTGAAATTTTTCGACAATAAAATAATTCACTAAACAATTTAGTAATTTTCAGCAATTTTTGGGCTTTAGCCAAAAGCTTATTAATTTTTGTTAATATCGATTTTAAGTTTAATTTGTTTAATTATTTGGTCAGTCATTAGGCTATAAGAGGTGTGTGTGGGGAGAGGGGGGTTTAAATGTCTTCCGGATTCAGTGTGTGTAAAAATCAGAAGGAACTCGAGTGCAAGCCACTCAGTAGTGGCGGGGAACGCCACTTGAGCTCAATTAAAACCGCACTTGTATTTGTATATGTATTTATTTGTACAACAAGCACACACACACACATACACACACACACACACACACTCAGTTAACCAACGAAGCGAATGGACGACCGCAGGATAGCAACTCTTTCCTAGTCCTTTTTGGCTGCCTTTCATCACCACCGGTGAAAAGGAAGTGGGGAGTGTGCTGAGCTTTCATTGCTGGCCATTGTTTAACAATTAACCGCAAATTGAATGCAATTAAATAAATAACGGTATTGAACCTTTATGTAAACGCTTGTAGGCGTCTCGTTGTAACTTTACCTTTGTTATGCCAATACCAATCGTAAAGTAAACAAACGCACTTCCCTCCCGCTCCCACTCCCATTCCCATTCCCATTTACACCCAACTGTGTTGTACAAATGAAATGAAATATTACGTATACGTCACATTGGTCCATTTGCCAGGTGACTCACACACACACACACACACACACACACACACACACACACACTCAGACTCAAACACATGATCAACAATGGTTTCTCGGCACAGTTAAGCCGACTGCAGACTGCCAACTGTTGTTGGCTGAGTATTTGTTTAAGGTATTGTTGTAATTGTCGCTCCACTAAAGGCAACTGGCAACTGGCAACTGGCAACTGGCAGCAGAGAAACGCAATTTATTTAACTTGCTGGTAGCAACAACCTCCACAAGCAGTCATACAACAATGGAGGCCACGTGCCAATTATTAACAGCTCGAAATGGCTATAAAGTCCTTATCCCATTGTAATTGCTAAGCGTTTTTATAGCATCCTAAAGGATTGTGGAAATACTGCCACACTCTCTCCCTTTGAATTGCATTATGTAACTACAAAATAAATCTGGCAAACTTACGTAAATACATTTAAAAAAAATATATATGTATATATAAAAAAGAATTTTTTTTTTTGTATTTTGAGCTGACCCAAAATATGCTTTCACTTCTGCAAATGCATACAAATATCCATTTAAAATGACTTTATTTATCTTTTAAGCTTTTACCTTGGCGCATTAAATAAACACAAAATAAAAATTGTGTATTTAAAATATAAAAAGAGGTCACCAAACAAAGGAACTACTCATTTATGTTGCTGAAAGTTCATATTTAAAATCATCTTTAATATACTAAATTTTTGTTAAGAATAGTGCAATTTTTAAGTGTTTTTTCAAAATTAGAGCTGGTTGTATTGCCACACACTCCAATTCGTTGAACTGGCAACTTTCTTTGTTTTTTGTCAGTTGACGAGCTACTTGAATTTTGTTTTTAAATTTTTTGTTTTTTGTTTTAGCAAAACAAATATTAGTCATATGTATAAAATGGGTGTAGCACATGCAATGCAAAACTTATTTGACAAAGCCAATGCAGCCCATTGCTTGCGCATCAATTTCGCTTTTATTATCCTAATATACCTCGCACACACACACACACACATAAACACACACAGGTGGACTGGATTGCTTGGAAAATGAAATATTCGACAAAAATGATTGAGTAGAGCAAACTAGCTGACACGAAATACGAAGCGCAAAAGTCAAATGTCAGAATGACATGCAAAGTTGTTGTCACACATTGCGGTTTGTTTGATGATGCCACACACACACACACACACACACTCACAGAGAGTCGCCGCGATGTTGCTGGTTCCTCAATTATTGTACATCAGGTAGACCTCTGCCCCACATAGAAGAAGCAAATCCTTCGGTTTGGTTAGAAATTTATTGGCTGGTGTTTGCCAAAATTGAATAAAAAACATTCCTGCAAAAGTGATTTAAAACGAAATTGCAACTTTTTTCCATATGAGTTGCAAATTACTTAGTGCAACAAAATAATAATAAAGTATAATAAGCACTCTAGCGAATATGAAAATTGAACTACATTTTTCTTTGCTTTTACATTGAAACGCATAAAAAAAATAAACTAAAAAAAGAAAAAATTTAACTTTTTGGCATATGTGCTTTCCTTTTAATAATTCAGAAAATATATATTTTTAAAAAGCGAAATTATGATTTTTTTAAAATTCATGATATATGTTTTCTAAAATTAAAAAATATAATTTAAAGCAGATAGCAATCGAAAGAAAAGATAACTATTTTTTAAATAGCAGAAATGTATTTTTTTGTTAATGTAATTAATTTTTACTTTTTAGAAATATTTTTTATTACTGAGAATATTTAAATATGTTTCTTAAAAATAGGAAAACCATCTTCTAAAGGTATATATTTTTATACAACCAAAAATTATTTCGAAAAATTCAATTTGAAGTCAGTTTTATTTTTGAGTGTAGAAGTATGTTTCTATTTGTCAATTGCCAACACAAAATAATGCTTAATAAGAAACGGTTAACCGGTTCGTTGATTGTCGGAGTGTGATTTGCGTAGCCTTTATTTCTATGTTTGTTGTGTCTGTTGTTGTGTGTCTTATGTCTCTTCGTTGGTTCTGGCTCGTCTCTTGCTCATTAATTGTAATTGAAGTTTGTAATTAAAAAGTTTGTCTGAAGCGTGGAGTCAGTCATTAAAACGAAACGATTCCAACTTGGCCAACAGGGCAAGACAAGCCAGCTGCCAAAAGCAGCAGTCGAAGGGGGATAAACGGAGGGGTGGGTGGGTTGGCTGGGCGGTGGTCGCAGGTGACCTACTAAGTTCAGTCTGGCCTGATTTTAGATTTGATTTAAATGGTGTGTAAATGTTCAAGGACTTCTCGTTGATTCATTAGCTTTATGTGACCACAATTGAATTATTGGTCTTATTAGCATTTGGCTTCATTGCGATTGGCATTGAGATTTTGGATAACATCATTTGTGCTTACCTAATAAGGCCTTGAATTAGGTTTATAGTGTTTTTAAAATGTAAAGTAAGTGTTCTAATAAATGGACTTAGATTTGCACGTACTTGATAAAATACAGAGAATATTTTACTGAAATCGAAGTTAAGCAGCTTAGAAATGCGAAATAAATTCTAGTAGTAAATTAGGTAATTTTAAGTCTTAAAGTTAATCAAGAAAAGTGTATTTTGAATACATAAAAAAATAGAATGATATATATAATACACATTCACATTTAACATTAAAATAAATCTATATCTGTTAAAAAATAATCATGACATGATTGAATAGTTTAAACCTACTAAATAATTGATGTTAACATTTTATTTTCTCAGTGTTTCTTTGGTTTCTTACTCAATGGAGAAAAAAGGGGTTTTCTTTTTTTTTTTTTGGAAATCAGAGCATGGTTAAATGACCTCACACACCGTTTTCCAGCAAATCTAGTCATGAATAATGTGTCACATATTCACGTCATCTCATTTTGGGGAACATTCTGACAATAAAATCAGAAAAAAGGACAACACAAAATCATAACAAGCTTTCAGACGTGACCCCGTCCAAAAGGCTAAAACCAAAAAATGTTAAGAGCCATGTGTTGTTTGGGCCATATAAGTTGTCGGCATATTAAATATGCGTGTCATGTCCATTTGTTGGCCATGTTGCCACCTTCAGCGTCGCCGTTGACGTTGACATCGGCGACATTTGCTCGAGTGCACCGCGTTTTATGTTTGCTCTTGCCAACAAATTTAGAAGGCTCTTTAGGAGGGCCAAAACCAAATTGAACCCTTGCGACGCGACTAGGCTTCACTCATAAATATGTCAAAGCGTTCGCAGCTTTATCAGCATTTTGAAAAAAAAAATTGAGAAAAACGAAGAAAAAGTAAATAGAAGGTTCAAGTAAATTTTTGACACTGACTTTGATATTGACTTTGCGGTGGCCAAAAAGGCGTTGACATCGTTTGCATTGTTAACAACTGCAGCTGTCTGCCACTTGGATGCGGGCTGCTCTGGCTCAAAATTTGAAGCCAACTTGAACTTAAATAGAAAATTCGTTTTCACACAAACACACACATACACAAAAGATATGTGTGTGTGTGTGTTGTGCTTGTATGATTGATGACAGTCGCTTAGCATTTAATGTTGGCACAAATATGAAATTTCTTTTCCCTCTAAGCAGCAATTTAATGCGTAGCTTTTATTATAGCATCTAATTTATAACCTACTTAATTATTTTTGGGTTGAGTGATTCATTGTTGACCTAGAACTTAATCGTAATTTGTTTAACTAGCTTACTTTTTCGATGCCAAAAAGTACATATGGCTGCCTTTCTTAAAAAATTCCACATTTCACAGTATTTTGCGTTTGTTGCACAATTAAATGCTGCGTATAAATATGATTTTTATTGCACGTACCTGGTACCACATTCACATTCAAATAAATGCCAAAAAAAAAAAAAAGCTAAAGTCTAACATAATAAATTATAGCCACGGAGGAGCAGCAGCAGCAGGCGATGTTGAACAGCAAATAAACTACTCTCTGGGAGCCACTTTTGACATTTTCTGGGGAGACCTCATTTTGTGCCCCCGTTTTTTGAGATATATCTTTGTTGCAGAAATTGCGTATACGTTTTATTTTTTGAGGTAACTATTATCATGAAATTGGGGAGAGTTGTGTCAAACCCCGAGTTGCAGCTAACAAATTACGGCTATAACGTTAATAATATTTTGCTGTTTTTTTTTTCTTCTTTTTTTTTTTTGTGTATGAAATGCTAATTTGATTAATCTCCATTGCATTGGTATGTTTACTTTTTTATATTTATTTATTTTCAGCTGGGAAGCAAATTAATTTTCCAAATATTTGCGTGTACCCTGAAAAATGCTAATTTTCGGTTATACGCGAAAAACAAATGTATTTTGGTAAATGGGAATCAACTATTGCACATTTCCTAGCGTTTTTCGGTAACCCACCAGTTATGTGTAAGTAAGTCAGTTGGTTATGCTTAGCTTGACTAGTGCCCAATTAGGATAATCGTCAGTGGGAAATGTTAATTTAAATGTGAATGATGGTTTCCACAGCCTTGTAAGGGGTGGGGTGGGAGGGAGCCTTCGCATTTCGTGTCGTGAGAGTTGCGTGCGGCTCTGCGGCTGTGCCACCGACTGTAATGCGATTGAATTGTGCATGTACTGGAACTGGGCTTAAATTCGAATTAGATTCTTTCGTGACAAGCGGACATGATTGCGGCATTGATTGAGTAACAGCGCCCACAACATACGTAACAATTACAAGACACTTGAGCGACTCCAACACACGTGGAATTCAGCGCCAAATCCTCGTGCAGCATTGTTGACAAAAGACCAGCTAAATCTCTTTTGGTATGTAGCAACATCAATCTGGCAATTTGATGTACGTGAGACTATCTATTTATTTGCATTTATATACTTATCCGGCAAGCACAATGAATGCGGCTTAAACCTATCTTAGCCAAAGCCTAAGCGGATTACGAAAATATTGAGAAATTGTCGCAACATGTAAAGATTTCTGTGATTTCATCTACAAGCTTAAAGATTTGACAAATGAGTTCATTTGAATACTGTCAGCAGATAGTAACATTATAATACGTATTTAAATCCTACAATTTAATTATTTTCAAGTTCCATAAATACTGCAAATATTCTGCAAAAACAATCCTTCAAAACATGTCTGATTTCCATTTATATTTGATTTAATACAATGATTTCTAATTACTCACAAAAACCAGTAACCTCCAGTGACTGTTGAAAAACTTGGTTTATTTCCGATTTTAGTTTTCGGAAATGTATTACAAATGACTCAGCAAAGCCCCATTTCCAAATGTTTATTCGCTGTGCATTGTAATTTCCATGTAGATTTTATCATGACAATCTTAAATTTGCTTGTTCATGTAAGCATATATTTTGAGAACTAACGAGTAATTAAAAATTATGTGCATAATCAGGCCAATATCCCTTATGACCAGTTGGACATATCTTATCGCAACGACTAATGAACTAACGCCATTAGCTGCCTTGGCCGAAACGACAAATAAAAAATAAAAAAAAGGGGGCCAACAACCCGACATTAAACAATAACAGTGGTGACATAGGTAATAAGGGGTGGGTTGGGGGTGCTGAGGAAGCGGAGTTAAAGCTTAATGAAATTCCGTAGAAAACATGTTCTCGCCTGATAAGCAGCCATTGGTCAACTGGCCGCTGCAAGCTGAAGCCGGGCGGCATGCAATGTGGTGCCCAAATGTGCACCACACAGGCAACAATGCGGAAGCGAGCGTGACGTCCCTTGACTTGGGCTTGGGGTGGTGGTCACAGAAGGGGGAGTGTGTGGAGGGGCAACATAAAATATGAGAAACCACAAAGGCACACGGTTCAAGTCATTTTAGTGTTGTAAATAATTTTACATGGCAGCACCGGGGAGAGAGGCAAAGAGAAAAAACAAAAAAAAAGATTAAAAATTAAAAAAAAGAAAATAAATAAATAAACAAAAACCAAAAATAAAACAACCAACAGTGAGATAAATTGTAAACCGTAAGGATTAGCCGCTTGCTCTGCGAGCAGCAAACTGGGACAAGAATTTAGGGATGTCGTCTTTGTGCTCAGTTATAGCCACAGAAAGAGCCACAGCAACAGCCACAGGAACAGCCACAGTCCTCTAACCAAACCTTAACCCGCCACAAGTTTAAGGCATTTATGTTAATGAAAAGAAAACGCTTAACGCGCAACATTCAACGTACAACACAACGCAGCACTCACCACCTGGCATTGCTTTCAGCAGCAGCAACAACAACAACAACAACAACACAAGCGTCATTGTTTTATACTGAGGCAAGCAGCAAGTAGCACGCAGCACGCAGCAAGCAGCAGGCAACAAGCAGGCACCGCAACCTTTCCGGCGCATCATCCTGTGCTGAATTTTATGCAACAATTGTCAGAGAAGGGGTAACGGGTAACGGGAAACGGGGTAGCTGGGAGGAGCTGGGTTAGATGGGACTCCCATTCTCCCATCGCTGGCCTTTGTATACGCAAACAAAGTACGAGATAAACTTTTGTTCTGCCTGAACTTTGCCGTCGGCGACGAGAATTGGCGTCGCCGTTTTTTCCTCCATTTTCGTGCTTTTCTTTTCCGTTTTATTTTTAATTTTTGTAACTTTTTTTTTTTTTTTATTTTATATTTATATATATATTTTTTTTCTTTTACTTACTTCCATACAATTCCTGTTTTTGTCCACATTTTAGCAAAATGAGTTAAGCTTAATTCAAATTTGACTGACTCAGTCTGACTGCGGCCAACTTTGGGAAATTGTTTTCCAAGTTTTCCCATTCTTTTCTTCTAGTGAAAAATGCGCGTGAGTCAAAAAATAATAAAGACATCAACAATGGCTGAGCACAATTCACTTGCCATTACAAAAATATTGATGGATATTAAAATTGACATCTTTGTATTGCATCTTATCTCAATTGTCTTGCCTTAATTAATTAAACTTCTCTCTGAATCAAGAAATCATTTATGTGAAAAGGAAATCGTTAGTTCTGAGTGGTTTTAGCACAGAACAGATGAAATTTTTACAAAAGATTAGATGGGTTTCTACAAGACTTATATATACTAGTCCAATTGCTCATCACTGGAAAGCAGAATAATACAATTTTTCTAAAGAATTTTTCCTTAAGAATTTTCTCTGCAAATTTATAGTTCTGCAAAAATGTTCATTTGAGTTACTTCGAATTTTGTCAATATATTTTTAAGCACCACTGAACATTTGGTAAATGGATTCATATTATTCGCTAATTGGAGCATTTTATTAAACTTTCATTATTTTCATTAAAAATGTACTTCAAAAGGTTTGAGAAACGTTTTTTAAAAAAAGCACAGCTCAAAACTTATAATTAACTTTGCCATCTTCACTTAAAAACTAAAGCAATTAATTGAAATTCAATTAAATTACAATTTCAGATAAACATGGCTTGGCAGCGGTGCAGGAAGAAAGAGGGTGTCCTATTTAAACGGCGTGGGGTGTACATGTGAAAGTTATCGGCTACTTCATAAGGTTTTCAAATTAAATAAAAATTGTACAAATTTTTAACATAAGAAATTTGTTTTCTAACCAAAAAACTCACATAGCAAATAAGTTTTGTTTGGCCAAAATATTACTATTTATTATTTTTGCTGTGCACTGCAAACTTAAATGCTGTATTTTCCATGATGTTTCTCTGGTATTTAATTCAGGCCAATTCAGGAACTGTACATACCCTTGTGGCTGGAAAACAATGCCAAAATTCTTTTACTTTAAGTTACACACATAACAGGATAGGTTATTTGGCTACCAAGAAAACTTTGAAAGTGGGATTCGTACGAGTATATTTATTCAATTTATCCGCATTTGCTGCAATGTCTGTCGAAAATGTGTTAGTCTGTGCAATCAGGCAAAAAGCAGAAAAAAAAAATATAAAATAAAAAGCTCAGCATCACTTGGATGGCCTAGCCCAACCCAGTTCAGCCCAACCCAACCCAACCCAACCACTTAGTCTGAGCCAACCACAGGCAATGGCTATGAATTATGTAAACCTCAAGCGGCTAACGTTATGGACACCGATCCGAATCTGCCTGTCTGGAAAAAATCAAACAAAATCGATTGATGTACAAATTTTTCTTAACATCCGCAAACAATTTGATGCTGCTCGTTGGAGGAGGCTGTGCCGCCTTTTGATTTGTGCGCCCCCCCCAAATGAGTGGCACGAGGCACACGAGAACGATGCCTCTGGTTTTTGCTTCATTGGCAGCCTGCCTCTAAATTATGTAGATTTGATTTAGCATAACGCTTGCCGGAGTGTGTTTGGTGTGTCTCTCTGTGTGTGTGTGTGTTTGGATTTTCTTCTTTTTTTTTTTTTTTTTTTGTTTTGGTTAGCATTGAGAGGATCTTTGGCTGTCTAACGTACAACATTTTAAACCGTCATTAAGCTGGGCCCATAAATATCAGGGCGTCTCCTCTTCTTCAACGGCTTTTGCTGCTGACTGTAAAATTATGTAAATTTATTTGGCCATAGCATTGCCCTTTTGCTGTTACTTTAGTTTAGCCATGTTGTTGGCCACACTGACTTACTGGGTCGATGCTTGTAAATTGTGTGCTGAATTACTGCCATGGCTAACACACTGTGTGCAGTGGCTAGTTTAATTTGTTCTTGCTGTGTATTCCTACTTCGATTTTTAGTCCAATTCCCAACCATTTGGAATTTCTCCTACACACCATTTTTTTTTTTTTTTGCTTTTCCCCAACTGGGTTTTCTTGCGCTACATTTGAGAGTGAAAAGTTTTTGCAGTCGGCAAAAATCAAATCAGTTGAAAATTAATTTAATTCGCACTTGGCTCGCAAAGTTTTTCTTTCATGTAGCTTTATGATTTGCTTGCATTTACTTTTTCTTCTGTTCAGCGACAAAAAAAAAAAAAAAAAAATACACGTAAAAAACGAAGCAAGCAAGATGCAAATTTTTAATTATAAAAGTTTGAATCGCAGTCGCCTTGTCGCCTCCAACCCCCCAACCAGTCCCTCTGTCAGTCCGTCAGTCCGTCAGTCCGTCAGTCACTGAAAGAGCAGAAAACAATGCGTTCCATTTGAAATTGTTGCGAGTGATTGCAAAATCAGACATTGGTTGCCCTTGCCAATTTTGCAATTTTACCAATATTAATTATGATTTCATTTTCACAATTACATTTTTTTTTGGAAATTTTGCAGTCCAAGTGTGATTGTGAATTTGTCCTGAGAGTTGACTTGAGAAGCGCAACTTAATTAATTCTACATTGTTTTGAGTTGCCAGTAGCGAGTTGGCTGTCAGAAAAGTGTTCAAATGATAAACGAGCTAATTAATATGCGCCAAAAGTTTGCCCCAAAAAGGTCTTAAGATATCGCTTGTGGCGCTACAATTCTGCATTATGCGATTCGCAAAAAAAAAAGCAAAATAAAAAAAAATTCAATGACTGCTGCAATGGCAGCAGTTATCCAATTCGGTCAACGACTTTGCAGCGAAGTAAAAGAAAAAAGAAAAAAGAATGTTGCAAAAAGAACTGCGGCAGCTGCATACGCAAATTTCATTAAAATTCATGTGAAATATATTGAGACTTGCATGCATAATGGTCACTAAGTTTGAACTGTTCACAAAGTTGTGTCAAGTGTGCTGCGCCCATTTTCCACTTCCTGCCCCCACACACACACACACACACACTTAGACACCCACAATTCTTGCCCTCAAATATGCAAATAGCGGCATGAAAAGCGAACATTACGCCATGTTGCAACTTCAAATAACAGAAAATTTCCGGGTGCGGAAAAACACCATCTACCTCATCGGTCTCACTTTGGCCTTTTAATGCATTTCTCTTAAAATGGGGCTCAAGTAGTTGTGCGCTCTATAAAATTTCATGCATAAACTTTGCGCCAAATGCAAAAGTTTTTTTTATAATTTAAGCCAGGCACGTATGCGGTGTCCAGTGCCAACTAATGTCCTCAGTTTGCCATGCTTAGGAATGCTAATCAGCAACTAGATGATGTTGAAAAAAAAATGAATTTAGGATTTAAGCAAGTTCTACTAAATGTTGAGGCTTCAAAAGAAGTAGTCATGCCGAAAATTAAACTTATTATATCAATAATAAAATGCAGGCTGCATACTGATATAAATAAATATAAAATGAATTAGATAATTTCGAACTCAAATTAAGCTTAAACTTTGTTAAGAAATAATTATTGGCTGTCTTCAAGTGGACACATGGTAAGCCGCAAATAAAAACGAATTTGGTTTTTGGTTTTTATTTAACATCTAATTTAAACTTATTATATTAATAATTAAATGCAGTCTGCAAACTGATATAAATAAATACAAAATTAATTAGAAAATTTCGAGCACAAATCAAGCTTTGCAAGTGCATCCCAGATAAACCGTAAATAAAAACCAATTTGAATTTTTTGTTTTTATTTAACATCTAAATTATACTTACTATATTAATAATTAAATGCATTCTGCGAACTAATATAAATAAATATAAAATTAACTAGATAATTTCGAGCACAAATCAAGCTTTGCAAGTGCATCCCAGATAAACCGTAAATAAAAACCAATTTGATTTTTTTGTTTTTATTTAACATCTAAAATATTCTTATTATATTAATAAATAAATGCAGTCTGCAAACTGATATAAATAAAATCAAAATTAATTAGATAATTTCGAGCACAAATCAAGCTTTGCAAGTGAATCCCAGTTGAACCATAAATAAAAACCAATTGAATTTTTTGTTTTTATTTAACATCTAAAATATTCGTATTATATTAATAAATAAATGCAAATCAAAATTAATTAGATAATTTCGAGCACAAATCAAGCTTAGCAAGTGAATCCCAGTTGAACCATGAATAAAAACCAATTGAATTTTTTTGTTTTTATTTTTATTTTACATCTAATGCTTTATTTTTGTATTTGAATAATTTGGAGATGTTTGTTATCGTTAATGTTTCTTATGCGCAATAATCATACAATGACCACCATAATTATCATATAGCTAGTTAGTAATTAGTGGATTTTTGTAAATACTTTGTTCTGGTTGCTTCTGAAAAAGCTACCAAGCAATTTGACCTTAAATTGAGACAACTCGTTTTGATGAACTTTTCCATTTGCAATTTGCATTTGCATTCGCTGTATATTATTTTAATATATTTATGCCGTTATTACAGTCTAGTATTAATATTATTAAGTGTCTGGGTAACTCGATGCAGGCTGCAAAATGTCGATTTTTTTTTTTTAATTTGCTTCAATTACAGCGATTATATTCGTACACATTTAATTTCCATCTAGTTTTTGTCTATTTGTTTTTGTTTTTTCGAAGTACGACGACAACTACAGAAAAGTCATATTATGTGTATTAACATATATATATATATATATATATATATATATGTTGAAAATAATGGCCGACTTCAGATAGAGAATGCTTTCATTTAGCTTGGCCTTTTGTTTACTTTTTTATTTCCTTTCTTTTTTTTTTTTTTGGTGTCTTTATGAATATTTAAAATATACAAATTCACAATACATACGATCGTAGTACAACTGTTTAGGTGCGAAAGCTGATCAAATGTCAATGTTCTTGTCTTTACCTACAAGTACAAGTCAACTGGCTGACCAATAATGGTTTTTTTTTTTTTCGTTTTTTTTCAATTAAGTTTATATTTTCGTATTGAATTACATACTTGCAAAAATGCACATTTAATTAATGTATTTGATATTATGGTTTACTTTAGGTTTCCTTTGCTATTGGTGGTACAACATGTTTGCTTAAATGCTAATTTTACATTGAAAACTTTATTCTAAATTGATGTTCTTGGTGCGCTTAAAACTATGTTGAGCGAAATAAAGAATTAAATTAAAAACCAAACATAATAAACTGAAATAAATTCATAAATATATCTGTGTGTGTGTGTGTGGGTGTGTTGGTGTATATATTAAAAATACCTTATAGCTAAACAAATTTTACAGTGGTGTTCCGCTTTTGCTATTCATTGGTATATATGAATTTTGAGTTTCATTTAATCCTTATTTTTTTATTTTTTTTTTGTTTGTTTTGTTTTAAACTAAATAATATCACTATATATATAATATTTGCTTAATTTACATACACATATATTATTTATGCTTTGTAGTTTTTATGAAGTACGTAAAATGTAATTCACATTCAAATATCTAATGCATATTTACATGACCTAGTTCGACTGGATTATCCTAGTACTATGGATTTACTGTATATATGTATGTGTGTGTGTGTGTTTATATATTGCATTTTGCATTTTGCATTTTGCATTTCATATTTCTCTCGCTTTATTCATAATCGCATTTAATATTTTTTCCACTGCGCTTTCAAACGCTAATTAAATCGCTGACAAAATGCTTGGAGAATTATTTACATTGTAGATTTCGTAGAGTTTTTGCATAATTTTGACATAAAATTGCACAAAAACCCATTTTATATGCTCTCTTTGGTTTTTGATTTCTGTAGTTTACGTGTGCTAAACAAATTTCTAAATTTAAGTGTGGAAAATGTCCAACAATAAAATAGAAAAAAACAACCAGTGAAAATATAGATGGAAGTGTAAAATGGACTTTTTGGTTTTAGATCAAATAATATCATTTAGTTTACAGATCGCATTCATATTTTTTGCTGGCATATTATGTAGCTTTAAATATACATATAACTAATCTCAGAATGCAAGTTGCAATGCCACATTCGATGGACACACTGCGTTTTTTTTTCATTTGGTTTTTTATTTTATTTTGGGGCACATTACATTACTGCTTACCCCAAGCCCAAACGGAGACTGTCAAATTGGGTGTTGCGCAAACCAAAGACAATCAATAATGCACCACAGAGGAGCAGACACTGGGTCAAAGCGTTCTGCAGGCTGCTCAGTGCACCACTGTTGCTGCGAGACTTGGAGCTGGCAACCACTTCGGCATCCTCGGGCGCAATGTCCATGCTGTTGCTGGCGACAATAAATTGGAATATATCGCTGACCTGCCGGAGTAAGAGTGTCAAAAAGAGATGAAGAAAAAAGTGACAAAAAATTTATTTAATAAAGATTTAGATGCCAGGATGGGGTGCCATGTGCAATGTGGACATATTTGTAACAGGATATTTACCTCGTTCCAACCGTAGCGATTCTTGGCCTGCACAATTGCCTCGTAGTAGGCACCTGGATGCAGATGCTTAATGGTGTAGGACATGATATGTGTTAGAGGCTCCGAGGCGGGACGATGTTCCGGTGTGAGTATAAAATCATGCCATCTGCCGGGCTGCTGGAATGTGTCGTTCATCTGGAAACCATCATAAAAAAATTATATTTATGCTGGAAATGATTTTGTGATTTCGGATTCTTGACAGCTCCTCTTTAATCAAGCTTAAGAGTCTGTCATCGCTGACGTAATCGGCCAGATTTCTAGCCACAAACTTCTTAGCGTTTATTGGATGAAGTTGGAGCACTAATTAAGACAATGATAACTCATAAATCTAATTAGATTTCTAATGCGACTTGGCTTGGAAATTGCGATTGGTAATCTTTGCTTTAATTAATTGAAAGTGGTTTAGCAGTTTGGCAAGTTTATATCTGATGTATTTTAATTGAGTTGCTCGATTTATAGTTTTTTTCTTAACTTCTTCGAAATGAAAGTTTGAAATGTTTACTTTAATTCAATTTAATTTGGCTTTTTCTATGCGATTTGTTGGCCACGTTTTTTTCTTGCAAACTGCTTTATAAATATAAAAAACTTGATGTCTTTATTTAATTTCTTGCTTAAAAATTCAAGTTTTGTAAATTAGGAGAACCTCACATTTAAATTAATTAATAAATTTGAAGATGTTACTTACCAGCACTCGTCGATAGAGAAGACGCACTTCTTCCAATGGTGGATAACTGTCGATTTTCCATGTCAGATTGTAGCTATCGGAGGAGCGACCCCATTTCGGTGAGTAAAACTCAGCCGGACCTGGTCGACCAGATAGTTCCATGTACTTGCGGGAGCGTCCCAGAGAATTATCCGCTACGCAGCTATAAATGGATTATAAAACATAATTAAATCAATCTTAAGTTTCTGCTCAAAAACATTCCAACATTAAATTGCGCACATAACCCGCAAATCGCAAGTTTTTGGCATTGGATGGAGAACAACTCTCGTGGGAATTGTGGCAGTCAGTCAGTGTGTGGCAAGAGGCAGTGTCAACTCACGTCTAACCCAGAGACATTTGGCAATGGATGGATGGGCTTCAAGTTTGTCGAAAATAGTAGTTGTTCTTGCCAGAAAAAACCTTACTTCATGAAATGTTGTGTCAAAGTGGCGAAACTTCCGTTTCTTTAATATGTTTCAGACATATTGACATTGATGTAGAAAACTTGTTTGCCCATTTATTTTGGCCAAGACACAAAAAAGCATTAAACTATATACATCTAAGAGAGATGGATAGGTGGGTGGGGGGTGTATTATATAATCTCAGGTAGGATATGGTCGTTTGTCGCCTTATTTTTTTTTTTTTGTTCTTTTGTTGAAATAAAGTTGTTGCAAAAGTTGCCAAATTGACTAAATCGATGTTGTGCAGCAAAGTTCTTGTAGGACTTGACTATTTCTTTTTTGTGTCGTACAAGTTGTCTGTTTCTGGTGTTGCTGCTCACCTGTAGTTGCCAAAGTCCTCCTGCTGAATGTGACGAATGGTAAGTGTGTGTCGATTGGCTCTCGTGTTCATAATTCGCCTGTCGGTGGTCTGGATCGGAAATGAGTTCTGGTACCAGGACACCTGCATGATGGCAACGGGATACAAGTTAGTTAAGCTGCGAGAGACTAATAACATCAACTCGACAAAAATGAACCCAAAAAAACAGTAGACAGTAAATAAAGTATAAACCAAAAACACATTTGCAAAAACGCGTCTAAAACAAAGAGTGACCCAAAAACGAGCTCGTTGCATAAAGTACTGCAGAGCAGAGCAGAGCAGAACAGAACAGATGGTTATTGTAATCTTAAAAGTCACAACAGGAACAACAAAAAAAAAAAAAATATATATATATATAAGCTGGCTATATATACTATTCTATAGCACAACAATGAAACGATAACGAAACATTAAAAAACCCAACAAACCGTTGCGACTGGATCAGCGTAAACAATGCAAACGAGTTTCGCCTCAAATCCCTCACCAGAGTGTATCCACGATTTCTCCACTTGAATATCCGGTGGATCTGTGTACAACACACACACAAACATACACACAAACACACAAACACACACACACAAGCACACACACAAAATACGCAAAGAGAAAATCAATAAGTTAAAAATGGTGGCACTGTCAGACTTGAGAAATTTATTTTAATGTCAGTAAAAATAGAAAATATATTTGGCTTAACTATTAATTTTTTTTTTTTTTTACTTTGCCAAACAGACGAATTAAATTTTTTGAATATATTTGCATTTAATCAGCAAGCTCGTTTTTTAAAAATACTTTTACTGTTTGTATTAGATTATGCTTTTCCAATTTTTCCTTTTCTTTTAAAAAGTTTAGGCTCTATTTTAGACTTACTTAATTTATTTATATCTAATTTTCTATAATATATTCTTGAATTTGATACCAAGCTATCTGGGCAGACTGCCTCAAATATTTTCTTATATATATATATATATATATATAAATATTCAATTGTTTTATATAATTATATATTTTACACTTATTGTACTTTTCAGATATCATATCTAATTTTATCTTATTTATACATATTCCTATAATTTACACTTACTTAATTTGGTAAATCGCACAGCTAATTTTCTACTAATTTTAATATGTCTTGTCATATATCTTGCTAAATTTATAGGTTATAATTTTCTGATTTTGCTTTTAAAAATTTTAAGCTATATTTTAGACTTACTTAACTTAATCATATCTTAATTTTCTGTAAAATATACCTCAATTTCACACTTAGCTAACTTTGCAGACTCCATCATATTTTTTCTTATATATATATTCATTATTTTATATATATATATTATATAGATGTCATATGCCATCTTATCTGATTTATAATTTACACTCACTCGCACAGCTAATTTTCTGCTCATTTTTAATACGTCTTGTAATATTTCTTGCTAAATTTATCTATTTGATAGTTAAATTTGTATATATATATTTCGATCTACTCACATAGCACATCCAGACGCATATCCACTGTAACTGGGTCGCCGACTCCGTTGTCAGCGGTGCATTGATAGACTCCTGCTTGCTGGCGCTCCAGCTTGTCGAGAGTCAGGATGGGTCCATCGCCAATTCTTGCCGGTGATTTTCCAGTGCCGCTCTGTTGGTAAATCATGTAAAAAAAAAAAAAAGTTTGTAAAATTGATTCGCCTTTCGGGGTAGAAATGTAAAGTCATCGAGGTGGATTAAAAAATGTCAAAAGTCAAATGCACTTGGCAACAAAATGCGAATGGAGTGGGTGAAAAATGGATATATATATTTTGACTCTTGAATATGCGGTGCAAAAGTCAACCTGCAGTTTTGTCCTCACGACAAAACTGGATGTAAACACAAAAATCGAGAATACGACGATATTGGAGAGGAAGCAAAAGATTCTCGTACTTAAGTCACACAAAGGGCCAAGTGGGAGGTATTTCTCGTCGTCGTCGTCAGTCAGTCATTCAGTCAGGCAGTCAGCTTTAGCTTGAAAGGCGTCTTGTCTTTGACAGACAGACAGACAGACAGACAGGTTGGGCCATGTCAGTGCCAACGGGGAACACGTGTTGATGTCTGCTTCTACAATAACAAAGTCGTGGCAAGGATTGTGTCGGAGTGGGCGGAGACATGTGTGGGAGGTTCAAGCGAAATTAAATGACATACAACTGAAAGTCAACAAATCGGGCCAGAACGGATCTTTGGCCCATGTCGAGAGCAGAGCAAAGCATGCAGACACACAAATCGAACGGAAATGTCAAATGCGCCAAAGTGCAGCAAGGCAAAACGGAGAATGTTTGAATACCAAAAAAAGTTCTGGCAACTGTCTGTGGCACCGACACCGACACCGATATGTATATTTCTAGCACTTGTCCCATCGAAAGATGGCCAACCCCAGGTCAACAGCAGGTCGCCTCTGTTTGACATTTGACCAGCCAGTTTTGGTTTTCTTTTGCATACTTTTGAGAATGCATTTAGGCAATGCATTAATTACCATTTTGGCCAAAACTTCACTCATTGATACACTACATGAATACATTGGAAAAAATAAAATCGTGTTCTCAAAAAATAATTTTTTGAAGTTTTTAAAATATTTTTTACAAATATTTTTTTTCATATTAGAAAATAAATTTAATAAGTAGAAAAGCAAATTGTTTTTTGCTAGCTCCTTATTCATTTTGATGACATCGAGTGCATATTTTTTGTGAGTGTATGTACTACATATGAACATGAGAATGCACATGAGATGTTGGAGCAACTAGAGAATCTCGAATCTCACTTTTAGTAGCAAACAGAGATAAATGCATTTTCTTCTCGTTATTGTTTCTATGGCAATGTAACTTCAAAGCTAACGAGAATTCTCTCTATATTTTTTTTTGCCTATTACAGCAATTTTTGGTTTATTAGGTGTTCCTTGGAGTTGCTTTGCGTGCATACCTTTTTGGTCCAATAAATCGATGGCACCGGGTTGCCAGAGCCCTTGCACTCCAGCGTAATTGGTCCGCCCTTGCGAGCCTGCAGCTGGCCAGATGTGGGAATAGCACGAACACTGGGAGGGACTGCAACAATATTAAAGTTTGTTTACATTAAACACAAGTTAATACAGAGATTAACATCTAAATAAGATTTAAGATATAGTATAGGAGGACTCACCCAATATTTCGACAGTGTGGACTTGATCACGATTTATTTTGTCACTGATTTGACAAACATAATCCCCAGCATCTTGTGGCTCCAAATCAGATATCTCTAAATTATAACCATCTATCAGACTTACGCGGTCATCCCTTGTTACCATAATGTTGGAGGCGGTAAGAACATTTGAGCCACGACGCCACAACAGTATAAAATTGCCTGCAAGAAAACAAGAAAAATAAAATCGACATAAAAATAAATATAAAGAAATGCTGTGAACTCTATTTCAAAAACATATTTAATAATTGAGGCGGATTCGAGATGTGGCTGCATATGTTGTTCTCACTGTTAGTTGGGGCAAATTTATTGTAAAATGCCACAATACAAATATAAAAGCCACTAAAATAAATACACTCATAGAATACATGCACACTTTAAAGAAGCCAAATAAATAGCATTGAGGCAGTCAAAAGATTCAAATTGTAGTTGTAGACAAAACTCACTTAAACACACGCACACACACACACATACTATACACACTCATAAGGCTATCTATCTAAAATGCTATCCGCCTGGAATGGCCCCATGTCATTTTGTTTGTCTGCTGAGCTGTGAACATTCTACGGATTCCCCCTTGTTTGGCTATCCAATTGCCGGCAAGCTTCATTCCCCCCGTGTGTGTGTGTGTGTCTGAGTGTGTGTGGGTGTGTTTTCATCTATTTTTTAGTGTGTTTACTCATATAAATGACATAATTTCGCAGATGTTGCCAGCAGATTCTTTTCTTGTTTTTTTTTTTGTTTTTATTTTATGCTTATCTTTTTCTCTTTTTTTTTCTTTTTTGCATATTTTATACAACTTAGGGTTTTTATTGCCATTGCCACAAGAGGCAAACGTAAATTTGTTAAACGGGATTACATGCCGCATAATACATATATTTATTAATTTTATGTTCTCAAAAACTGAGAATGTATCTTAAAGATATACTGTCAACGACAGACATTGTGTCGCATATATAAAATATTGTTCTGAGTTTTGTATTTTTATTTTTATTGAAAATTAATATTTATTGTGATAGTAAAATAAACAAAACAATTTCTTATCTTAGTTTAGGCTGGCCAATAAAGCCAACCTTTTTTAGATCAGAAGGGGGTCCTGCCAGATGCATTAACAAAAAATTTCTGAGCTGCTTCATATCTTACTGCTGGGCAGGAGAAAAGATGTCTCGGAAAATTATTTAACTTCCTTCCAGGTGAACTTTTAGTTTATACAAGAGTTCTGAATTGCTGACATATAAATTTGCGAACGACTTTAATATTTCTTCTTACTCATGGAAAATAATACAACATAAATTATGAAATCTTATTTTTGAATATATTTCTTAGTAATTACTTTAATCACTTAAAAGGCAGTTCTTTTCTTGAAATGCTTATATTGACATTTTTAAAAAAAAGTGCCAAGAAGTAGCGATAAATATTTCACAATTTACGATTTCTTTTCATCACGATTCCAGGAGTAAAGTCTTCAGTTTCAACCAACTTGGCAGCTATATATAAATATTTGCAATGTATACCATAAATCTTATAAAACAATTCTGGAATCAATGTTGTTATTATTTTTTTTTGTGTCTAGCTATCATTATCTATGTTCAAGTGGAATTAATTACGGGCTACCGATTTTTACAAGTTTCGATTTTTACAAACATACAGAGCATTAAATATTTATATTTATATTTTAATTCTGGCTTAAATACACTTACATCTATGAAATTAATACCTTTTGGAAGTTGGTCATTTGTGTGCTTCATACGGTTATTAAATGAATATTTAAAATTCAAAGAGCATCTCAATAATAAACGTTGTTTTTTTTAGGAATTGCATTAATTGATTTATATATTCAGTGGTCAGTAGCCCATGTCCAGTCTGAAGTGTCCTCAAAAACCAATTCAAGTGTTATGTTTTCTCGTATTTAGGCGCTGTGTAAAATGCTGACATACATTTAAATTGGTCGCAAAATGTTGTGTAAAAGTTCATTGAAATAATCCAGTTGAATATGTATTATGGGATCACGTACAGGCCAGTACATACATACATATATTTATTGTATGTACATATTCATTTGGGCACCGGAAACATGGATAAGAGTTGGCACATTGAAAATATCCCCAAAAGCATTCATTGCATCCATTACCCTCCTCCTACAGTACTTCCCCTGTCCTTCCCCTGGTCCTTCATGAAGCCAACTTAAACGCACACAATCATCTTTTTATTGTTTTCGATTATTATTGAATCGGATTGAGTTTTTCTCTCAGCGCAAGTGTTGGCCATTTGTTTGGCGGGTATTCAGCCAGATGGTAGACAGGGCTGGAGAGGAGGAGGAGGAGGAGCAGGTTTTATTTGGCTCTCATTTTGTCCCGTTTCCCAAAATTTTATGCGAGTCTAATGGTTGTGCGTACGTTGTTATTGATATTATTAAGCTCAGACAACAATTTTATGCATTGGTCCATAAAATTTGTATTTTATAACTCTTCAATTTCGACATATGAATTTGAAAAGCACTTCGAAAAAAAGGTCACTGCTTAGCAAATTGAACAGTTTATCCATTATTTTTCTTGACTCACCTAGCAGAAGTCAATAATTTATTTTGGAAAATTGAGAGGATTGGAGATGCCTGAACACTTGCACACCTGCTTCCAGTTGGGTGTGCAAAACTTGTTAAAGGAAAAATTTACAATAATAGTAAAATTCAATTTTATAGTTTGAGCGTAAAATGTTTATTTTTATATCTTTTGGATATTGTTACTATATATTCAATATTTTGCTTGCGTGTATAGTGTTGTCTGATTTAAAAATGTGCTACTATTAAGATAATTATTTAGTCTGGTCATCGTTTCTGAGTTACTGAGTTACATGGTGAAGGGCTTCATAGAGCATTTGCTACTTAATTTCTTTAATTGGATTCCAAATGTTTTTTTTTGCCACGGAGCTCTTTGCCATTGTTTGTTCTTCAATGCTGCCAATTAATCGATGTTTCGCTTGAACCTTTATTTGCAATAGGTAATTTAACACTGCAATCAAACACTCGTCACTTTCCTCCTCTTCCTCCCCCACCACCTCTCCTCACAGTCTTTCACTACTAATGCGGATTAAGCGCAAAAGTGCAATAAAATGAACAATGGCAATAAAACAACAATTGCAATAATAACATTACATATATATTTTAACCCCGGACAGTTACCAATTTCTTTGACTATTACTTGCCATGGCATTAGTTCGATTATTTTGTGGCCAATATAAAAGTTTGTTTTGTTTGTTATACAAACATTTTGCGTGGCGTAAACAATTTGAGACAAGAAATATTGTTAATCTTTGGCAAGCCAAAAACTACATATTAAATATCAATTTATTTTACTGTGCAAGTTAAGATATTGTAAATTAATTGCAAAATACTTTAATGGAATTTCACAGCTATTCATTGTTGCATCTGTTGCAGTTAGTAACAGGAATTTCCTTTCACACCGCCCGCGCATATTCGATGGGGCATTGTTGGCCTGCCTCGCACACTCGTCTCAAAGATTGCTGTCAGGTTGTTGCACGGATTCTGGTGTCGTCAATGTTCAATTTATTTTCATTTGCAACGGTTAATTGCATTTTATTTATTGGCTTGTCAACAGCAGCGTTGCAATTAAAACTATTGACAAGTTCCAACTTAAATCTTTAACCCCATAAACTGCGTTGAGCCTTATTAATTAGTTATCATTTTTATGAGCGGAAATTGCATTAAAAACCTTTTTTTTTTAGTTTGACTGATTAAATGCTTTTATTTGCCAAGTCACTAAATAGTCAGCAATGCTGCGAAACCTACTTTTAAATAACTATTTTGTTTATTTATATATTTGATTATTCAACTCAATTGAATTTAAGTTTTATAAGAGCATTCAACAATAATAAAAAAGATAAAGACAAAAATGTATTTATATAAAATTAAATATACTTTTATATTCATGTATTCAACACATGTCGTTTGTGAAGTTGAAAAATATTCTTCGGCTTAAATAATTTTAAAGAACACTCAATAAAATTTACTACTGGCGTTAATTATCCAATTTTATTCACCTGCAGTGTATGCAAATAAATAAATGCTCATGGCCATAAATTTATAAATGTCATTCGGTAAATATTTTGTTTGCCTGTGCGGAGGTGTTAAAAGGGGTGTGCTGCGGCGAGGGCTGGATGGATGGGCGTTGAAAGGCAAAAATGAAAGCGCCTCGAACGACAGGCTGTTGACAGCTGTTGGATTCGCATTGTGAACATTGAACATTGAACATTGAACATTGAAGCTGCCATCATCATTTTTGTTGGCGTTAATAAAATTTATTTTGAGAGACATTTTGCCTAAACATATTTGCATATTATTTTGCATAATATTTCCCACCTGAGCGGATCACCAAAAACAAAACCAAAAACGAAAATCACAAAATTCACAAAACATGCGAAACACCAATTTGGTTAGGCTTCATTTTAGTTATCGAATTTACGCATGCAAATATTAATTTCGTCGTATTAATTATTATGCGCCAGCTATTGACATACACATAGCAGCCACCATGCTTAATTTACAATTTTTAGCAATGGCCTACTTACCCAGATTCTCCACCTGACAGGGCAGCACGAGCGTGTCCCCAACCACGGCTCGATAGGTGTGTCCCCGGGACAGGAATCGAGGCACCGCCACTGCCTGCGAGTTCGATGCAACAGCCGCGGGCTGCGCATTGGCCATTGAATGGGTGCTGCTACCTGTAATTGAAATAAATATTTTTGATTATGGATTAAACGTATATAAAAATCTATGGACATGTTATATATATGCTTAGCAATAAAAACAATCTTATAGCGATAAAGAAAGTGAGGAGCTAAGTGCAGATCATCATTATTTTGTGGGCAAGCTTAATATATTATAGACATTAAAAATCGAAGGTGACTAATCAAGTAGCATTTGGAAGAAATAAGTTGAAGCATCCTTAAAGGAATCTTCAAAAAATCAGGATTGCATCGCCTTAGACAGAAAAATAGAGGATTTCCCAGGCAAACATGTTCTTAACACATTTTTCATATAATTTGGTACTTTTATTAATTCAATATTACTTTATTAAAATTATAATAATAATATTTTTTAAGTAGTTACATATTTTATTATTATTATTCTTATTTTTCTCTAAAAATTGTTTTCCGAATTTTAAGATAGGAATTCCCTTATCCTTTATTTATTTCTCTAAGCCATTAAATTATTTGTAAATGACGCTTTGCATTTCCTCTTATTTTAAAAAATAAGATTTCTTAAAACATATATAAATAACGTATTTTTTTCTCGACTTTAAACATATAATTCCTTAAACTCTTTTGAATTACTTTAATGCATCGCAATTGTATTTTAAAAAAAAATCTCCACTGATTGCGAGCAGTGATATTTCGTGATACAAAATAAAGTTACAAATTCGAAATTCATTTCGGTGGAAAATAAAAATTGTATTTATTTTATTTTATTTATTATTTTTTTTACTCATATCAAGGTGCGCATCAACGATTATTGAGAGGCAACAATTTTTTTTTTTCCATTCGAATGGCTTTCAATTAGCATAAAAATGTAGCACGGTGCTATTGACTTTTATGCTCAGCACACATGACTCCCAGGACACTCATAAATATTTGCAGTCGATACTGATGTGTGTGTGCTTATGTGTGTGTGTGTGAGTGTGTGTGGGGTATACTCAGCGAAGGAATGTGGACGCACTTTCGTGTCCTTGGGGCATCATTTGGTGTGCGTCAGCATGAAGAGCAACCAGGAAGCAACCATCTTAAAGCCAGTTTCAGTGACATTTTAAGATGGTCTCCAGCAGCAAGTTGGCTCGCTGTTTTAGCCAACTCACGTTCGCCGTTGGCATTGGCGACAAATGTGCGCAGCGAGCCAACAAACGTCTACTCTGCTCCTAAACACTGAGCGCATTTACTTGCAGTTCTTGCTCCTTACTCCTTAGTCCTTGGCTCTATGGTTCGGCAACGCAGCGTAACAAATTTGATTACAATAGCAACATCAACAGCAACAGCAACAACAACAGCAACATCAACAGCAACAACAACAACATTCGTGCAAAATAAACTTTTGCCCTAAAAGACGCCTTTGGGAGTTGCCCAGTACTCAAAAGTAAAAATAGCAACATCAGCAAACAAAAAAAAAAAAAAAAAAGAGAGAGAAAAAAAAGCAAGCTTTGACTGCACTTTTGAATTTTTATGACGCCCAGACTGGCACCATTCTTGGCGCCCCATCCACGCCCACGCCAACACCCACATCTTGGATGTTGTCTCGATGTTTTTTTTTTTTTTTTTTGTTTTTTTTTGGGCCTGGTGCGTTCAACCTTTATTCCGGCTAGCCAGCTGCGGTTGCATTCCTCTGAGATACTTACGGGTCATCGTTTTATGGTCGTAACACAAACGGCCAACGGCAACTCTTTGGTCATTTTGGAGGAGCATTCTGCTGGCTTGACTTTTGTCACCAGCACGTAAAATTTGTCGACAATCTTCAAGTTGACACAGCAGGCGGAGCTCCAACAGTCTGTTTCCGGTGAAGCAAAGAACATTGCTTACGTAAAATTTAATATATATGGCAACCAAATGAAATTTATATAAAAAAAAATCACTTGCCACATAAAGCATTTTTTACGATTCGACTACACTCAGCAAAAATTGGAAATCATTTCTATGATTCTTGTTGCATAATTTATAAATAAACAATTATTTCCAACTGATCAATTATTTATAAAATATTTAATGTATAAATTAATTACAAATACACTTTTAATTTATATAAAATTTATAAAAAAAAATCTGATAAATATATTTTTGGCAATATAACTAAATGTTTTGCTTTAAACAGCTGGCCTCCAACTGCAATTTTTAGTCAAGCTCTTTCGGCTGATACATTCTTACCTAGTTTTTATTTCCGTTTTAAAAAGAATTTTTATAGTGTTTGCATTTGGGAAAAAATGTTTGGCTGGCTGCGTAAAAAGTCACAGCAGGTGTCATCAAATCTGTGCTTAAACAACAACTATCTACACTACTTATATAGAAATATATATACACATATATATACATTTATATATATATATATCTGCTGTGAAAATATTCCTTGTTTGCACTTTACTTGTCTGTCGCTTAAGCTTTTCGCACAGTTTTGCATATATGAACATTTTATGCAAAATTAAGTAGTAATCCCATCCGCACCACGCCCCGCCTTGCTCCACCAACAAACATTGGACATTTCAGGCAAGCGGTGCACGTTGCACGCTTGTGTTGCACATTGTGCTTCTTAATGGTGAAATGGTAAATGCAGGCAGCCTTAAATTGCATACATGATATGCATAAGGAGCCGAAGCAATTTAAGTTGCCAGACTGCGAGAAGTTTTACAGTGTTGTGCAAGATGAAAAACTGGCATTTTGTTGTTGTCTGGCAGAAAGTTAAATCTATCACATTTTTAATTTAATGCGACCATCCTTGCAGGAAATAATGAACAACACTTAAAGGATTACAATGCACTTTGTATAATGCCTTAGACAAACTACACTCATCTTCAATTCTCCTTTCCTTTGTTTTTTTTTGGGAATAATTTATATTGAAATCTTTAAGAAAAGAATTAAACTTTTGTGGTTTTTTTTTTATATATAAGCTTTAGTTTAATTTATATATTTCTTTGTTTAATATTTTAGATCAACTGCAGTCAGTTAAAATTATGATCTTGCAAAAGATACTTCTGCAATTCTCATTTTTTTTTTTTTTTACTGTAGTTCATATTTTTTTTGCGAGTGTTGGACGCATGCAGCGCTAGATGCATTTTCGCTTTCTTTAAAAACTTTGGTCGCGAAATATGTTGTACCTTTTGTGTGGCATGCGGCGCAAGCAGTGCTGAAGAATGAGCTGTGCAGCATTTTTTTTTTTTTTGGCTTGTGTGCGTGAGTAACGGGAACTGTGTCACACATACGCAATGCATGCAGCAGAATGGCTAGCAAACTTCAGCAAAAACAATACAAATATATATATATATATGTGTGTGTGTATATGTTTGTGTGTTTGTGTTTGTGTGTGTGGTGCAGTTTAGTGCTCGTCTCTTAACCACAAATGCTGTCTACGGCGCTGCCACACAATAAACTCGATTTGGAAAAAAAAGCGCAGTTGTTGCTTGAATAATTTATCTCAAACACACACTCGTCCGCTCAAGTGTCATCAGGCAGCGTGGCAGCGAGGCATTTGGAGGAGTCTATGGTTGCATGCACCACACACTTACAGAAGGCTCTGTTTGTTTCCCATTGCTGTTGGCGGGTGGTGGTGGTGCAGTGGTAAGTGCAAATGTGTGGTATGTGGCTGTGGCATTAGCGCTTGCATTAGTAAATAAAACGCGTGGCATCCTGTTTGCTGAAGGCCTTTGTTTCCTGCCCGTGGGCAACAAAATGTACCTTGCCACAGCAGCAACAGCTGCAGCAGCATGGAGCGACATTTGCATCGATTTGATTTCAATGCTAATGCCACACGTGTCAAATGCACACGTTGCTGCAAAACGCTGATGCACTGTACAAAATTATTGACTATTTTGCAAACTTTGTTAAACGAAACGTTTAAATAACTTTTTTGAACTGAAAACTTTTTTCAATTCAGTTCTTTATAACTTGAAGTGATATATGTAGTACTTTATACAGAAATCGTATAAAAATATCTATATTAAAATAAAGACTTTTTTTAATTTAGTTTATTATTACTTGGAGTATATTTATATCTTTTTTTAAAAATAAAGGTACTCAAATTATCAGCTTATCAGATTTACAAAAGTTTGCATTTATATTTATATTATATATATTTTATCTATATAAATTCATTTCTAATTTTTGTTCGTATTTTGCTTAGTGTATGAAAGTTCTTAAATTGTTTTCTAACTATTGCTGCAAGCAGCTGTTGCAGCTTGCAAACAGTGAAATTGCATTCACTGCTCAGTTTGGGGCTGCATTGATGTTTTTAGCTGTGAAATTCGATATATACATACAATTATTTTTGGCTGCTGTTCCCATTTTGCAGGCGACACACTGCCACACCCCCACACCCCCCCCCCCACCCGACAGACACCACCTATGTGACATGTGACTGGAATAAGTCTAGCATTTATTCGTTTTTACATGTGCCCAGGACAGAGGACACAGGACACAGGACGCAGGACACAGGCAGCAGCAGCGCGAAAAAGGCAGCTAAAGCAGTGAAGTCGCTTCATTATTTTAGTCGTGTTTGCATTGCACAAACACACACACACACACACACATGCTTGCAACACATCTGCATATATTGCAAAATTGCGTTGTGTTTGTATCTTTTCTCATTTCCGTTTGGGTTGGGCTTGCAGTTGGGGCAGTTGTGGCAGTTGTGGCACACTCGCCAGAACTTTGCACGGCATCTGCGGTTGAGTTTACATGCCACAACACCTTTTGCCAACCTAACAACGCCGATGATGGTCTGTGCAACACGAGTTGTCTACAACTGTAAATCTATCCATTAGTAAGAGCCACATTTTGTTTCATTAAAACTTCGGACACATGTGAGAACATGTCTAACTGTCTGCCAGGGTGTGTATGTGTGTGTGTTTGTGTGTGTGTTTGTGTGTGTGTGGTGAGTTTGTGTTCAGCATCTTTGCATGTTTTCCTATTTGTTTAGTGTTTACTTTGCCTAACCATTCCAACTGACTTTCAGCAAATGCCTTCTCTCCATCTGCCTTCCAATGACTTTTAAATTATGCACAGAGCACACGAGTGGAACAGAAAACAGCAGCAACAAAAAAATAAATAAATAAAAAATATAAAAACATGTAGAAAAAACTCCAGAGAAGATGAGTTACACACGCCAAAGATTACATACCCTTTCTGCATAAAATATTAATTTATAAAAAATTTATGCACGTCATTAATGTCATCCCTAACTGCTCAAATCTAAATATAATCAAATAGCAAAAATGTTTATATACACATAAATAATTTAATAATAGAGCTTCATTTGTCGACTTATTATTTATATGAGATAAGTTCCACATACAATCTATGTTTTTATCAAGATGAATATGGCAATCCCAAGAAAATTATTTTTCTAAAATGGTATCTTTGTTTGCAAAGTTAATTTTTCTAATATATATATTCCATATTTTATCAAGATGAATATGGCAATCCCAACTCAATTTTTAGCTAGGATTATCTGGCTATACTTTTGATGCCAGAAAGTATTTTTCAAAATTATAATCTTTATTTGCAAAGTAAATTTTTCTAAAATATTTTCTTCAGCATATGTGTAAATCAAAAATATTTGTTCTTAAAAGTAAAAAAGATATTTTTTAATACTCAGCATATATTAAAATATATAGAAATTCATTTTGGAACTAGGAAAACTGCCTTTTCTTAAAATGTGAGGGTCTTTGCAGAAATGCGAGTACAGCAAAAAAAAAAAAAAAAAAAAGATGTTCATTTCCTTGCAGGCAAACTGTTTGCTTGTTATTTCAGATTTCCATGCATATGGAGCCAAGTGCCGCGGGCTAAATTACCACAACACCGGTCCAGTCCAGAAACAACAGCAGCAACAACAGCAGCAGCAACATCAACAACAACACCAACAACAACAGCCACACCAACATATTGCATTTTTGTGTCGTTTCGCTGCTTTTGTTGCTTTTGTTGTTGCTTTTGATGTTGCTTTTGTTGTTTTGCAAATGCATATTTAATGCATAGAAATTATTAACGAGCACGCAGAGAAAGATGGGCGAGGAGATTGGGGAGATTGGTGAGTGGAGAGAGGGGGGCGCTGTGCCTTGAGCGCAACTCTATTGTTTTTTTTGCTCGCACCATTTTATTGGCAGTAATTTGGGAGAGTGGCTTGAAAAACGCCCATTTGCAATAACAAAAGCCGTCGCCCACTGCCTGCCAACCCCTCTGCTCCCCTCCCCACCTCCCCGCACCCACTGTACATCTGCTGTCAGTTGCCTTTCGCAGCAGTTGTCAAATGTGCCCCGTCGGGAAAACGCTAAAAAACTGGTTAAAAGAAAAAAAAAAAAAACTGTTGCCGGCTTTTAAGCGTTGCCATCAGAACAATTTCGCTGCAGTTTCGGGAAACCTCAGCGCAATGTCATTCAAACGATGAATGCCTTTTACCTAACAGTCATACACACACACAAACACATACGCTGCTTGTGTGTGTGTGTGTGCATATGCAAATTTTTTCAGCGTGGAGAGTTGCCTTCTTATTGTGCAGCCTAGGCCCTCGTGAAGGGCGGGAACCATTCAAGCCTTTTAGCTTGTCGATAGTCAATCTATTCATCTCTCTCACTGACTGGTCTTGCATCTGAAAGCTGTCAGTCATTCAAGTGTGTGTGTGCGTGTGTGTGTGCGTGTGTTTGCAGTGTATTTCTATTTGTATTTGGCAACGCCTGGCAGAGATGCTTTGCGCCAAGTCTGTTGACTTTTATGCACATATCATTTGCATAACATTATTTATCCATCCGCCCAGCGCATTAAATTTTCCAAATTCCAAATAAATCCCGCAAGTGAATTTCGTTTTTCTCAATTTTTTTGGCAAGCCATCATTTTTTTTTCTGACAGCATTTACCGCATAATACGTGCAGCACTTATTGCACTGCACTTTGCCAGCTTCCTGTGCTTCCAGTTTGTCTAGCGTTCAAAAATGTTGCACCTGCCCCTATTGCCACGGCTGCCCCCCCCTACTGTATGTTGTTGCCTGGTGCTCAAGGTGGCTTCTGACGCTGACAGTTCCTTCATTTGCATTTCATGCTGATCCCTGTTTGATTTACGCCTTTTGTTGTGTGCCCCCAACAACTGGGCCAATTGGATATATGCGCCAAACGGAAATTGAATGTTGCACTTCACAATTTTGCTCTGTTTTCAATTTTCTTTTCGTTGATAGGATTATTTCTAATGCCTGGCTTAACCCTTTTTGCCCTAATTATGCATTTCTCACACTTTCATTGAGTGGTTCGAGAGATATTCTTGCCATCTTTTTTTTTGTCATTCTATTTGATGGTTGGATTATTTTAAAGTTGTGTTTGAAAATGTGCTCTTATCAAATTGTAATATTAAACTTTTGTTACTTATTTGAAATACCTGATTTAAATTTTTACTATAATCATGCATTTTACATGCACTAATTAACAACTTTATCTTCTGTGTTCTTTTATTAATACTGTTTAAAAATAATAATACAATTTAGAAAGCTGTTAAAAATTCACTGAATTTTGGTCTGAATTTCTGTTTAGTTAAAATTATGTTTTCTTAATGAATATGCGATTAGTGAGTGCTGCATATGAATTTTTGGTTCAGTCTCTCGCATAGAGAGTATTAATTTTCTACTTCAAAGTAGCGTTTTGTTGCTTGAAAATTATAGCAACATTCCAAATGAAATTGGTTGGAAAATTTCGCATAATGAGTGTGCCGTACTTGTTGTAGTTCCCCAACTGACCCCCCCCCCCCCCTGCTCTACCACTCTCCTGCTCCTGCTCCACTCTGTGAGCAATAAGTTTTCACGCCTAAGCATTGTTTACGCAACATTTAACAATTGCAGCGTCAGCGAAAACAAAAACAAAAACAACTCATTTAAAATGTAGAAAAGATGCGGACTTAAAGTGGCTTTAAACAGCCGCTGGACACACTTACTTGATGAGGGAGAAGCTGGGGGGGATGACGCAAGATATCGCATTAAGAATTTAAATTAATTAAATTAAAATGCATGGTATATGTGGTTGGTTTGGTTACTTGCTTTTTTGCTCTACAGATTCGACACGCGAAAGGACGAGAGCAGGAATGGAGGAATGGGTGGAAAGGAGGAGCCAAGCAATTGGCTACATTGTAAGGAGGCGCTGGTGGTGCTGGTGTTGGTGGTAAGTATGCTGATATTGCATGCCCCGGACACATGCCCCGGGTTGTTAAAGCTGCCACAGCATTTGCATAAAGTATAATAGCCATCATCCTGACTGGGCTTGCTGGATGGCTGGCTGACTGGCTGGCTGGCTGGCCCATTCAATTTTCCGCTTTTTCCATGCCTGCTTTGGCCAAGCGACAGATGGACAGTTGGAGAGACGGATAAAGCGACGGACAAGTGGACAGTCGGACAGACCGACGTCGTCTTTGAACTTTTCACAATGCTCTCATCTTACGGCTGTCCTGTAACATTTTGTACCACACTTTATGCAGGACATTTCCGCGCCGCATGTCCAGTTCCTGGTTGGACTCCAAAATGATGGCTGGCCAGCTGGATCGTTACGCTGCTCGTCTTTGTCTTGGCTCTGTTTATTTCCGCTTTTCCATCTGCCATTGTTTCCGGATGACCGTCTACGACGCGTACAAAAATCAATTTACTTTTTTATCTGTTTCACTTGCTGTCTCCTTGAGAAAATGCAATGAAAATCACAATTTTTGCCTCTAATTGCTGCAGTTGGATTTCAAGTTAACCTTAACTGGCCTTTGTGTCTCCTGTGGCTTTTTACTAATTGTGTTTATTTAAAATGAATACGATATTTCTGTCACTCCAATAATAATAACCACGTTTAATCACCAAAAAGTATGTGCTTGCCAAACCAAATGCTGCAAATGAATCAGTTTTAATGTGGCTTACAGTGCCACATGTATGTTTTCGTCGCTGGAGGCCGCTTGGGTTAATTTATTTACTTATTTAGCTTCCGTTGACTTTCGTCTGCCTAGCTAATACACTCAGCAAAAACCTTCCTGATTTTTAGAAACACCTCAGCTCAACTAAACTCTAACAAATCAGTCGAAAAATCAGTTAGAAATGATTTAAACCATATAAAAGAAATATTTTCATTCCAATATTTTCTATTATAAAAAAAATAAATATGTGAACATTAAGAAATAAATTTCAACATAATATAATTGCATATTTAGGAATTGTTTACTTTATGTTACGGGAACGTTTTTCGGATTGTATATTTTTTGTGGACGTTATTTGTTTTTAAATTTATATTTTCTATATATAAAAAAATAAATATGTGAACAATATTAGTAAGAAATAAATTTTAGCAAAATTTAATTCTTTTTTAAAATCTATTTTTTTTTTTTAATCTAAAATTTTTATTTAAGTGTATATTTTTTGTGAACTTTATTTGCTTTTCAAGAAATTCGACTGGATAATTTGCGGTCTGTTTGTACGGTTTGTGTGCAGTTTACTCATATGATTTAATGAGCATGGTCAACAAATTAGTGGACGGGATCGTTGTACGTATGCAGAGACATATATACATGGATATATATATATGGATATATTTGTCCTATGGCAAATACTATTTGTTTGTTTGCCCACCGTTTTGATAATGTGCGCAATTAGCGATAACTCGTTTTGTGTAGTTTTAGGCAGCCTCATTTGATAGCAATACAGGACAATCAATATAGGTAAATATGCATAATGTGTATAATGTGCGTAAAATTGATTTTGCGGCCAACTTGGTTAACATTCCAGTCACACACACATACACAGACACAGCCAAGCACAAGCACAAGCACAGAATGAAAATGCATGTCATGCCGGAAAACAAACAAGTTGACAAATCTTTGAATTTTTTTTTGCAAACTTGCAACGCATTGAAAAAGCGAAAGTCATCAAGAAAGCTTATATATTTTTTTATAGCTAAGTGGTGTTTTGAGTAGAGCAATCCTGACGAAAATTGCTGTATATATTTCTGACTGAAGCGGACAAATATGTATTTGCTTGCTATGAGGATATGAAAACCTACACTTTAAATACCCAAATATTAATAAATATTCAGTTTAAAAATAATTTTATTAATAATTGTTACAAGTTAAAATGTGAGCAGTGTAACTCTGGTTTGCAAGGGTATTTTGTCTCTGTTGTTTTTTGAGTTGCAATGCAATTTGCAAGGACTGCACGTTCCGGCTCACAACATTCTTATTTACTGCAACGCATACATTAGACGGAAACTGTTTTCCACAATTCCGGAGATATCAGGCAGCCACCACTGTACTGTGCTCAACGTACCATAACTGGGTTAAATTTCTTTAGAAATAATCACTTGAGAAGGCAGCATGAGAATTTAGTCAAGGACACTCGATGTGGTTAAGTCTCGATTTGTCTCTGACAGTATTGAGCACAATTTAATGGCAAGATGCAAACCGAAGGATATATATTTAGAGTGGTATTTATTGATGGTAAATTGATGGTTTTTCTGCATTTATTTTTCTTAATTTCATCTCAGCATTAGTTGTGCGCTTAAGTTTGAGTTTATGTTGTGGAGCAATCAACACAAATCTGTTGGAAATTGGGTCGCATTCAAACATGTCAATGCACATACAACGGAAGTGTGTTCAGCTGAATGGCGACTGCCAAGTCCAGGCCGGGCAAATGTTGTCTGCACAGGAACCGGAAACGAGCTGTGCTGTGTAAGTAGAAAGGAAGGATGCAAGCGCGCCATTTTCGAAGAGCAGCCAAAGATGGGTTGCCACCAATCCAATCGCAATCCAGACCCCGTCCGAGTTTAAATTTGCTGCAGCAACCATCGCGCTGCAAAGTCAACACACAGTCTCTTGCCTCACTGTACACGTGCGGCACGTTGCAACTGACTGACTACCTTTGTGTTTGCACTCAAAAGGAAACAAACTTGAAAAAATTAATTTAAAAAAATAGCTATGCAGCTGACGACGAAATACCCTGAGTCGGGTTGTCAAATAAGTTGTTCTAATTTTATTGCCAAATTTAGAAATTAAAAAGATTTGCACAACGAAATGGAAGGATTATTAGAAGTGCTCTCATTGCTTATGATAACTTAACTGTTTCTCATCCGATAAAATTTATACTATATAATATAATATATATTTATATTTACTGTTAGTCCTGCTCAAGAATATATATACTTTTATGTGTTCGCAGACGCCTGTTAAACACTGTTGCAGAAATCCATTTTACCAATCTACGAGGTAAATTTGCTTAAACTTAAGCTTTGCACTAAAGGTAAAATAAAATAGAAAAATATATTAAAAAAAATAGTAAAAGAACTTTTCAAATGACTAAAGCATTTTTCCTTTTAAATGCCATCTTCTTTGTAAACTTTAACGCTTGATTATTTCCAAGTATATTTTAGTGTTTTTCAGCATTTCGTTTGCTTTTAATTCCACATCGAAAATGAAATTCGAAACAGTGCTAAATGTTTGCCCTGATAAAGATACATGCTGAAGTGCGTTTACCTCTAAATAAACGAGTAGAACCAGGCAGAACCAGAACCAGAGCCAATCAACCATATATATACTCAAATACAGGAAGCGACAAGGTTGCAATTCACGCTGTGAGCTGCGATAAATTGCGAAACTAAAGTTGGCTTCAGCGGAAGTGAAAATAGTTGCAAACACTTGCAAATGTGAAATGGAGTACATTTTATTGATTTTCATTGAAGACTAACCAGTGCATGTGGCAAATGTTAATCCACACTTTGCTTGTACTCAATTAAATCTATATTTAATATAATATGTATGTTTATTGGTTGATTTTATTTGTAGCATGAAATTTAATCATATCCAGACACTCAGCAAAAAAAATCACACAGAGAGAAAACTCACATAATACAAAGTAAAAAGGTTTTCCAAAAATAATTTGGAAAAAAAACATTGCCAATATTGGAAAGTCATTTTTATTATTAAGAAATATATTTCATAGAGAAAAATCATTATTGAAATTCAGTTATAAAGTGGCATCTATCGACTGTTCCGAAAATTTTTATAAATTACATTATATAATATTCTGTATGTTTTTTTCACGATTTCACATTTTGTCAATTAACCTATGATAAGATGGCTGTCAGCAACAGAACAGTAAAAAATAAATTTAAATTTTCCCAAATTAATTATACTTTTAATTAGCGAAACTGGGACTTAATTGTTTGTTTGCAGGCGTGTTAGCTGGGAGCTGTATTTTAATTCATAGTATGCCATATTGATTACACTTACACACAAAAATAAAAAAAAATGAAAGTAAAACAAAGGTTTTGCACAAAAATAAATAATAAATAAAGTGAGTGTGTGTTTTTTGTTTGCAATTCATTTAATTAAGTGCTTGAAAAAGCGAATGCAAAAATAAATATAAGAAAAGCTTACTTTGAGTGGATTAGCAATGTAAAGTTGTATTAACAAATACAATAAAATAATTAACATTTGTAGCTGTGGGCAAAATATTAAAAACAAATACACCAAAGGCAAATCAAAGGAATATTCATGCTAAATGAATTTATTAATTAATAAAATAGTGCGAGGCCCTCAGGCGTTCAACATCGAAACATTTGCGTTTGAGTCATTTTGAAAAGGTCATTGTATCCTCTTTAATATATAATAAATAATTGTTTACATTAATAATTAATTAAAATATTTTATTAAAATAGTTGGTATATGGGATATTTGGAATATAAACTCTCGTTTACCCAGCGCACATCAAATTCATTTCATTTTTCTGGCTATACAAATAGAATAGAGGGTCCAGGGTATTCTTTAGTCTAATCTGTTTTATTGAGTACTTGCCACAAACTTGTTCAGTGCTTTTTTTTACTCATTCTTTATAATTGTATTTGACGATGCCATTGGCTTTGTTGTCGCTTCTATCGTTGCCTAGTTCTGTAAATTATTTGCCCTAAACATGCACGCTTAATTTGTAAGAGAAGAGAGCAAAAAAAAAGGAATAACTGAAAATATAAAAAACATAACGTATTGTTTTATTTTACCGTACTCTTCAACGTACGCCGTAGGCTGAATTTTTTTTATTTTTGGCGCGATTGCCAACGACATATTTCTATTTTTTTTTGTATATTTTTTCTGGACTGTTTCCAACTGGAACCCGTTTAATGTGTGTGTGTTTGCCATTTATCAAAGCTCAAATGTTGCCTGTGTGTTGTGTGCAGGGCATCAAAGGGTTAAATCTTTGGCCCCTTTCCTAGGCATATATGCATGTGTGTGTGTGTATGTGTGTGTGTGTGTGGTTGTGCGCGTGTATTGCATATGAAAAAACCTGCGGCTAATAAGTGACACGCGTCGATTAATAAAACTGTATAGTGCGATGGGGGGGGGGGTGTTGAGGCAACTCACAACATACACAACATACACTTTTGGGTGTGGCGGTGGGTGCAGGAGGGGTGCAGGGTGGTTTCTTGGCAGCCATCTGCGTGTGACGTACACTTAAAGCCCATGTCACATACAACTATTATAATTATTATTATTAATATTATTATTATTTTATGTAAAGCAGCGTTACAAATTTTGTATTATTACCCTGAGGGGGGAAACACGGCGGTAAACTCAACTCGTGTTCCTTGCCTAATGCGATTGCTTATGTGAGGTAATTGGGCTTTAAATATTTACAGCACATATTTACTGAAACTATGCTACTTGGATTATGTAAATTGCTTTTAACCAGATATAACAATTAACTACATATTAAAAACGACTCGAAGATAAGTTTATAATTGTCGGTGATTTGGCTTGGCATGTCTTGTTTGCATTTTTAATTTAAATTTTAATTTTAAACTTGCTTAAAAATATTGAAACTTTAAGACAAATCCTACAACAAATACGGAATGGAGTATGATGTTCATGTTACTTTTGTTGCTAGAAATCACATTTTTAATAGTTTCTTTATACAGTGTTTTTCCTCTCTTAAAACCTGTATAAATTTTTCGAGAATTTGTAGAAAGATATAGACTGAAGAACAAATTTTATTTTTAATTCCTGCAATTCAGAAACAATATTTTCTAAATTTCGGCCTTATTTCTACTTATATAATCATTTTATATTATTTATAAAAATATTTCTGAAAACTAGAAAACCTGTCATTATTTTAATAAGTATTTAGTAAAGTATTTCTTAGCTGCAAAACATGTACAAATATTCTATGGAATGAGACTCATGTTCCAGCTGCCTCTCCTATATACTTTTTAATACATTTCGTTCATGTGGTAAGTTTGTATCCATCAAGTCAATAAATTGCATTAACATTGTCCGCTTCCTAAACGATTCCCTCATTATGCTTTTCAACCAATCGCTTACCCATTCCCATTCCCAATCCCATTCCCATTCCCATATCGCATATCCCGGAGCTGCACTTTGAAGTTGAGCCCTGAGGCGTGTTTTTGTTAGGTGCTGCAGCTGCTACAGTGCCTCCAAATTGTTTGCTTGTGTTTGCAGCTAGAACCCCAAAGCCAAATGGCTGTAAAAACCAGAAGCTATTTGAGTTTGTCAATCTCTGCCTGAATGAACCTCAATGCTCCACAGTGCTTCTGTGTACTTTGTGTCTAACAAGAAAATTCAATATTTTTTTTCTTTTGTTACTTCTTCTGTGCCCAACAATAAACAGCAGAAGAGAAAAACAGAGTCGACAATTGGCCCGAATGAATGCCAGGCAAATATTAACCCTGGGCTATTCATTAAGTAGTCCTTTACTCATATGCTGTAGTCGAACATTTTTTGCTTTTCTTTTTCTTTTTATGTTTTTTTTTTTGTTACCGTTCTCCTCTCCGTCCTCTTCTGTATTGATGTTCTTTAGCCTTGTAGCCACTTAGCCGCTGCCTCAATCCCCCCGAAGCCTGATGCATTGAAACCATCATTGTTTCTGCTCGATGAAGCCATTGAGAATTGCTCACACTGGGCAATCCTGCCGAATAATTTACTTAATTGAAGCCCATAGGAAAAAAATTTGTATTTAATTTAGACTTGCAACGTAGTAGTCACTCAAAAAAAATGGAAAGGAGATTTGGCTTGGGTTTATACAATCTTTGCATGATATACTATAATTTGCAGATGAGTTGACATTTTCTATAGATATAGGAGTATATTGACCCGGGTGCCACTTGTGGCACACTCAGTGTTAACCTTTTGGGTGACTTAATAATCGACTTACAAATCGATAAATAGCTTGAGTAACAACTTTAAAGCGTTGCCAAATTTGGTTAGCCAATAAAATGCTTAATATATTTTACGGTCTTATAAATCCTATTAAAAAAGTAATCGAAAAATTAGCAACGTCGAAAACCTTAGCAATTTTGATGATAGAGTTATCAAACTTGGAATCTTTAAAAGATTGCGAAGAATATTGAGTGCAATTCACTTTATTTCTGATAAGCTAATTTTATTTATAAAACAATTGCGTTCTCAAACAAGTTAAGATGCTGTTTAAGCCAAAGACTTGTTCTTCTCTTACTGAAATTATAAAATCAATTCTCATTCAGCTTAAAGTACTACGAAGTCAGCTTGAGTCTTAAATGATTATTTTGAACTTGATTCATAAAGTTTTATTATTATTATTATAATTTTTTTTTTTTAAATTGATTTAATAAAGAAATGAGTAGAAATTTTATACTTGTATTTGATGTTGTTCTGTTGTTTGGGCGCTGAAAAATGTTTGCTTATTTTGTTGACAGACCCACAAAAGTAATTTTGTATTTGAATTCTGGTACTTTTTGTTTTTTTGTGAGTAATGCCAACAATAAGTCGCAGTCATTTCGCAGCCACCAACAAATTTCACATTGGCTCAAATTGTCTTTTGCTGCGTACAGCTGTCGTCTGGGGGCATTAAAGGCGCTTAGTTGTCATTGTTGTTCAGTATTCTGTATTCTGTATTCTGTATTTTGTATTCTGTTGTTCTCTTGTTCCTGTCTCCCATTCTGTCCACTGCTGGAGGAGTGGATGTTTACCCAACTGGAATGCCTGGCGTACATAAAACGCACCTGATGTGCAAAAATTGCTTAATTGAAACATAAGCCGCTATAATTTTGTGACGGCGCCAAGAGCAACTCGGCAACAACGGCAACAAAGGCAACAAAATATTCAAATTTCTGCTCTGCATATTAGGAGGCACGTTTGTCTGACCCCTACACACACACTTACACACTCTCACTGCAGAATTTTTTGTCTGCTGTTCTTACTTGAAATTCATTTGACAGCTGTCCCACAATTAAAAGCGCTTAAATCAAAAAGCACATCAAGACTTTAAATCAGTTTTTGAAGTGCCCAAAAATGTCGTTATATTCGATACAACCCAGACCAATATATATATACTTGTTATCCTGCATAATAAGCTACACTTTATAGTACATCATTTTCATAAACATGGCCCGGTGTCTTCCGGCGGGCTGATTATGACAGCCCGGAGCCATATTGTTGAGCTCTTTGAGTTTTCCCGGGTGACTTTCTTTAAATTGTCGCTGTCAGGTTTGGATTTCTTCTTCTTTCGCATCAATGTCAGACGAAGGGAAACTTTTTGGTTCATCTTGTATCTGGAGAATAACACGCTTATCAGGCAGCACAACAAATTCACGACTTATCTCCGACCATCTTTAGCCCACAGCAATGATATACCTTTGCCACCCCGTTCCACGTTTCCCGTTGCCAGTTGCCCGTTGCCCCCGGCGGTTGTTTCATTATTTCTAATGCCATTAAATCAGAACTCGTTGCAAGACGAAACGTAATGGAAACTTTATCAACTGTTGCACTCAGAAAAAAACATTTTCTTAATATTAAAATCTTTTTTTAATGTTTTTTCTAAAGTGTGTTTCGTAATTAAATGAAAATATATAAAAAAAAAAACGAACGTAAAAAAAGTCAGAAATTAAACACAAAAAATATATTTTTTTTTTTCAATATTTTCAATAAATATATTTTGAAATTATGAAGATATCATTTATTTTTAGACATATTAATTTCCCTTTTAGAAATAATAATTTAAGTTACTCTTGAGCAAATTAATTTTTATTGAATAAAAAATAATAATTATAAAAATTTTTTTTTGCAGTGGTTTTATATTTTAGAGTTGAGTGAGATTTTTGAGTGTACTCATTTATTGCTGTTTTGGGTCGATTGTTGCCGCCCGTAATTCATCTACGGCTTTTGTCTGCGAATGCGAGGGCGTCGCTCTGTCGCCCGATTGTCGACCGCGATGCATGCCAAGAGACGACTATACCCTGCCCCTGCCTCTGCCCCAGCCCATACACAAGCTAAAGGTAAACTCTCCGTGCGGTGTTTAGCATCTTAATTTGGTTTTTGGCGGGGCTGGGTGTCGTCACACTGATAAAGAAAGCACTCAGTTTATAGGCATCCCCAACCAAGTGAGTGTCCCAGGGGTGCGTCAGGCTCTGACTTGGGGTCTGGGCGTTGTTGTCACACTTAAGCTTTGATTTTTTGGCAAAGTAAACATTAATATCACTTCTACAGATTCCCAGACACACCCACACACACATCGACAACACATCAGCTGCAAAGTTTGCAGTCGAGCAGAAGAATTTTTTTTTATCATCAACCGCAACTGAAAATGTGTGTGTCAATAAGTAAATTAATTTAATCCGAGTTCTCAACTTAAGCAAAACCTACTAAAATAAAACCCAATTTCGATTACAATTAAGGTTATTTAAAGTTCCAACGCAATTAAGAATTTTTTGTAGCAATTATATATAGATTTATATAAATATATATTACTTGGACATAATAAAGTGTTGACATGTAGAAAGATAACTTTTAGTGCAAGACAAAAATTGTATCTCTTATTAAATAATGGAAGAAATTAAAGTCTTATGAACGTGGGCTTAGTTTTTAAATGTCGCAAAAAGAAATATAGAAAATAAACAAGTTCAAATTTGTATTTTATTATTATTTTATATATTTTAGAATATTTATTTAAGCAACCAGACTAAATGTAGAAGTATTGTCAATCAACTTTCTCTCGCTCTCGCTCTCACTTCCATTCTTTCTCCCTCTGTCTCTATCTCTTATAATTGTATGTTTAGAGAAAAAAAAGACAATAACAAAAAAAAGTGAAAAAGGCCTCCTTAGGGGACAACCTCGTGCAATAGAAATGTTAGAAAAAAAAATGAGATGAAAAAACGGTATGTATATTTAATATGCAAATCTTGTGCGTCCTTTGGGATGATTGGGACGCCGTACATTAAAAATTACATCCTACTAGGGACAAATATAATGCGTTATTTGTAAGTGAATAACAAAAGAAACCAGCTTTTTCCCCAGTAAACACAAAAAGTGATTTTTTTCAAATTTATTTTTACTTATTAAAAATTGTGTGTAAAATTAGTATGAAAACTTTGCACAGCTTTAACTATTTAAGCCCATTTTGACCAATTTTCAATTACCCATCATCGTCTAATCGATTAAATATTTACTCAGCATGTTTTTTTTGCTATTGGAGAAATTGATAATTAAAATGAAATTATTATGATGAGTACTGAAAATAGCCAATTAAATAAATGTATATTGTAAAAAAATTAATGTAAAATCAACAAAATTAGTATCTATTTATTCAACGCTGCTGTGTATATATTTTTTTTAATTTTAAGTATTTTTTGTTTATAAAATTTATTTACACATAAATGTGTATTTATACATATTTATATTAATGTAAATCAATTGTTTAATTGTACACTCTGTTTACAGAGTATCTCTTAGTTTATTCATGCTGTTTTTTTCAGAAATTTGGCACCTTCAAATTGCATGAATAAAGAAATCTTTTGTTAAAAATGAATATATACAGAAATTGTGGCCACAGCGAGAAACTTTTCCAATTTGTGAACACACAACCAAACATTTGCACACACACAGATCTAGACAGTCACACCACGAGTAAGTCAAGCAAACAGTCGGATATATAGAGATGTAGGCAAACTGGAAATGCACCTGTGTCCACTCTAAAACTAACACACATCTACACCCACACACACATACACACACATAGACAAGCTCTCTAGCTTCCAATCAGGCGAAATGCTGACCTGACCACCAACGGGCACCAAAATCGAGAAACAAACTAATCGAACTGAAATGCTCCCAACGATTGCCTCATTTCTCGAGAGTGCGCAAAGCTTAAAATTGCAGAATTTCTGTTTTACTATTTTCTGTTTTACTGTTTTCGTTTTCCTCATATTTTCCTGTTAGTTGTCCGTTGCAAACATGTCGAGACTTGTCCAAACAAGTTTAAGCGTTGCCCTCGTTTCTAGTTATAGATTAGCTCTACGGGATTTCAGATTGCTGTCGCTAAAGCAAAACTGATAATTAAGTTGAGCATCGAATTTTCTTTATTTTTATTGATGCTGCCTTAATAAAACTTGGCATTTTGAATGCCTTTTTTTGTTCAGGCCTTTTCTATGGCAAAAAAATTAAGTAACTCGTTCCCCAAAACTTGGATTGAAATTGGTTTTTGGTCGAATTTGATAATCAAATTTAAATTTTTGTCACTCATGTGTTTTCTCATAACTATTTATCAACATTGTTATTGATTTTGTTTTAAATTAACATATTAAAAAAAATACAAATCATAAAAAATAACTTAAAATTAAAAAAAAAACTAAGTTTAAGTTTAAAATTAAGAAAAAAAAATTTTTCTTTATCATTAATTATTTGATATAATCTATATCACATTTTGTTTATGTAAAGAGGGTTAAAACTTATGAATTTTTTTTAGAGTTAAAATAAATGCTTAAGTTTAGTTAGTTTAAACGAGAAAATATGGAAAAGAGGTTCAAGGAGACTCTAAATTAGAAAGGAGTAAATTGATTTAATATCATCGTTTGCTTCTCATTTAATTTGTTATTTTTCATTCTGTATATAAACAATTGGCCCGCCGTAAAAGACTAATTAAATTTCAAAAAGCAATTCTCACACAATTTGCATTTTTTCGTTTCACTTTTTCTTAGAGCCTTTCAATTTGTTGGTCGCAGCTGATCCTGGACAGTGGTTTCCATAATCGCCATCTAAATGATGGGGAAAATTGTGCAAGCAACCTTTTTCCCTATGTTTTTCAGCCGTCTTTTTAATGCAAGCCATCATTTTTGGCAGAATTCCCAGCGAATGTTTCACTGACCAAGTCAGCAGGGCTAATAAGGCTAAAACTGAAACAAACTGAAAATTCGACAAGACGAATAAGTTGGCAATGTTGCTGTTAACTGTTTCACTGACTGGATTTTTTTTTTTGGCTTTTACATACATATTTGATGGCACTTTACGCTCGTTTAATACTCTACCTTTTTTTTTTCTTTTTTTTGTTGTTGTTGTGGAACGACTTCGCACGTTCCGGTTTGCCAGTCTGTCCGTCTGTCCGGGTGTCTGTCATTACGGCGTCGTGGCAAAGTCGTAAAGTACATTTTTTAATTAGAGTCACGAGTAAAACAAAGCAATTAGTAAGCCTGTCAGAGCAATCCTTTTCTTGCCTTTTGTTGTCCCCACCAACTTCTTGGCTTCGTTTTGTACATTTATTTATTTATTTATTTTTTTTTTAATTTTGTTTTGGTCAAAATTTAAGCGAGGCTCTGTGAATTATTGAAACACAAGTAAATTACGTTAAAAGCGAAAATTAAAGGAGCGCAACCTTTACTCGCCGTAAGATTCACAATTCTTTGCATTTCAAATTGACCTTTGATATAACATTTCACGGCAAGTTAACACGTTAAATACAGTCCAACATTTATATAACGTGATTCTGAATTGACCAAGTTATAGCAATTGATAAACTTCAAGCACAGAAAGGGAACTTGACTTGGGTAAATACTAAAAAAAAACACCATTAAATATGTATTGCATCGATTGATTGAATACAGATATTTATATATCCATATAAATTAATTTGATTTATATTAAATATATTTATGGCTATAATTTCTTTAATGAAATGAAATTCAAGTCAATTAAATTATTTTGTTTAATTTATTTATATATTTTAAGCAGATATATTTGGAAGAATAAAAAACACTTGCCATAAAAAAATGCCAAATTATAATTAAAGTTTTAAATTTGTAGTTTTCATTACAAATGTAAATCGATTTATGGATAAAATAAAATCGAAATGCGTTAAATGTGTAGTCACACAAACCAACAAACATGGCTAGATCAGCGAGTCAGCTGATCAAGAATATATATATATATATGTTGCTGCTGCCATTCATTATTTGCTCTTAACCAACTTGATTAAATGCTACTTATGCATTTTCAATGGGTGCAGAGCATGAAAAGTGAAGGGCAAAGAGTGCTGGACGAAGAGTGGCCTTTGGTTTATGGAGTTGGTTTAAAAGTTTTGAACTTGCCACCACTTGCGTGACTTGCAACAACAACAAGGACAACAGAACAAAAAAAAAAATACAAAAAAAAAATACCTAAGTTATTAACAGCAGCGGCTCGCTGTGGGCTGGTCGGTTGTGTTGTGGTGTTTAGTTTTTGTGGGTGTTGTGGGCGTGGCAGTTGGCTTTTAGTTTATGTTTACGGCATTTGTTGTGTATGGTGTGTGTGTGTGGGTGAACAACAACAATTTTTGCGTACAGATTTAAACTGGTTTTGTGACATTTTCGGTGCAAGCAGCTGGCAGAGTTGGTTTAAGCAACAATGTTTATTTCAATGTATTTTGCCAGCACTTTTTTTATTTATTTTTATTTTTATTTTTGTTTTTATTGCATAGTTTTTGTTTCTTTTTGAGTTAGTTTCTGTTCGCAGCTGCAGCATCCGCCGTGTACAAAATTTATTACTTGCAAAATATACATTTTTGTTTTGCTATTTTTTTTTTGTGTTTTTTTCTGTTTACATTTTATATATTTTGTATGCTTTCATTTTTTATGCGTTTCACAAGTTTGCTGTGCCAACTTCAATAAATAGCTTCTATTTGTGGCCAAACTTTAAGTGGTCGAAACTGCACGTTGTCCACTTTTAACACCATCAAAACACACACACACACAAACACACACACCCACACAAATCCACAGAAAGTTTGATTGTTTGTTTGCTACTCAGTCGCCAGGCAGAGAAACACCTTTCGTTTATTTTATGTGTGTGTTAAAGATCAAATGAAACCAAATAAAATGCACGACTATAGCTTAAATATATATATATATATTTTTTTTTTGTCTACACATGCACGTGGACACAATAAAGCATATTATTTTAGCATTTGTTTTATTTGCTCGTTGCTAGGCAGTTGCAAAGTGCTTTTGGCCCAATGTCCCAGCCAGAACTGCTAACGGCCTTTTCAACGACTATTTTGGCCGGGACAGCAATTGACAATCTGGCGACAGCTACGTGACAGAAGCTTTATTGAGTTCACAGCTAGTTTTTGGAATCTGCTTAATCGCAAGAATCGTATTATTCCATTATATAAGAACATTTTAGTCACAAACAATTTTTGTGCACATAATTTATTAAAGGCAAATTAAAATTGAAATATTTAAGAGCTTAAGAGTTTTATTTAGCTAAAATTGCGAATTACAATTTCTCGGAAATCAATTGACAAAGTCTCCTTCGAAGGCTATTTAAGTTAGTTACCTTCTGTACTCTAGTCGAGTGGCGTTTTCCAAAAATTGAACTGTATTGATTTATGATGGACGTGTTCCGTACACCATAAAAGAAGAAAGAAAGAAAAAAAAAAGAGGACAAAAAATATAATAAAACACAAAAAACTTTGTCCGGGAAAGAAGGCAACTCTTGTTCAAAGTTCAATGAAGTATGGAACTGGTCGAGAGTAGACCAATTGGTATTGGTATTGGTTTTGGTCACAAGTTGGACTTTACTGCCACAAATAATAAGTGGTGTGCGTGTGTGTGTGAGTGTGTGTGTGTGTGTGGGCACAACAAAAACTCGGGCTTAAAACTTTGTCAAAGTCAAACACAAAGTCGACCAGCTGGGCAGGGTATCTTTTGGGGGCGTGAACTCGTTGAGCATTAGGAGTGCATTAGCCGATGATGCATTATTAATGTTTAGTCTTTTGAAGAGTGTGACTGTGTGTGTGCCTGCGTGTGTGCGTGCGTGTGTGCCTGTGTGTGTGCCTGTCTCTGTGTGTGTACTCATTCTCAGCCCAACCTTATTATTAATTGGGTAGCATGGGTTGATTGGAGCAACAGAAATGCGGTTTCAGACTTGACCATTTCATGCCAGTACCAATTATGGTACAAAAGATAAAGATAAGTTTCAACATGTGCGTGTCACTCCCCCATAAAATAACAGACCCCGTCACCTGTTGCATGACACCCCGCAAGTTAATTACTTTGATTTATTTATTAATTATTTAGCTGCCTCTGTTCGTTTGTGTGTGTGTGTGTGTGTGTGGTTTGTCACAGATTTCAAATTGCACTTAATTACGATTTCATGTTATTACAAATTAACAATGTTGACCTGATGACCAAAAAAAAAAAAATACATATTTATTAAAAATGTATTTGTTACTCTGCATCTTTTGATTAAAAATTATTAGCTTTTATCTTTTGGAGGAAAGAGCAATAAAAAGCTGCCTTTTTATTTGAGAGTTTAATCCAAATGAAGTAATTTGAGATAACATCTCATTAAATTTACAACTCAGTTGTAAGAAATTTAAAGTAAAAAATCTGTTTAAATTCAACATAATAAGCAAGAAAATAAATATGTAGCTGAGCTTGAAATATTCACAAAATATATTTGCAAATAATATGTAAATCAGAAATTAATAATTTAATTGGCTTTTTCGAGTATTTTATTTGATTTTATCCACTTTCTGTTGGCTTGTTTCCTAGTTTAGTTTTTGAAATAATTTGTTTTGCTGTTGGGGGGCAAATAACATGTAAAATAAATTTAGTTAATATATTTTTCTGAATACAAAACGAAGTGCAGACATTCAACAAAATAGTCTCTGACGCAAAATGCGAACTTTGATTTGTTGTCGCGAATTACAAAATGCAAAAACAAGCCAATTTTGTTGTGGATCTGTACTGGATATATATGTTTTTGCTATTGTTTTGCTTGATATACTGAGATGTTGACTGAAATTTGTCGTTGGTTGTGGCACAGAGCACAAAAGTATCTTTTGAGTTTCCGTTGTCAATATTTACGCTTCGTTTCGGCTGTGCAACTTTGTTATTAGAAAAGTTTTAATGTATTTGGCAAAGACTCGAGAATGAACGAAAAACGCAGCACAACAAGCCTACACATGACCATTGTTTGAGTGTGTGTGTGTGTGTGCGTGTGTGTGTATATGCATATTTATATGCCATAATGAGAAGTCTGCTCTCGGACTTGTTACTGGCTTGTGGCCGAATTAACTATCGGCAAGTTAAGTAAAACTTTACAAATCCAGGTTAGACTGTTCGGGCCATAAACATTTAAATAAAATTTGACATTTGGCAAATTAAATTCTGACAACAAATGCAACTTTTTTGACAATATTTTAACCATTTGAGTTGCCAACAAATGCTTGATAAGCGAATTTAATTTGATTAACTTGACAAACAAAAATTCCAATTATAATAAATCTCAATTCGTATTTGATTTGTATGAAAAACCATTGAGATAAACAACAAGAATGAAATATATACATAAAATTGGAACAATGTTTTAATAAACTAGAAAATTCTCAGTTGACTTATCTATGGAAATGTCTAATAAAAATGCATATTTAATAGGCAATTTCAACAAACAACTCTTAAGCCAGAAATCTCAAAAAACGTTTAGAGTTAACAATGTGATTTTCAAGAGATTGATAAGATTTATGTGTCAGCCCCAAGCAACTCGTGTGAAATACATATTTATATTATATATATGTATATTAAATGCCAGAAGATGGCAAATTTAACAGAAATATTGATTTACGCTGGAGGCAATAATACTTGCAACAGAAAATACTGCAGTCTTTAAGAATTATAAATCACACTTTTCTTCGATAAACAGACAGAAGTAATAAAGAGTATATATTTATTCAGTGTATTCCGATTGCCTGCTAAAAACTTACAATTACAATTTGAAGCAGTGCACAAAATGATTGGTAAATTCAGTTTTTATTATCAAGTTCAAATCGAAGTCGAAAGTGTTTATTCAAATGAGGTGCTCAATCGAATATCACATTCGATTTCGATATAACATTAACCTTTAGTCTTCAATTCTCAGGTAAGTTTTCCCTCTGGTTCTTCGGCTGCGTCGAGTGGCTGCACTTGTTTCCGGCTCTTTTTCATATACGTATTGTAATAGAAATCAAGGAACATGGAGAACATGAAAACGTTCTGTGTGAATCCAACGAACGACACAAGCGCTGGGAACTTGCACGGATTGTGCACGATCACAAGGAGAAAATGGAGCGCTAGATAGCCAAATTGGAGCAACTGCAGCTGGGTGATGTGACGTTTCCAGCGCTGCACCTTTTTGCCAGACGAGGTGGCAAAATAATACGTATACATTACAACATGCACCACCAGATTGATCAGGCCCAATAAGGTGGCATGGGAACCGCACAGGAAATTCATATAGACGAACACGGCAAAGACCATCCCAGCGTGATGATAAACATGCAGGAAGCTCACCTGCGATGTCTTCTTGCGCAACACGATAAAGATCTGGAAGGACGAAGACCGGATTGGATTGGATTGGATCATCATCGATTTGCAAAACTGACCGTATCAAGCAGATCGAGATATTTTAGCATATTGTATGCAAAACTTGCATGGACGATGCCCATCATTTGTGGCGTTGTATTGTGATAAACCACCGGCTGGCACGTAAAATTGAATCCGGGGCAATAGAATATATAGTAAAAGGCAAATAAGAAAACTGCCAGATTTGCCACCACTTGTACAAGATTGTATAATTGCATCACAAAATGGAGCTGAAATGGTTGACGTTTCTGCATCCACTTGGGTCCGAAATGTAGCACAAACAATAAATAGAGTCCATTAATAAATAACATATTCCACATGCTCCCAACAAAGGGTAGGTGGGCGATGCGTGGATCTTTGTGCTGCTCGAACTGATCCATCAACTGGTTATACACATGGGCGACAATGTTGGACGCCATTCTCACACAGGACTCGCTTGTCTCGCGTTTATCTCTACGTTGCTCTCTTGGAGAAAAACAAACTTTAAACAATTGAACCGTCTGCGATTTGCACAGCTAGAGACTCGCCACGAATCTGAATGCCACACATGTTGCTTAGCTGATCGATTGCCCGCCGATTCGTGGGCTATGTTAATGACCTTTTAATGAGAAGCTCGACGATAGACCAATTGACTTATGGAAATTGCTGAGGGTTAACAACATTGTTGTAATGCAGAAATACAATTTTCGGTAAAATACATATTTATCGGGTTGTCAACACTGTTGCTTTAAATTATGAATTCAATATGGGCACTTATCGATTTACAAACTAGCCAAAATAAATCGAATTTAGGCTTATTTAATTTAAAGTGAATATATTAGATGAAAAGTTTTAATGCATTTGAAGTTTTTAAATTTGTATATTTACAATGATTTAGTGTGTGTGTGTGTGTGTGTATGTAGCATATTTATTTTGTTCAAAATTAGTTTGCGTTGTTGTGGCATTAATTAATTATCAGCCAGGCAAGGTGAGCGAGTTTAACTGAGTTGGTAGCGAATTCAATCAACAATCATTAAAGAAAATTTAAAAACATTTAAATTACACTTTTCTTTGGATTATTTTTCATTTATCGACAGTTTAAGAATTTTTTGTAATTTGATAATATGATAGGGAAAACACAGCTTCATTTGAGTTTTCAAAAAACTCAAGACGCATCTTTTTACTTAATTTAATATATAAAATGTGTTGTGGATAAAAAAATAATATACAAAATTTACATATCTTAAGTCTTACAATATATTTAAGAAATTAAATATTAATGAATGTTAAAAATAAAATTAAAGCAAGAATTTCGTTTCGACTGAAAGACTATACTCAGGTCCGAATTTCTCTCAAAAATTTAAAATCCTTTTTATACATAACAATTCAGCATCAAAAATTTAAAATGAGTTTATTTTCCTCAAGTAAACAATTTACGTTTTTTTTTTTCAGAAACTTGAGCAACGAACGCTTTAAGTTTTTATTTGAAATTCAAACTGTCATATCTTAGGCAATAATTTTACCAGGTCTGAATTTCTTTCAACAATTTGAAGTCATTTTTGTTGGACTCGTCTAAAATTAGTTTCGATTAGGCAGCATTGCAACTGTGTGCAACTGCAACTGCAACTGTCGAAGCTGAGTAAAATTCAATCGACCTTGTCTGCAGTAATGCAGTGATGGGTGGTTTGGGTGGTTTGCTTGTCCGACCTGACCTTGCCGTGTTGGATGTGTGCGCGGGCAGACATTGAGGCAGCAGCACCTTCCTGTTGGCCAAAGACCATAATTTGCATTTTGTTCGCTGCGGCTGCTGCTGCTTCTGCTGCTGCGGAATATGACAATAAACGCGACTGCAGCTCATTTGCACAAATAAGCCATAAGCGAGTCGAGTTGACTCAACTGGAGTCGAGTTTTTGGCATGGTTTGGTTTTGGCCATCTTGCATGCACGTTGAAGTGCCATTGGTAGTGTAATAACCATAATGCCAACGTTTACGGCCACAGCAAACAACAAAAATAATAATGGTAATCATTTTGCCGTTCGCCGGAAGTATGCAAATATACGAGATGGCCACGACGATGGCAATGGCGTTGCCAATGTCGATGAGGAACCGCTATAGCCATGAACTGAACCTCAAGGATATGCTCAGGTGTTGCCTGGGCTTGGCTTGGCTTCGCTTGGCTTGGGTTGCGTTGGCATCAAGCACCAAGGACCAAGGACCACGTCTAGGCGCCAGACTTCAGCTACGGCAAAAAGAAAGTTTTATTTTCTTTTCTTTTTTTTTTGCTGCAAATGATGCGTTAATGAACGTGCCACATACACAGAGTAAACAGCGGGCGGAAAGCAAATATATGTATGAATATATTTCTCTCTCTCTCTCTCTCTCACTCCCACTATTTTGATGTGTGTGTGTGTTTGTCTCTCTGTCTGTTAAAGTGCTCCAGTAAATGAAAATAATAATATCTTTGGGCAGGAAATGAAGGGAAATTCAACAGGAAACTTTTGTGACGTGCCCGCAAACACTTTGTGCAAAGAAACCGATTCTCTTTGTTCAGTGTTTTTATGTGTGTGTGTGTGTGTGTGTGTGTGTGTGTTGCTGAGTGTGTGTTTGTATTTTGGTTTTTGTTGTCGCGTATATTATATAAAAACTAATGCCGTTATTTTTCTCTTAGTTTTTGTACATTTCTAGGCCCATTTTTATCAGCGTTCAACTTGAATTTTTGCCATTTTTTTTTTTAATATTTTTTTCTGCAACAATTTGGCGCAAAATAAAAATTTAAAAATTGCTGTCGTAAAAATAAATCGCTTCGAATTGTAATGTTGATGATAGTGCTTGTTAGCACTCACTGTTTGCTTTTTTGGGGGCCATGTGGCAACCAGTTACCTTACTTAACAGCAGCTGCTGCTGCTGCAACAGTTTGACTATCAGCCAAGCGTAATAAAATCTTATGCAACGCCATCCTTGCAACCATTCGCATTGTGAAATGCAAAATGTGAATGCGATGAGCATGAGATTTCAGTGTGTAATTATCGTTCTGGCAAGTGAGCGTGTTAATGGCTTCATTTTAAGAACTTAAGTGCCCTTTAATTGTTAAGATTATTACTGTGATTTTCAGCAATCGCATCGAATGCTCAATTTATTTTGTAATTATAATTATCACAAATTTCATCAAAAATTTATCTTCAAGGGTATTTTATTATAAGCATAATCAGAGCATAAATGAATGCTGAAAAGTTCAAGTCTGTCAACGGCATGTAAATAATGCGATTAGTGAATCCTTTGACAACCAAATGGAAAACAATAGCAACTTTTAACTACTCAAGAATAATGTGAAAATTACTCGAATTTAATAAAGAGATTATATTAAATTAAGCAGAAAGAAAGATGCATATTGCTTTTTGTTTTCTTTAATTAAGTTATGTTTTAAGATAATGAAACAAATATTTCCTATCAGCCCGTGTCCTAAGTTCATTCGAATCTCCTTTCCCTCTTCCAAAGATGAGATGAAGTAGTGCCTTTAGTGGCTTTGGCATGGCAACTTATCCACAGCACAATCTCCCCCAATCTGTATTGAAATCTCGAGAAGAGATTTGTTAAAGTTGCTTACGGTTTTCGAGTCTGTCAGCAAACCAATATAAATTGTATTTTACTTGCTTTTTATATGGGTTTCACTTTAAATAATATACAAAACTTATGAATCAAAACTAACATTTAAGTTAATACATTTTTTTTTTTGAAATTTGTGAGTTAAAATTTCGAGTTCCAAAGAGGGTTTCGAAACAGTACGCATAAATACTATTTTTAAGAAAAGTATAAATTAATATAAATATTTTTCTTTTTGCTTAACATTTTGTCAATTATTACGAATTAATTTTGTTTTATGTTTTTTTTATAGATATATATTTTTTTGTGTATTATTTTTTGTTGTTAGTTAAGGGCTAGATAAATGCATAAATAAATATGAAAACCTTTTTAAAGTATTAATTAATTTTATTTTATTATAATTATTTATATAGAAATATAATTTTTGCTGTATTTTCATATATTTAGTTGATGATAAATTTGTACTCGACCTGCTAGTAAAATGTATTACTTATAAATTATTTTTGATTACTAATTATTGACTTTTAATTATCAATATTTAAATTATTTTTGATTGTTAATTATTGACTTTTAATTATCAATATTTAAATTATTTTTGATTGTTAATTATTGACTTTTAATTATCAATATTTACTATATAATAAATAAAAAGTTATAAATTTCAATTATGCTGTGCGAATATTTGTCTATATAAATTCAATGGATAGGCTTTTCATTTAAATTTAAACTTTAATATTTTTGTTATTTTTGATTTTGCAATTGGCTTTTGTGTTCGTGGGAAGCACTGCGGCAATTTGTTTTCTGTTTTTTTTTTTTCATTTGTAATACGAAACTGAAAGTGAAAAAACAATGAACTACACAAAATGATATCATAGTTTTTTGACAAATATCTAAATCAATAGGCATTTCCCGTTATCGGTAGAAAGTCAAAAAAAAAAAGTAAAAAAAAATTCACTTTCTGTGTGGAATGACAGAGGCATATGATGGGAATAAAAAGAGTTGGGCAAAAAATATGACAAACAATCAAAACGTATTTGGAAAAAACCGCAACACGGCCAACAAAACATGCCAGCTGAGCCAGAGATTTGTTACGCAGCAGCAGCCGTCCTGGATGTATCCGGCACAGTGTGTGTGTGTGTGTGTGTGTGTGTGTGCGGATTTGGGCTGGTGGTTTCTAGTTGATGGGGACGTGGCGTGAAGTGGGAAAAATAGCTTTGCCGTTGTTGCACAGAGGCGGAGGACTGATGAAAATTTATTGCTGCCAACATACCCAAAGGGATTCGCAAATATAATACTACTCCAACCACAGCGGGGCGGTGCCAACAACAGTTGGAGCAAGACAGACGTCGACGTCGACGTCGACAGAGGCAAAGGCAGAGACGAAGGCAGAGGCAGAGGCAGATGCAGAGACTGATGCAGTGGCTGTGGCAGTGGCACAGGCAGTAGCAGTGGCAGTAGCAGTAGCAGTAGCAGTGGCAGTGGCAGTGGCATCGGCATCGACTGCATACAAACACGTACAACATGTCATGCAGTTTGCCTGCCACACGCTGTTGCCAGTCGCTCATTGCTATGCATGCTCGTGTGTGTGTGTGTGTGTGTAAAATGTATGTTGAATGGGCGTGCGTATGCGGCAATACTAAACCTATGAAAAATTTCGTACAACAGCAAAAGCAAAACATATAAAATGCGGTTTTTCGCCGCACTGAAGAACAAATCTGAACACAACAAAAAAAAAAACAAAAAAAAACTAAAAGAAATTTGTTTGAAAAATATGTGTGTAAGTATGACAGCTAGAACATGTTATAGAACAAGCTCTATACACATGTGTATTAGTGTGTGTGTGTGTTAGTGTGTGTGTGTGTTAGTGTGTGTGTAGCTTGGGCAAGCTGCAAGCAGACTTCATGTTTTGTTATGAAAATTTAAGTGAAATCACTAAAAATGCCAAACAAAACTGCTAGAAATACAAATAACACAAGAAAAAAACCCACAGATCTGGGCAGGTTGAGAGCCAAAAACGTACACGACATACACCCACACACACCCACACACACACACACACACGAAAAGGCTATTCACATGGAAAACATTTGTTCAGGCTACGTGTGCACTTTCCGCTTGTTGTTTTTATTTGTTTTACTACAACTACAACAACAACAACAACAAATACAACGAAAACCACAACATTTATGAAGAATTGTTGTCAGTTTATAAAATGTTGACTGACTGCCAGTTAATGTGCATCCTTCAAGTGCTTACAAGCGGCGCAACTCGGCATTACGTGCAACAGATTCAGATAGCAGTAATAGGCGACACTACACTGCGCCAAATCTATGTCGCATAACTAGGCAAAAAAAAAAAATGTCCAAAAAATGTGCATTTAGTAAATATAAAATTTATATGCAATTTTCAGTGGGAGATTTATTTCAAAAAAAGTTGACTTTTATAAATGAAAAATGTAGCACTTTTTTCTTGTATTTACTACTTTTTTTCCCAGTGTAACCTAATGTTATCTGCGTGTGTGTGTGTGTCGTTGAAGAAAAACATGACTCGCATAATGGTTGAAATAAAGTGTTGTATGTTGATTTCAGCTGCAACGGTGTGTGTTGGGGTAGCTATCACAACGTGCCACAAAAGAGTTTTCAGCTAATGGCTCTGGCTACTCAATAAACATTTGTCAAAGGGGCACAAGGGGCAGACGTACACCCAAGGCGATGCAATAATGTGCGTCCTTCGTTCTTGTGCTGGCCTGATTGTGAGCCATGCGTTTTGCCTTCAGTTGGGGATTTTATTGACTTGTGCAGACAAAAAAACAACAAAAAGCGCCCAAAACAGCAAAAGCAACAACAACTGACAAGAATCGGCAAAGCTAGTGCACCAAAATTTATGATCAGTGACAAAAGCACATTTCCACCTGTGATAAACATTTACTCCCCTTCCTCCCCGCGAAACCAACCCCCTTGCAACCCCTATTGTGTGTTAGTATTTGTTTTGGTTTCCTCTTTTTTTGTTTATTGCACAGAACACGCCTTTTCAATGCCATTGTTACACACACACACACATAGATATAAGGTGTGTGTGTGTGTGTATGTGTGTGGGTGGAGTGTCTCCGCCCCCGAGTTGACACCAAAAAAAACAACAAAAAAACATTGGCAATTCCACGCTGCGACACGCATCGATGGTCGTTTTTTATGCGCTTCGCAGTTTTCACATATTTTTCTTTTTTCCTTATTTTTTGTTTTTTAGCTGTGCCTTGGATTTTTGCGATAATGGAGACAAATGTGGGGCTCTTAAATTTATCGATTGGTTTACTCGGTTTTTGTTAAAAGTTGCGCAAGGCTGCAAAATATGGCCGTGGCATGTGAATTGTGTTTTCGTGCAGGTAGAGTTTTTTTTTTTTTTTTTTTGGGTATGGCCATTCCAGGCCCAGATTTAAGTGCTTTAAGCCGCACGTTAAGACGAGGCGGGGGTGGGGCGTGGCCACCTGAACTTTCAATTTATTTCTTGTTTTTACTTGCCTAATAGAAGAAAAGCAAAGACTTCCTCTTCATCGTCTTCGTCGTTGTTTGGCCAACGGGCAAACACTCAATGAATTGCGCTTCTTACCAGGCTAAACTGCTGCACAAGATAAGCCAACTATTTGTGCAATGCGTTCCGCATACGCTTTCAGCTGCCCCCCCCCCCCCACCCACCGCTGTCCAACCACTGTCAGCAAACTGCTGCAGCAAGTTCTTTGGAATTTGCCCTGCAGAAACTTTCAAATTGAAAGTTCATCGCATTTTGGCAGCTGTGCCAGCATCCAGAGAACAACTGCAAAGTTGCAGCTGGCAGGCAAATTTGTTGGGCATTTGTCAGCGTCCATTGCAACTTGGCTTGAATGCTGGCTGGGGCCAGCTCAGCAACGGTGTGTCTTTAAGGTGTGTGCCAGATAACGGATTAAGTGAGTGTCTCTTCTCAAATCCTACTCAATCTCATGCATATTTTAAAAGCGATTTCTAATCTATCACGCTGCGCCGCAAATGACAGACTTTCCCTGTCGATTTGGGCTTAACATTAAATATGGCAAAACGTGCTCGAGAATCATCACGGCTGGATTTGTGCCGCGTTGCATTCGCATTTAAATCGGGATTGAGTTGCAATTGCTCTTTCTGTCTGTGTGTGTGTGGTGTGCGTGTGGGTGTGTGTGTGTGTGTATGTGTGTGTGTGTGTGTGTGTGTTTGTGTGTGTGTGTGATTGCGAGTGCTTGCGCATTTGCATTATGCGAAAATATAAGTGCAACTAATTTTGAGTGGCATGTAAACTGAAACGAGCACTAGTCGCGTGGCAGATGCCCCGCAATCTAGTTTTTTTTTTTTTTTTTGTTTACAACAAAACTGAAATAACACACAACAAATTCCTAAGAAAAATCGGGATAATCAAGTTTATTACTAAACTAGCATTCGAGAAATCAATTTTCATTTAGAACTCCAGCAAGAATTTTGTCCAAAGTCTACGCTTTGCATTTTTACTTTATAGTAATTTTTACTAATGTTTAAAAATATGTTTCAAATTAATTAAAAAAGATTATCCTTTTAAATTAATAAATTATTTTCATTTATTTTTAATTAATTCTAAAAGCCAGAATTTTTTAGAACAATTTGACATTTTTTCTAACTGTATTATTAATAATGTTTTGAGGTCCCTTTGCAAGCTTATTTCTTATTAAAGAATTTCACCTAGAATTCGGTCTAAAAACAACGCTTTGCCTTTATACTTTTTAGCAATTTTTACTCTTGTAAGGAAAAATATATCTAAAAAATGGAAAAATATTTTCCTTTTAAATGAATCAATTATTTTAACTTATTTATTAATTAATTCTGAAAACCAGAAATTTTTTTTAAAGATTTTCCGATTTTTTTTCTAATTATATTATAAATAATTAATGCTATTAATTTGTGTGAAATCTTTTTAAATGCAAATAAAAATACAAAGTAAAAATTGTATATTTTCCACATAGATTTGCTCAACTTGATAAAGCTCAATTTGGACTGTATGAAATTTATAGGGTATACAAAATGTGGCTGTATTAGAGAAATGCGCTTACACATTAAATACATAAGCGCGGGAACAGCTCCCGCCCCCACCCCACTACACCCGCATCCACAATCGCATCAGAATAGCTGGAGGCTTATGCTTCTTAACTATTTGCTTGGGATGGCATTGTTGTAGTTGGCCAAATCGTGACTACGACGGCAACTTGGTCTGTTAGATGGCAGGCAACTGGCGAATCACTTACCTCGATTTGAAATGGCGGCATTGGCAGCGTAGCCGTTGCCGTGCAGCAACCACCCCAGGCTAATTACAATCAAAATGGGGCAATTCATTTTGAGTGCCCCACGATTGTGGCCGTGTGCACCAGCTGCAGTTGCAGTTGCAACAGTGGCAGCCACTGTTTTTCCGCGACGTATGCTACGTGTAATGATTCTCATTGTTGCGCCAGTTTACAGGATTCGTACACGATGCGTATACGCAATGTGGTTTATTCTTTGCCTTTGAACACGGTTTGTCTACTTCAAGTGTTAAATTTTCATTTGTTAAGTTGCACTTTTTTTTAACTTTTGCTTTCGCCTACTTTGATAAGTTTGAAAAATGTTCACTTTAGTTGGAAATCTTTTCCTGCGTTGCTTCAACTAATTGGCAAAAGGTGACGTGCCACAAGCGTTCGGCGTGTTGCACACACGTTTGGTTTGACTTTGACAAATTGCTGCTGTACGCGTTGCATTCCACGACCACATTTAAATGTGGCACTTGATTTGCCTTGTTTTTTTTTTATTGCCTAAAGGAATAGAAGAAACGAAAAATGAAAGTTTAATTAGTTTCTGAGTCGTCTATGAAAAAGTAATCAAAGTAGTTTTTTATGTTAAAAATTTATAGTTATTTTAAGCTTAATTCGGTTTAAATTTATCGAGATATTTGTCTGTGCTTAAACATTATTTTTATATATATATAAATAAATACATGAATAAAATAAAATAAAATTGAACCAAATTAAACTCAATTTCTTTTTGTCTTGTTGAATTTTATTTTATATTCTATTTTATTTAATAGTTGCCTTACTCAATTTTAATTTGATTAACTTATTTAATATTCATTTTTATTTATCAAATACAAAGTTTTCCTGTTCAAGCTTAATTAATTTTTCTCTGTTGGCATTCTTATCTTATTCTCATATTTGTATTGTAATTAATATTTAAATTCATTAGTTGAAATAATTGTGCCAAAGAGTATAGAGTTTTTTGCAACAATGTGCATTTAAATCAAATGATAATTGCAAAACTTATGTGCTTTGTGCAACAGCAACAGATGCAACAGTCTTAAATTAGTTTCAACCCTTGCCGCTAAAAGCACGCATTTGTGGCACGTAGTGATAATTCTGTAATTCCCCCAAAATGCGTTCCCATAACTTCATTGACCCCAAAAATGACACCACAAATTGCAATATTTCCACAAGCAATGCGATTTTTATTTTGCTCTTTTTGGTTTGGTGAGTTTTCTATATGCAAAATATGCTCGGCGGCGCGGTAAGTAAATACAAGTGTAACTTTAAAGTTTATAGACCAATAATGGATAGTCACACACACACACACATATATATATATTTATTTATATATAGACACTTGGGGACATGTTGAGCACGCCTGTAAGCTGCTCCTGGCTGCTGTCATATTTAAAGTCAAAGTTTTACATAATTTAATGAGTTTGCCTTGCATAATGGGTGAACACACACAGAGGGGGGTTGCAGGAGCAGAAAGAACGAAGCTGGTCAGCATGCATGGACTTGGGCTTGGGCTTGGGCCCCTTTGGCTGTGGGTTAATCCATAGATAAATAAGCAGAAGAGAAAAGTTCAAATTATTTCATTATCACATCCATGCAGGGAAAAAACTCAAAGTCACAAAATTGCCCACAAAAAAGTGCTTAAAGGCTATAAAAACGGTTTTCGTGTGGCTGCCCCGCCCCTCCCCACACACCTATTTCATGTGCGCTGTCTGCCTCGAGGCGAGTCGCAACTGCTCATAAAAAAATAAAAAAAATAAAGTTATAAATTTAGATTAAAGCATGTAGCCGATACTACTTCCGTGCAGACAGCCAGCCTACGAAAGCAGCCGCCAAAAGAGGGCGGTGCACTTCTACTACTTGCCACCTGCCACATGCCCCGATGCCATTTGCTCGGCTTACAAAAGCTATTAAAGTCACTGCGCTTGCGACTTGGTTGCTCTATAATTATCTATCGTATTCATTATTGCCACAGACAGTGTGGCAGGCAGTGGGGCAGGCAGGCAGGCAGCCAGCAAGCCATCAAGTATACGCTACGCCGTTGCCGCGCTTACTTTGTGGCATGTCCTCGAGGAGCAATAAAATATTTGTACCTATTTTGTACGCTGCACAGCCATCTTGGGGAGTCCTGTGTCCTGTGGCGTCTCTAGGTGCCGCTGCTGCTCATGTAATTACTCAAAATGATGCTGCCAAGTCTCTACACTCAAAAAAAAAATAACTAAAAAACATATTCATAAGAAATGAATAGAAAATTCATATCGCATCGAGACATTAAATAAAATGTTAACTTTTTTTTGCAGATTTTTATAGGCACTCAAAATGGATGAATTGTGCCAACATTTTTTTGTGTGTAGCCGCGGGCCAAGCCGGCTGATAAAAGCAGCTTTTATATGCACTGCAGCGCTGTGAGGAAAAGGCTTTTATCGTGTAGGTGGTAAACAGTCGTAAATAAACAGGCCAACATACACATAAAAAAAGGGGGGGTAACAGGAATTGGGAGCCATTGGCCATTGTCATCTTTGCCGGCACCTTGGCATTAGTCAGTGGTTGCTGTTGTTGTTGTTGTTGTTGTTGTTGGCCAAGGTTATCTGTTTTATGGCTGTTTGGCCTAGAGATTTTTATATTTATATATGTGTGTGTGTGTGTGTGCTGTTCATGCCACATGCTGTGGCGCACACAATTTTCCTTTTCACTTTATTTATGACACACAAACACTCACACACACACACACACACACCGAGCAATGGGCAGCTAGAAAAAAATGTTTCATTTTGTCTTTTCGTTGTTTTTTGACAAAGGGGTGGTTGGCAGGGGGGGCGTGCAGGATCTGACAGTAAACACTATATAAATGCTTTTGTACATATTGTTGCCGTGATCAACTGACCTCATTTTGGCATCAAAATACATTTAATACGCCCACAAAACCACTTTAATTATTTATAATGCAACCGCATTCAATTTTTTTATTTTGATAGCCTCTGCTGGGGGGGCGCCCCCCAAACTGATTGCGACTTTCAGACTGTGCTTCCTGTGTCTTGTGGTCTGTGTCCCGTGTCCCGTGTCCTGCAGGCACCTAAATTGTACTTTACGGTATAATTTCAAAAGCTACAAGTTGGCTGCGCAATTAGTTTATTTTTTTGCTCTGGGTTAAACTGATTTTACGTCGACGTGCAGCGGCAAAAGCAGCGTAACAAAACCCGCCGGAAAGGCGAAAGCCAAGCAAAAGTGGTAAAGACGGGGGGGCAAAAAAAAAACCACATCTTTTGTCAGTTGGTTGGCTGTGGTCGACAAGCGCAACTTTAAAATGGGTTAATTGCATTGTAAACTATACGAACAAATGGCCAAAACAAGAGCTGAAACTGAGCAGCAACTAAACAGCCAAGTCAAGCAAATTGGAGCAGCTTCGCCATTTGCCACAGATTCGATTCAAGCAAATTGTTTTTGCCTTTGCTTGCAATTTTTTTTTTTGTATTTTTTTTTGTTTTTGTTGTTTGCTTGCTTTTGTTTTTAGTCAGCCTGTGGCAAGTGCATCATTAGAATTAGCAAAACAAAGTTTGCCAGTCTCTGCCACAGATCAGAATCAGCTGGCAGAGCTCATTTCATGCTTGGCTGCAAACGCATTGAGCAGGTTTTCCTCCTGTTCTTCTTCTTCTTCTTGTTGTTGTTACAATTGTTGTTGTTGTTTTTGTTGTTGTTGTAATCAAGTCATCAAGCTGAGCGTATTTTAAATACAAAAATCTAACTTGAGCATGCGAGCAATTATCCTGACAACCCCATCCAAGCGCAGCTACACTCGAAACAAAAATCGATCACAATTTTGAGATGAACTGTTTAAATATAAATTTAAATATAATTCTTTTATTTTGCCATTGTTTTGCACAAAAGCGCAGCAAATTTCCAAGTTTGCGTCTCTATAAAAGGTAATTTTTCTAAAAAGAAATTCTTCTTAAAATCTTTATATTTTTCCTTTTCCTTTTTAAGTGTTTAGAAAACAATTTCTCAAAAAGCACAATTTTAATAAATAATAATCCAAAATAAAAACTACAGTAAATTTATACTCTTTTCGCATTCCCGCTGTAGATAATAAGTAAAAACTATTAGCTATAAAAAGTTAGTATTTTAGGCCATAAAATTAACACAAATTTATAATTAAAGTCGTTCGTTAAGTGTACTAAATATTTAATAAGAAAACTATTTCTAAAGCTAAAAAATTATAATTTTGAGCAGATATTTTTTAAAATAAATTTTTTCGATTTAGGGCTTTTTTTTTGCGAGTGCATAATGCATGCACAGACAACTTGAAACTGGGAACTGAGGAATAAAGCCAGGTCCAACAAGAATGAAATGTTGATATCGGAATAATGAAAGCGACGCTGGTCTCTGCCACTCGGTTGTTGCCACTGAGGGGGTGAGTAAAAACTTGTAAAGTGCGACAACGACGCACAAGCACATCCACACACACACACCCACACACACACCCATTCACACACACACACACACAAAAGCTTAGTTCAAAGTTCAGGCCGCAAGTTCGCCCAGTCAAAATGAGTCCTGACACAGCAACAATGTGTTGAGTTGCGACACACTCACACACACACACACACACACTGTCACACATACAAGCTGCACCCACTCAATACTTGGGTAGCTAAAGAACTTCTTCTTCTTCTTCTACTTTTTTTCTCGTACAAAAGATTCTTAGATGCGCTCGATAAAAGATTATTAAAATGTTCCAAACGAATGGCTCAAGTTCGCAACAGACATAAAGACAGATTCTCAAGTATTTTTTGGTGGGGCTGCATAAAGGTTAACTGGAGTTGCAGCCAGCCTCTACCTCCACCTCCTCCCACTTCAGTCTGTGCGAGTACTTGTGTGTGTCTGTAAAGTTGCTGTCAGTCATCAAGTTTCAATAGCGAAGTACTACTGTACACATATTAAGTTGGGTCGCGGATTTTGCTGAGCTGAGCTGCTTGCTGCGACATGTGGCACATAAACATGCCTGTATCCACTTGAGTATGCTACATAATGTTGCATATTATGAATGTACGCTGCTGCATATACATATACATATACACACACATATACACACATAGCTATTTCTTAGGGCTGTGCCACACCATAAATCGTTGTTGCCCACTGGCCAATGGCCAAAGGATCGATGCTGCCGCCTATGATATGAAATATGAAAATAATTCCAGCATAGTATGCTGAGCTCTTTGATGTTTGTGCTGTGCTGCCGATTGGCCGATTTTCCCTCCTTGCCACATTGCCACATTGCCGTCTTGTTGCAGCCAGCCGGCTAATGCCATGCATTTTTGCTGAAGCAAACATAACTCATCTATTATGTGCAGGGCGCAGCAGGTTCTTGCCTCTCTGTGTGTACACTGAGAGAAAAAGAATAAACTTAATTGAGCCACAAAACTACTTCACGAATCAGAAATAATGCTAATTATGCATTTTATAACTAATTTTAACTCAATTTTGGTATATATTAAAATGATCTAAATAATTTATTACATTTTTTGAAAGTATTTTCTATTTAAATTTATTTTTAAACATTTAAATTTGTAACAAATAATTTGTAACTTTAATTAATATATCTTTTTTTATTTTATTCATGACATATAATTGACATATGTTTTTTTTCCAGTGTAGTTAAAGTATGTATTGGTTTTAGTAGACCTGGCTCTGTGGATTCACTTAGCAATTACGGCTTTATTTATTATGCCCAAATAAATTATGACTTGCTGCCAACGGATTGCAATTTCAGCTTTGCTGCATTTTACATTATTTTTTTTTTATATTGTCTTGCACTTTGACTGTGTGTGTGTGCCCCCTTTTTGTTAGCAGTGTTTAACTACGCCTATGCCTGTGCTGTTGGCAGCCTTTCACATTATTTGATGTCAACGTCATCAGGATTCAGCAGAGCCTTCAAGTGGAAACAAACAAGAAACCAAACCAAGCCGCGTAGCTGCATCAAATACTGTCAATGTTGGAGTTTGGATTATTGTGTGCCAAAGCAAGTCATGTGGACACAGTTGAATATATTGTTTGTACCTGAATATTGGCCAACTCTCAGTTGACTATTAGCCCAGTTAGTGGTAGAGGCAGAGTTGAAGCTGAGCTGCTGTTAAATTGATGTTTCCTTTGATACATTTTAAGTTAACACACAATTAATTATGCAAATTTCATTCAATTCCAAATAAATTCAATTGCATATTAAACACACAGAACAAATTTTGAAATTTAAGTTCAATATTGTTTAGCAGTTTGACAGCAAACTCTAAAGCTGACCTCTAAAGCCATCGTACGACTTTTACCACAAAATATCGAACACAACGCAAAGCCATAAATCAAATCAAATGGCAACATGAAAAATTGCCAACATAAAAACCGCAGCCAAAACCATTATTTCAAATTTTCTACTATGGTGTGGCAAAAACATGCTATTTTTATTTTATGTATTTTCATTTATTTATTGTGCTTTTCATCTTTTCTTTTTTTTTTTTAGATTAGTTTAGAGGTTAAAGGCCTAACCGCATTGAATGACAATCAGCATACATAAAGCTATATAGAAGTGGAAAAGGGGCGCCACATGCCACAAGCCGATGGCAATCTGTTGCCACCTACAATAAGTAAATATTGAAGTAAATATTGTAAACAAACGCACCAAGTAAACACACATAAATAAATAAGCTCTGTGTGCAAAAAAAAAACAAGGAAAATCCGCTGATGACTAGAAAAATCGAACTACAAAATTGGGGATTGGGTTGGGATTCGATTGGGTTAGGGTTGAGTGCTGATAAGATGCAGATATTGAAAGTAAATCCACATGGTATGTGACATAAAAGTAGCTAACAGGAAACCGCATATATGATAATGCTAGACCAATAAATACCCTGTATAAAATTGAGATATTTCTTAACAATTTACACATTTTTAGTTGAAATTGATAGGAGGAAAAAGAATGGAATTTCGCTACAAATTAGTTATGTTTGTTTCAACTGTGACTTTCCAGTCAAAGGGAAAAGTTGCTTGGGTTAACTCAATGTCAAATATGACAACCAACAACAAACAACGAACATGTCCAAGTTGGCCAAAACAAAAGCAGCTGCTGTGATGGCAATCATAATATGTTTTGGCCAGCATTAGCCGGCTCAAATTTGCGTGAAAGCCTCTACGAAGTGACAAAAATGGGCAGCTGCACAGGTCAATCCCAAAGGACACTCAGGATCAGGTTATTTAAATTAGGTAGGTTAAACAATTTAATGCAGTTATCACAATTGTTGATTTGATGATGAAATCATAATTTAAGCCTGTTGTACGCAGATAGATGAGATGTACTTCATTCATCTTTTATTACTTTCCTGAATGTACAATTTTTAAGTCTGCTTTGATTTTTTTTTGTCTAGGCTTGCCCAAACATGGCACTACATTTTTTAGACTTTAACAATTTTGTTATTTTAAATTGTTGTGTATTAATTTTATTATTATATTTATTACATTATTTAATATTTATTTAAATTAATTGTTAATTTATATTTTTATTTTATTAATAATATTTAGAATTTATGTCTTGTTTAGTCAAAACTAGCTTACCATTTTACTATCGACTATTGTCAATCCCAAAATCCATTTTTATATTTTTTATACATTTTAGACAAACATTTTTAATAACTATATAAATACATTAACCTTTTTAAACAATTTAATTTGAAAACTATAAATTAGGGTTTTTTTTTGTGAATTATTCTACATTTTCGCTTAGGATGTCTTGTTTAAATTCTTTACCAGCTTACCACCTATTTTACCTTCGACTATTGTCAATCCCAAAACCCATTTACATATTTGGTTTACATTTAGGAAACACTTTTTAAGAATTGTAATCTAAAAATAAGTAAATAAATGCAATGACTTTTTAATCAATTTAATTGAAAAATTTAAATTAGTTGGTTTTTTTTTTAGATTATTCTACATTTTATCTCAGGTTGATTAATGCTTAAAATGCTGCTGTCTAAATTAATTTCGCCTTTGCCCCAAGCAAAAAAACAGCGGGTTTAAGAAGAGACTTGCCTTAATTTATAGGTTATCATAAGCTGCGTTGACTTCAAGTAAGTGGGAAAGAAAGAGAGAGAGAGAGAGAGAGAGAGAGAGAGCGAGAGTAGGTTGACTGAAGTTGATGGCCCACCTGATGGACAGCCAAGACGAGTCAAGTCAGTCTATACAAATGTTGAGGAAGTCTCCTTTGCTGCCAACGTTGACAGAAGGCTCATTAATTTCAGTGACAGTCGTTGCTCTCAGTGCGTGTGCTTATTTTGCTGTTGCTGACACAAAAGACACTGTCAAATTTAAGTAAGAGCCAGAAGTTTACCGTTACTCACATGGCCAGTCAACCAGGTTTGCACAATAACCGCGAACCCGTCACACTTGACGGCACAAATTGACCGGCCGATGGGTAAAGGGCTCGATTGTCTGCAAGGAGTGAGGATGTACTTGGGCGGGGGGTTGGGGGGTTGATGATAACGTGTCGCATGTAGACAGGGTGAAATGTTAACCTTTTGTTTGCAGCGACAGCTCGATAGCCAAAGTACACGATTTCTGTGACAGTTGACAAATTGGTTATGCAAAGCAACCGTGTTTAGCCTGACGAACAACATGTAGATATGTCTGAGATTGACATGTTATACACTCGAAAAAAACATTCCTAAACCCCAACACGACACAAATCTGAACTTCTAACGTTCTTGTTCTTAGCTAATGCAAATTTAATATTCGTTGGAGAATTCGTTCGCTACGAATATTGGAAAACGCTCTTAATAATTAATAATTTATTGAATGCTTGAGTTAAGCAAACAAATTGATTAGGCAACTTGATGACTTTAAATTAAGCTAAAAACGAGCTGCGAAATTCTTAGCAATATTAAATAGCAAAACACTAATATGAAAAATATGCTATTTTTCTAGCAACATCGCAAGCTAATCAGATCAGTTGCTATGCTCTCGTATAGCTCTCACATAGCTCTGCTATGCTCTCACTTTGCTCTGGTACAGAGAGCATATTGAAATATTTCTGACTTTTGCTACTTGCCTGCTATTTTCTCTGCTCTTGCGTAGCATTAGCAATTTTACTGCTCTAATTCTAAAAACTTCCGTTTTTACACAATGATTTCGCACTGTGTATGTTTGAGGCTGTGTAGTCAGCAAATTAAGCAGCTTGTTTACAGAAACATCAGTGGCAGTTGAGAGCTGCTCTCAAAATTCAGCTCGACAAATGAAAATCAAGAAAACAGCTAATTAGTTGTTAGCTGTTCATGTTTTCGTTTAGCTGCTCGGGTTAATTAATAATCGTGTCTTGGAATTTCAATTGCAGTCAGCACGAATTAGGCAAGTAAAAGTCGGCGGAATAAATGCCATATGCTCTCAGTTTTGGGGCACTTTCTTTATATATATATATATTTATATATATGTGTGTGTTTGTGTATGGAAAAAAGTTTGAGGCAGTGACTATGTCGAGGCTGTCAGCGGCACATGCTAAACACTTTTTTAACGCTCCCTCCCCCGCTCCACTGCTCCGCTGCTCAACTCTGTTAGTTTCCCTAAACTTTCGTCGTGTGTGTGTGTGTGTGTGTGTGTGTGGCGGCACAAAAGCTGTTGCTTGCTTTTCTGCTTAGGCGTTGGCTTAATGCCTCAGCCGCAGGGGCAAGCTTCGTTGGCAGTGGTTTGGTGAGGGGGGGAGGGGGGAGGGGCACTGCCTTATGTTGAGTTGAGACGAGTCGAGTTGAGTTGAGTTGAGCTTGCTGCTGGGCATAGAAAAAGTTTTTCTTTTGAATTTTTGTTCTTTGGCCTATGTTTTCTTTCGAGCCGTTGACTTTGACTTGCTTTGCTGCTATTAACTATAATTACCACATTAAACGGCAAAGTGTCTTAATATTCAATTATAAGTTTCTTCTTTATATTTTGGTTTTCTTTTTTTTTTTTTTATTGGTTTTTGCTAGTCGTAGTATAGTCAACATTTATGTGTGTTTTGCGGCGTCTTTCTATTGCTAAAGTTAATACTTATACACAACACATTTGAAGGGGGTGTGCGATGGGTGAGGAGAGGAGAGGGGTGTGGGTGGTCTGTCTTTGTTTATTATTGCTTGTCGGTTTAACGACGCTTGAGTGCGTACAAATTATATCACTAAATCTTAATGCGTTTGTATTGCTTTTGATTTTGTGCCAAAGGTTTTGCTTCGTTTCGCATTTTTGCTTCTCGACATATTTTTTTGTGTGTGTGTGTATATTGTTTCGGGCCAGCAATGCTGCTGCCAATGGCCATTTGTTTCATTTCATGGCAGCATCGATAAAATATATTGTACAAGGACTGTGCCGGCTAATGGCCTAGTTGAAAGTTTCCACATCAGCGACTGACTTTCGATATTCTGAGTGTGTGTGTGTGTGTGTGTGTGCCACAAAATGCTAATGAAATTACGAGCATGCGAGTCAAGAGAGAGAGAGAAAAAGACTCGACTTGCCGCGACTGTTCTTGTAATAAGCATCTTTAATAGTCATATATAATTTAAGTCCCCCTCTCTCCCCCACACACACAAGCACTTCACCAAACTAATGAGCACTATTAAAAGTCAAAGACAGAGGAGAGAGATGAGGGGCGATTTTCATTTCCATTCGCTGGCAACTACAGAATTTTAATTAACGAATCGCAAAGCGCTAATTTTGCATATTAATAAACACGACACACGGCACAGCACCTACAGTAGATCCTTGAAATAGGGGATGGGAATGTGTATGGGTATGGGTATGGGAATGAGAATGGGTATGGGAATGGGTATGGGTATGGGAATGGCAACTCTCAAGTAAGCAGCAGCGACATGCACAGCCAGCCAATTAATAATTTAGTGTGTACAATTTCAAATTGCTGGTAATTTTAAGCTGTTCAAATTAATTTCAATTCAACTCAAATGTATATGAAAATTTCACTCAAAAGTCAAATAGGTTCTTAGCTAAAAATGAGATGCTATATTTTAGTTAAAAATGATATAATAATAATCTTCTGTTTTCTTATAAATTTTTTGAAATTTGCCTATCTTTTATTATTTATGTTTTCTTTTTTTTCTATTTATTTTATTTTATTTTTTATTACCCTTATCTAAAAAAAAACACACAAATTTATAGACAAAATCATTTGTTGTGTCTGCAAAATTTATATCACAACTGTCATAACTGGGCCAAAACTAGATAACACTCAGCTGTGACATCATTACGGACATGGCCAATAAATGGAAACACATTGCGAGCTACCAACGTGCAACAAACAGAAAAAGCTTCAATTAATTGGCTGCACTAATTGATGCTCTCAACAGAAACTGATCTTTAGAAAAATACTTCAAATAAAAATCGCCTTGAAAACTAGAAAAAAAATTTTTTTTTGTACAAATAAATAAATTTATTTTAATAGTCTCTTCACCATTTATAAATATTTTACAAATGTAGATATGCAAATACTTTTTTTCTTATTTATTTGCTAAATTTGTAAAATTCTCGATTTCTGTGTTCATATTTGCTGCTTTTTGGCTTAGAGTCCTATTAAGAGTTCTGTATACAAATAATAAAAATAACCTGGAAATGAAAAAGATTCTTTCCTAATTGTTTACAAAACTTATGATAGAATTAAAAAAAAAGAGAAGGAAAACCAACATTTTCAGAGATATTCAGATACAAGCAACATTTTGGCAATATGTTGAATTACGTTTGGCAATTTACACAAATCGATAGTCAAAGTCATGTTAAAATGCCTAAGGCGATTGGGCTTGAATAGGAAATTCAATTTAATTATTGGTTTGCTCACAAACAAAATGAAGCATACAAATTGAGGCATACAAATTGAAATGTCGTTCAAATGCAAATAAAAACATTGGCAAACAAATTCATTAAATTAATGGCACACATGCTGAAACCAGGCCAGAAGCAGGCCTTTCCAGTTAACACAAATGCACATTGGATATTGAAATATGTATTCGAAATCAAATGCATTGACTGGACTTGACTTGAGTGCTTTTTGCACTTAAAGTTCTGCCCTGAAACCCAATTTAACATGCCAAAAACATTTTCAATTAAAGCCAAATTGTCCAGTTTTGACATGGGCAAAGAGCATTTTCAGTTTAAAATCACTAAATTTGGCCTGGATTGAATAATCCGCTAAAATTGTTGTAATGCGAAAGATTGTTGTGCCTGCAGCAAAAACCTACTGTTTTAATTAGACCACAAAATATTGGAAAAGTGTTGCCATGCAATAAAATTTCACACCTTGCCTTAAATGAATTTTGTTTGAAAGTTTAGCGAGTTGCGGTTAAATGGAAAAATTAGAAACTTTTAACTTGAGTGTTTTACGGGAAGTTTGAATTTAACTTGAACAAAATTAATATACGGCAATATTTTTGGGAAAAGGTTAGTTTAAAGTTTTGAGGTGAAAATTATATTGTCGTTATAAAATATCTTTGTATAAGTTGAAAGCGAAACATTTACAGGGTTAAACTCAACGTTTGATATTATTTTTTTTTTTGTTATTATTATTCAAGTTGACCTTTCTCACAATATATATGTACAATGAAAAGGTTGACGCACAATTGTGAATCCGTTTTTCCTCTTGTTATAGGCAAAAAAAAAAAAAGAAAAAAAAGAAAAGCTTTCAGTTTTGACAATAGGAGCAATTTCTATTTAAGAAAAGGTTGAATGGCATCCGCTATGAAAATTGCTGTGGGCTCACAGAAAATATTAATCTAAATGCAAAAACCCAACTATATACGGATTTGATGATTTGGCTTTAACAATGCATTTTAACGACAAAAGCTGCGAAAATACAATTTTCCAAATTAAAGGCCGAAGTGAACGAAAAATAGGCAACTTTTGCATGACAGCAACTCAACACAGCAGCAAAATAAAAGGCTTTCCATGCAACATGCCACAAGAATTAGTATCTGCTGTTAAACACACATATATATATATATATATATATATATATCTGTTTTAATATATATTTCTTGCTAGGCATAGCAAATAGCGGATGTTGCCGGGATAACGCCTGCCAATCCGTCAGCAAGTCAGCGCCCAAAGAAAAACTTTTGCAAAGATTTGTTATATTTATTATGAAGAAACTTTTTGCCTCAATTCGCGTAGAAAGTTGCCAATGTTGTTGTTGTTGTTATTGTTGTTGTGGGAAACCTGTCAGCTGAGGAAAGGCGCGTAATTAGTAGAAACTTGAGCAAAGCTATGAAAAATTACTACAAATTGGGCGTGAAATTTGTAGCGATTTCTTGATGAAAACACACTTTTTTTTTTTGTTCTTTTGTTTTTTGTTGAAGGACCTTCACCTTTCAGCGGTGGTGGCAGACTGCCACATATTCATGTGTTGGCCATTAGTCATGCCTGAAAATTCGATTTATTATGTGGCCAAATTCTTCTTCGTCTTAAACAATTTTTAAAGTTGCCCGTGGAGATGAACAGCTGCAGCAGCAGCAACAATTCCAATTTAAGAGTAGAAAATTTGAAAATTTTAGGCTTAAGCATTTTAACTTTGTGCGCAAATATTTTGGGTACACAGGCAAAGAGCGACTAAATATTTGGTGCTTTGCCCCGTTGAGCATTTACAAATATTGTAATAATGATAGTCAAAAGAAAGGTTGCCTGCCAGGCAACAACAACAACAACAACAACTGGCTTCTTTTAAGCCCAACTCAGACTGTGAAAAAGAAGCAGTCAGAGATGAGATGAGATGAGAGAGGACTCAACGGAGGCATACATTGCTGACTACCAGAAATGGGGCAGGATATGCTGACACACAAAAACATTCACAAGTCGTTCAAAAAGCCCAGAATAAAATTTAATCAAAAACTTTATAACAACTACCGCCGAAAGAGCTAAAAAAAAAAATAAATATATATTAAATATATAATATGACAATATATATATATACATTTAAATATATATATATATATATGCATTCCTACATCTAAATGAATTTTGCATTCGTTGCTGAAATTTTCTTCGAATAAGTAGACGAAAAAGTTTCTGCATAAACTTGAAACTTGCAGTTAAAAAATTGAGCTAATTTAATGGGCCAAACAGTAGTTTTAGCCAGCACAATCACAAGTTGCAATAAAACTGAACAAAGATTATTAACTGGACATATTTTATAAGAAGATTAAAGTTGCAAAATGCATTTTTGGGCGCCTACTGAAAATGGATTAAAAGATTGTTATGCAAATTTTTATTGCAAAAATTCTCGTACACTTTAGTTCACATCGTTGGGCACGTGTTCATAAAAAAAAAAATTGGTCGAATAATTTAACGAAATTTCAAATTGCCAATGCCCACTATTCATTCAGTTGAACAAATTTATCAGATTGTTCGCATGTCTATATGCTTTTAGTGGATTGCATTTTTAAACAAATATCACATTTTCGGATCTAAATGTGGAATTCAAGTTTCCATATGAATTTGTACACCTACAAAAGACTATTATTATAAAGGTTGAAAAAAATACTACCGAAACATTTTTACACAGAAACAACGAATTTTATTTTCACTTGTAACGATTAAAGTTAAGAGTTGTGCACAAAAAAAAATAAAATAAAAATAAAAATAAAAATAAAATCAGCAACATTTTGACATGTTAATGTGAAAATAAAAGCAGCAAAGCGAAAAATCATGTTAAAACTTAATGAACACATGAAAGTTAAATTTACTTCAGCATTTAATATTATCGATTTTATAAAATAAACATGTAATTTTTTTTTTTGTGTACCTGATTTTCATATTTATAAAATTGTTTAAAGTTTAATTGAGTGTTATCAAAATGATTAAAGTATTTAATATTGAATGAACTGAAACGAAGAGGAAAATTCAGTTTTTAAATGCAACATAGCTGAATGCTAGTTGGCCTGGTTAGTTAACCGACTAATCGTATTAATTTAGGACCAAGAAAACTCATTGTCAGACAGCCAGCAAAGCCAAACAATTACAATGCAGATGCCCGTTAAGGGGAAAACGATAAAAAAAAAAATACAAAAAAAAATAGAGACGTGGCAAGTGAACGGAAAATAACCAATCCAATAACCAAGAATTGTTATTGCTTTTGTTTTGTTTAGTTTTTGCCGAGTCAAAGGCGTTTATAAATTACTTAAAGCGCTTAATGCCCCAACAACGAGCAGAGGACTGGCGGCAAGACAAAGGCAGCAAAGCAACAGGAAAATCTAGCTGAGAGTCGAGAACAACTTGTGGCATGACAACACACATATGCACCACTTCGGTTAGTAGCCAGTCAACATACCACCCACCCACCCCAACATGCCCCACAAGCTGATTAAAGCGTATCATGTAACAGAAAATCCAAAAGCAGACAACAAAAAAAAAAAAGCCCAAAACCGCAGCTAGACAAAAGAGCCACGAAAACTGTGCCAGAATGGAATGAAAAAAAAAGCAAACTCAAGACGCAAGTAGGCATAAGAAAATCCTCTCAATTGATTATCAATCAATTTTTCGGTGCCAGTGTGTGTGTGTGTGTGTGGGTGTGTAACAAAATTGAGGCTAAGAAAACCCAATGAGGCTGAAATTAAATTGAGTGATGCTATTGCTTTGGCTACGACTGTGCTAATGGAATTAAGACTGGCAGTTGCCTCCACAGTGCTTGACAGGTTCTGCCTCGTTAAGAGGTTGTATGTCTGCTGCTCTCTGTGTGTGTGTGTGTGTGTCTGTGTGTGTGTGTGCCTCCTACAGTAAAATAATAAGCGACCGCAACTAAATTAGTCGACACAAATCAATTGCATTAGGCGACAGATAGTCAGTTGGATGTGCGTGTCTCTGCCTACACTCAAAAAAAAAAAGTAACATAAATTATTTTGTCGAAATACACAGATAATCGAATATAAGGTTTGAAATTAATTTATTAAATTGAAACAATAAATAAATGCCCTAATTAAATATTTTATTAATTTGTATAACTGCAAAATTAACTATAATATTTTATTTAATATTGAAATTTTTATTTAAATTTAAACTTGAAAAATAAACTTTAAGATTAATATTTATATTAAATATTTCATAAAGTTTCATGAAGAAATTTGCTGGCAATTTATATTAAAATACTGAGCAAAATATAAACATATTTGCTGAAGTGTATGTATGCCTGAGTGTGTGTATGTGTGTGGGTGAGTGTGTGGGTGAGTGTGTGGTGTGTGTTGCTGTTGCTGTCCTATATGTGGTTAGGCCAGTTAGCCACATCCAAGACAACCGCGACTAACAAAATTTAGATACGGAACACAAAAACAATTCGCAGACTATTGGCCTAATCGGGCACTCAAATAAATCGCAAACCAACAGCTGCAAACGACTTATTTATGCAGCACATTGAGCACAGAGCTAGAGAGAGAGAGAGCGAGAGAGATAGATAGCGAAAGGGAAAGTGTGTATGTGCGTGTGTGAGGGAGACAGAAGGCGTGCTCAAATTAAGTCGCTACTAATAATTAAGGATTATTTGGTGCTTGCTTCGACTCAACTGTAAATTCCTGCATATATTTTTTGCCATTAGCATTAACATAACGGAACAGAAAAATGACAAAAGCAAAACAAAAAATTATCCAAATCCAGATGTGCAAGCAAGAATATCAAATAAGTGTCTAAGCTTGCATTTGTGTGTGTGTGTGTGTTGGGCAATTTCCTTTGTCTGCATATGTTTAGGTGTACATATGTATATATGTAATCTCAAACATATTTATGTGTTTTTGGTTTGCTTTTGCTTTCTTTTCACACGTCGACGGCGCATTTTGTTTTTTTCTTTTCTTTCTTGTCATTTTCTATTTGTTGATGGAAATTTTAGCATTTTTGGTTGCTCGCATTTTGGCGCTTCTTTTCGGGGCACAAAGCCCCACGGCAAAACAATGAAAATTGGTTGTGTTACATTTAACATATATATGTATATATATATATATATATATATATATATATATATATGTGTGTAAATATATTATATACTTGCACGCGTTCTTGGCCAAGTATTGTCTGTGTGTGTGTGTTTTGTGGCTGAGACGTTGTCGTTTTTTATTGTTAGCGTGTTATTGTTGCCGTATTTATTTGGCAGCCACAAATGTGGCAAGCAATGCACATTTCTCTACGTCTTTCGCGGTTGCCCGCCCCCTGCTTCTCCCTCTCCCACATTTCCACAATCCTCTCCAAAAATTTTAGCCCACTTTGCAGAACTCTTGATTTTATTTTTGCTTCGTTTGCTGTGTTGGTTCTGGGTGTTTATTGTGTTTTGGAGTATTATCTCATAAAATCTAAAATGTAAACACTGCCGGCCTAACTTGGCTGGCTGACTTGGCCAACTTGGCTGGCAGTATTGGCCAAAGTTGGCTGGTTTTGTCTCTTTAGCACGTACACGTTTATATCCTTAATGCGATATTCAGTGTCCTTTGTCAAGGTGTATTTTATAAGAGTAGCTCTCTTTCTCTCTCTCTCTCTCTCTCTCTCTCTCTCTTTCACTCTATCTCTCTCTATCTATCTCTCTTCTAAATAATTGCCAGTATTTATATATATTTTCTGTCTAATATTGTTTTGCACTTGGGTGCACTTAAATTAATTACTTTATTTTTCCTAGGTATTTATTAGTAGATATATTTTTTACTTTTATTTATTATTTATTGTATTATTAAAGTGTTTTTGTTTTTCCATTTCATTATTTAAGTAATCCTCAAGTGAATTTTGCATACAATTTTTAGTTTTTTTTTGAGGACCAGTTTTTTCATTTGCTTCTAAGCTTCGCATTGTGTTATGAAAAATCAGATTTATATTTGAGATTACTAGATAATTTATTTAAATAAAAATTCTGACAATAATTTATTTTTATATGCACTTTAAATGTTTATCTTGTTTTGGCTATGAGCCACAAATTAAATACAAACACTTATTTAATATAAGTTATATTTTTACGATTTATATTTATTTATGTAAATAAACAAAAGTAAAAGTGAAGATAATATTTATCAAGTTGTTTAAATACACTGCAAATGATTACCTTATTGTTGCTAAGAGCCAGAAAATAAGCACAAACACGTATTTATTATTAAACACTTTTTTATGTATTCCTTGAAGTAATCCTCAAGTGACTGTTATGTTTTAACAGTTAACAGTTAACAGTTAGTTAATTATTTATTAAGTTAGTTATTTTGGGTTAGTTAAGCACACTCACTGAATCACATGCACAAATTAAGTAATGGCTGAAGCGAAATTGCTTCACACTCTGTGATTAAGTATCTGTATCTGAGTATCTGCTGCGTCTACCAACTCAAGTTGCATGCATCTTTTGTCTGAAGCAGGAGCTGTTTTTTGAAAACGCGAACGCGCGCGCAGCGTGTCAACTTTGTGTAAGAGTTCACTTTCCACTAAACGCTTTTTGCTGAGCGCGTGTTGCCGATTAACGTTGTCTGTTCGTTTGTTCGAGCGGCTCGTGCGCTGCCCTTCGTGTGTTGTCGGTTTAAGTCGGCTCCTGTCTAAACTGGCAACGAGAGCGAGCACAGCAGGCAATTGCGGCGAATTTAACTGTGCGACAAGGAGTAGTTCAAACAGCCAATGGCAGCTTTGAGGAGTTTTTCCCACGGCGATCGTCAAAAATATATGTGAAAATATTTTTATAATTTTAATTACCGGTGTATTGTATTATTTATTTAGAGCTTTTGTACTTTTGAGTAGTAATAATAAAATCAAATTAACTTAAGCAAACAGTGAGTTTCTCTCACTACCTCTCTCTCTCTCACTCGCTATCTCTCTGTGAGTAAGATTTCTCCACTGACTCCGAATGAATTTCCCTTGTGTTGAGGGGTAAATTTCATTTGCAACCCTCGGCAAGTTGCCTGCAACATGTTCGCTGCAAACATTTTGTTTGCGCTCAAACGCAGCCATCTCATCCTCAACCCACTTCAGGCACACGCCAAAAAATAACGGTGCATGGCCAGCAAAGCAGAGTCGCGTGTAATTAAAACTAAACAGAGGCGCAGTAAGACAAGCGCCAACCTCAACGGCAACCTATACCATGGGTCAGCGCGATAAGAACAGTCGCTGACAATTTAATGCACTTGTTTTTTATTTGTTGTTCTGCGAAGTGAATAAAAGCCTTTATAAAATGTCATTATTTTTCATGATGATGATGATGATGTTAATGTTGACGATGCTGACGGCAATACCGAAAAAGTCCACAGGTCAGGATTATAAACAAAAGCAGACACATTGGCAGACTCAAAGGCAGTGGCAACTCCCAGTGGCAGAGGCAGTGGCCGTAACAACAACAACAACAACGGCGTCACGCAAAATATGCTTTTGTTCTTGAGAGTGGGATAAAAATATGCACGCAGCATACAAAAGCTGTCGTGAAATTAATTTCAACATTTTTCCACTTTTTTTTTTAACGATTTTTTTTTTTGGAGAAAACAGGAAGACAAAATCTGCGTTGCTGTTTTTGAAGCAGAAATTTGCATAAATAAAGTCATAGATGCCGCCGCAGACAGTGAAAGGTGACCAGCTGTGCCACATTCCACATCATTTTCCCAAAAACAGGCAAAATTTCGCCTGTTTTTGTTCGCCAGTTGCCAGTCGCCAGTTTCCCATAATTATTTTTGCTTTTGCCGAAAATTGAACATCAACCGCAATTTGACAGGTTTATCGGGGCAAATGTGTAACAAACAACAACAACAACAACAACAACAGCAGCAGCATCAGCACTTTATTTTAACCGTTGCAACATTTTTGGTGGGGATTTAATAAATTTGCATATGAACAGTTAATATTTGATGCCAGTTTAGTTCAACAAATTAATCGAAAATATATATAAAAAAAAAGTTACTAAAAGTGATAAATTTTGTATAAAGTAAACTTTGACAAAACACAATTTTGACTTTTTTAAGATTTAAACTCGCTTTGTGATTTTTATTAACGATTATTATTATGCAAAAATATAGATTTCGATTTATTAATCTGGTTTATAGACCAGATATAGTTTATTTATATTTAAGATTTCTCAAATATTATGTCATTTATTATATCAATAAGTTAAATAAATTTCTTCAAAATTCCAATTCGCAAAATTCGGAATTTATTTATCAAAAAATATACAAAAAATGCTATTTTTGTAATTAGTATTAAATTCTTAGCAATTATTTAAATAAAAATTGTACTGTGGCACTTTTAAAACTTTTTCAAATATTATATTTGTGAATGTTAACATAAAGTTAAAAAAAAAGCTGAAATCAAAATATTATTCGATTTTGATTTATGGGAGGCAAGTAATGCTACTAAATTCGGAATTTAATTGTAAAAAAAACAACATAACAGCTTTTCGAGCAGTTTGTAAATAGTTTAAAAATTATAAAAATAATTTCAAACTCACATAATGAAAATTCAACACTTTAAAAATTGTCTACTTTTTATTTTAAGATTTAGCCTTAGTTAATTTTGTTTCACTTAAAAATAATATGTTATTTAATTTGGAATTTAAAATATTTTTCTTTGTTCATTTTATTAATAAAGCTAAAAAAAATAGTTGAATTGAAAATTACACTTTCTTTTTTAATAGTAGGCAATAAATCCGAGATAAAACAAAATTTAATTATAAAAAAAAAACAAGAAAATATGTTTTCGAGCCATTTGTAATAAGTTAAAATCAATTAAAATCATAAATCACATTAACAAATAAAATTTTCAATGTGACACTTTTAAAATTTTCTACAATTATTATTTTAAACAGCATAAAATAATTGTGTTTTTTTTTATTATTTTTTAATGGTAGACAATAAATTCTAGGGAATTCGGAATTAAATTATAAAAAAAAGAACAAAATATGTTTTTCAGCCATTTGTAATTAGTTTTAAAATCATAAAAATTATGTCATAATTACAAAATAAAATTTGCACTGTGACACAAATTTTAAAATTTTCTAAAATGTTTTTTTTTTAAACAGCATAAAATAATTGTGTGTTTGCTGTAAGCAGTATTTTTTTTTTATTTAGAGGCAAGATAATTTATGTGAATTATGAATTTATGCTAATAGGTAAAATGGGGTTTTAGGGGATTTTCAATTTGCTATATATATATTTGTTATATGGTAGATCAGAATGGGTTCTTATAGCGATGGTTGATGCACTCAGCTCAGCACAGCTGCTCTGGCATCGTGTCAGTATCAACTCCCCCCCCTCACTAACTTATGCACACACACACACACAGGCACTGCAGATGGGCCACACAGATGTCAGGGTCAGGGGAGAAGTGGTGGGTGGCGGTGGAGGGTGCCAGGTGGCAGCGAAAAGTAGAGGAAGAACTACAAAACGGGCAAACAAATAAACAAGCGGCAAACAAACAAGCCGCGCTGTGATTGCCGGACATTTGCGCAAAAAGGCAAAACAATTGAATTGAATTCGCAACAGCAGCGCCAACAACAACAACAACAACAACAACAGAAACAACAACAACAACAACAACAGTTGGGCTGGTGTTGGTTGGTGGACTTAAGAGACAAGCTACATGCCTCACGTGGGTCGTCGTGGCCATGTTGCATGGCCAATCTGTGAGCTGTTTGTTATCAGTTGTTGTTGTTGTCTGTTGTCAGCTGTTGTTGTTGTTGTTCAATGTTGTTTGCGCTGCACTCGAATGCTTTTTGCAATGTAAACAGCCGCATTTAAGCAACCCCACGCCACACCCACCCGCCCGCCCATCAATCGCACACACATTTTCACATTTTTTTGCCATGTTCAGTTTTTTTTGTTGTTGTTGTTGTTTTTTTTTTGTTTATTTGCGGTTAATTTTGTCTCTTCTGTTTTTTTTTATTCGCTGCGTGCGAATCCCGCAAATTAGTTGAATTTCGGCTGAAGCGGAAAAGGCTCAGTTCTCAGTTCACAGCTGGCATTTGTTGTTTGAGTTTTGGCCCGAACGTTTTGACCAGATGCGACAGCAGACACCCCTATATATATATATATATATATATATATATATATATATGTGTGTACATATATCTCTTTGGCCTGCAGCGTAATCCGCTTAAAATTCGAAAGTGCTAATAGTTTTTCATGTTGCATGCCACACCCCTGACTTTTGTAGGTGTGCGTAAATCCACCACCCGTGCCACATTTGCTCTTCTCCCCCTTGCTTGTTGTGCCCACAAAAAAGCAAAAATAGTAATAAAATAAATACCAAAAAAGGTGCCAAAGCCAATAAATTATCTTGGATTTGTCATCTCTGACTGTGCATTGTGTGTGTGTGTGTGTGTGTGTGTGTGTGTATTTTGTGGTAATTGTGTTTTCACTTTACGGCTTTCATTTTTTAATTGAATGGCAAATTGTAGAAATAGTTACGATTATGATTACGACTTGTACAAATTGCTATTTGACAAATAAATGTTTAGATTTTCATACACTGCTGGAGATTTTTTTCAATGTATATTGTATATACATTCTGGATCAAAAACGCTAGATGAGTCGATAAAATCATATAAGTCTGTTCATCAGAAGTAAAAATATATAACACAAAAAAATATATAACAAAATAAAAAATATAAAAATATATAAAATAAAATAATAATCATAGAAAACTTACAAGTTTAAATTAGAATTGTTTTGGTGGATAAAGCTGAGTTTTTGGGTTAGGTATCAAATATTTAAAATAATTTCAACTCTCAATTTAGACAAATTCGTCTGTCATTCCAAATTTTGTATTTAATTTTCTGTGAATGTGCAAAACTGTTAATTGAAATCAATTAAAATTGGAATTTTGATATTGTGTATAGTGTCACAGAAACGAGTCACTATTTTTTTTTATAGCTGATAAATTTTAGAATTTTAAGTTTTAATAGAAAAACATGCGGCACAAATGAAAATATATTCTGAGACACACAATTTAAACAACAGAATATTCTGTGAAAAATTAAATATATATATATAAAATTTGCTTCAAATATAAAAAAAAATAACATAAAAAAAAATTCGAATTTAACTTTATTATTATTATTATTTAACTTAGAATTGGACACGCTGAATAAAGTATTAAACTGATATAAAAAAATAAAAATAAAATGAGATAAAATTTTTTATATTTAAAAGTGTAAATTGGTTATTTCTCATATATACGACAATTTGTATTGAAAAATTTGCCAAACTTAAAGTGCGATTAGCTGGTGAAATTTTACAAAAATCGACATATGATATATATACGAGTATATATAAACCACTTCCTTACCGGCCTTTTTCCTATAACATTAATAATTTTAGAGCTAATGTGACAAAAAAAAAAATAAATAAAACCGCCTACAAAAATCGCAAAGATCTCTCAAAAATGTTAAGCTAAAGTTATAAAATTTTTACTGCAGATTTATAGAAATTTTTTCATAAATTAATATTTTATATATCTTGTAAAATTTAAGAGCTGCGATTACCTTAACTTATTGCAACAAACCTGTAAATTATTTTTACCAAATTGCGATTATAACATCAATCATAATTATCGGTTGATATTATAATTCTGTCAGAGTATGGCACAGTCGGTTACTGCCAGACTGCAACATTTCTTCTTGTGAAAAAAGTTCAAAGTTCAACTTAAATATAAGCAATAATTTTCAACGTTTAATTTGCACATATCTCGAAGCTGAGCTGCCGGGCGACAAATGCTTGAATTTGTTGCAAGTTTGGTTTGAGCTGCCACAGCAGCAGTGAATGTGCTCATCTTTCATTTATCGAACAAAAAGGCAGTAAAATAACATTCGACATGCACTGTGACTGTGGCTGCACCTTGACAAATATTCATAAGTAAATTTCCCAAATGAACAAATTATTCTTCACAATTATTCACACAACTAATTGCACACGGAAATTGGCATAGAACTTGAGCACACACAGGACATATGTGATACAGGATATGGGATATGGAAGGGCATGCAAAAATGCATTAGCATTAATCTTTAGTATGCCCATTTCTTTGGGGGCGTGGCTGGCGGCTGCAATATTACATTATTAATATTTAAGCACTTGGCTCAAGCCAGGGCCGAAATTTGACGGCAAATATAAAATGCCTGGCAAGAAACACACATATTTGCACACACACACACGCACACACACACACACGTACACACACACACACACACACACATACACACACACACACACACACACGGACATCCTGGCGTGCATTGAGTCATAGTCCTTGGCTGCTATTTTATTTATGATAATGTTTGGCCATTCGTTTGGTTTATTGTGCTAATGTGCCGCAATTAAGATTAAGAAGATGATTTTCCTGTTTCCCCATTTTCCCGTTGCCCCGCTCTCCCGCTCTCCCTCTTTCCCACTGCCCTTGCCTTTGCTGCGTAAGGGAGTAAAGCACGTGTGCGATTCACCCAAATGGCACGTTTATAATAAACATGTATATATAAATATATATATATATATATATATATAGGTATATATGGTATATGGATATGACTCTGTGCACCATTGATCAGCTATAAATAATTGCATTTGCACGCTGTGTAAATGTGTTTGTCACATGCTGACATATGAATCGTGTTTAACTCATAAATAATCGGTAATCGACTAGCATATTGTTGTCGATATTCGATATACGGATTAATATGTGGCATTTTGATGACACCAAATATAATTGCCCAAAATAAATGAAATGTGCATTTAAATATAAATTGCGCAAGTTCATATTAAAATTGATAATTACAATTTTGAGACAATTTTAGCTAAATGTTAATTAATCAATTTGAAATTTAAAATTTAAATAAATTTTCAAATTGTGTAATTTGAAATTGAACTTGAATAAGTCAATTTAAAATTTAAGAATTATTTGCTTGATGTCAATGATAGAAGATACATAAGCAAAATGCAAATAGTTAGGAAGTTTGCGAATATATAGATATAATTTATAACGTGGAAAAAGAGGTAGAGAAAGAGAGGGAAAGGGGGAGACAAAAGTGTTATATATCAATAGCACCAAAATATATGAAATGTGCATTTAAATATAGATTATGCAGCTCATATTAAAAAATAATTACAATTTTAAAACAATTTTAGCTAAATGTTAATTAAAATTTTTAAACAATTTTAGCTAAATGTTGTGTCTGTTCCACCCTATGAAACCGCACACCATAAAATGGTATACCGATGGATCACTCACCAATCAGGGAACAGGCCTGGGAGTGGTGGGTCCTCGGATATTATACCACGAATCTCTAGGGATGTACACCAGCATATTCCAAGCTGAGGTATGTGCCATGGGAAGGTGTGCGGAATTTAATCTAAAGCGTAACTATCGGAATGCGGATATATCTATCCTTTCCGATAGTATAGCAGCAATTAATGCAATAAATGGGACGAAGGTAACTTCAAAACTAGTCCAAGAGGTACGATCCAAGCTTGACCAACTCGGGGCTCACAACAGACTCACTCTAAGATGGGTCCCCGGGCACAGGGAAATAGCAGGGAACGAAGCAGCGGATGAACAAGCGAGAATGGGTGCAGAGGGACCCCTTATAGGGCCTGAACCGTTTTGTGGCATAGGTAAACACACAATACGGCTGCAACTCAGGAACGAAGAAAGACAAATGAGACTGCGGAGCTGGGAGGAAACACCGGGACTCCGACAGGCCAAATGTCTTTTGGGCGGCTATAATCAGAAACGATTTAAGCAAATAATATCCATGGGCAGGAACAGGCTAAGGATACTTGTCGGTCTACTAACCGGACATTGTAGACTAAAAAGCCACCTGTCCAAAATGGGTATCTTTAGCAACAATCAGTGTAGGTTTTGTGAAGTCGAGGAGGAATCTTCAACTCACATCCTAACGAATTGCATCGCCCTTGCCAGGAGAAGATGCAGCATCCTAGGGAAGCACACTATGAATGTCAAAGACATAGTAACCCTCGACCCATCAAAGATTCTGATATTCGTTCAGGAGCTGGGGTTGATGGGGGAGCTATAGGCTCAGAAGGGGGCACAATAGATCTATTAGGTCGCAGTGCGCAGAACCCCAATATAATAATAATAATAATAGCTAAATGTTAATTAATAAATTTAAAATTTAAAAATAATTAAATTAAAATTTTGAAACAATTTTAGCTAATTGTTAATTAATAAATTTAAAATTTGAAAATAATTAATTTACAATTTTGAAACAATTTTAGCTAAATGTTAATTAAAATTTTTAAACAATTTTAGCTAAATGTGAATGAAAATAATTAATTTACAATTTTGAAACAATTTTAGCTAAATGTTAATTAATTAGTTTAAAATTTGAAAATTAAGCATATTTTCGAATTGTGTAGTTTTAAATTGACCTTAAACAATTCCATATAAAATTTAAGAATTACTTTCTCAATGTCAATGATAGGAAAATGTGAATAGATAGTGAGTCGGCAAATATTTAGATATAATTTATAATATGAAAAAAAAGAGAAAGAGAGGGGTAGGGATAGAGGGAGAGAGGAGAGTTCAGCAATCTTAGTTTGTTTCGTGCCATAATTAAAACTGAAAGAGTTCACCTGCCAATCTAATCTGGTGCCTGCCTCCCCAAAAAAATAACGTTTCTCAACTGTACAAATGGTTTCGGTTTTTGGCTTTCTGCTTTCTGCCGATTTGTGATTAATGACTTTGAGTAAGGGTTCCTCAACCACTCCCCCAACCCACGCGCATCACTCCGTTAAGCCAGCAATCTGTGTGGGTGTTTGGTGAGGGGTTGGTGAGGGGGCTGTGTCGCGCTATACAAAATCGTGCGATAAAAAAGTCTTAAACATCAATTTCCATCGGGTTTTTGGGCCTTTCTTTATTTATGACAATCATTTATCATGGCCAGAGTACAAGGCAAATTTTTGCGCGATTACGCTTTTCCATTACCCGGCATCTTGCTACGGCTACGGCTACGGCATCCGTCGCAAAAGTTTTTACCCCCTTTTTTTTTGACAGTGTCTTTTATATCGAAAGTTTATTGCGCCGTTTTTGGATTTACTCAACTGTGTTGCATTTGTTTTCGCATACTTCGATTGTGTTCTTTAATAACAATAAAAATTAATCAAATGTACAATTTATTTATTTTACTCTTTAATAATGTTTAACAAACATAAAATTCTCCACTGTATGTGTGTGTGTTGCAATTTAATATTGCAACTAATGTGTCTGGCATTATTAGACTCGATGTGTTATTCTTTCATTAAATGCATTTGTTTGTTGAACGTGTAGTTGGCAGACGAATATATTTAATTGGCGCATAAACCCTGAGGGAGGCGAAAAATTGTATAAATCGGTAATCATGGATTAGATGAACGTTTGTAATAATCACAAAACTTACGCAAAACTTGCAGCCACAAATAATTCCAATTGAGATTTTTGCACAAACACACACAAGCACATATCCTAATTGTTTGTGTGTGTGTGTGTGTGTGTGTGTGGCATGAAACATAAATATTACGTATACGTTGAGTTGAGTTAAGTTGAGTTGCAGATGCATGTGGGAATTGCAAAAGTTGCTCCGTGATGTGAGTTTATGCAGTGCAAATAGCTGAATGATAAATTAAATTGATGTGAACAAATATCCAAACCGGATGTGAACATATATATATCGATATGGATATGGATATGGAATGGCAACCATCAGCTCTGATGCCGAGCTGATGCTATATAAACAGCATAAATCGAATAATGCCCTTCACTTGCCACACACACAAACACACACACACACACACACACACACACACACACACACACACAACTTATATGATTAAGTTTTTGCAACCAGCCAGCGGTTCCAGGAGTGCCAATTCTGCACCAAAGCAATCACTAAGCAAGTTTCTCGAATTAAAACGTGCGGCAACTGAAGAGACTCCAATTAGCTTTGTGTCTGCGGCGCCACATGTTGTATTTCGCATATCTTTGGCAATTTCCATTTTTTCATTTCCATTTCTAATGCTGTCCAAATGTGTTTTTTTTTTCTTCTTCTAGTTTCATTTGATATTTATTTTGATTATCTACTTTGATATGCCTATTCTTAAATTGCTTTATTTAATTTATTTGAAATTATTTAAATTTTTTCTATAAATTTGAATAATGCACTTAATTTTCTCTAACTTGAATTATGCATTTTTTCTTTGTTAAATTTAACATTGATATTTTTCAAGTGAATTATTAGATATTTCTTGTATTATGATTTGTGTCGACAAAATAAAAATTATATATAAATTTGTTTAACATTTTATTTAATAATTTTGGTTGACTAAAAGAAAGGTGATTTTCATTTGATTTTATTGTTGCAAACTCAAAACATAAAATTTAAAAAAAAAATGTACATAGATTAGAAGTTATATTTTTACATCTTGCTTTCAGTTATCCAAAATTGTTATTTTTATTTTTTTTTATTTTAATACTTTAGTAATTAATTGTTTACGATTTAAAATGTTTACATTTAACCAAATATAATTGTATTAAATATATTAATTTTAAGATTATTTTCTTCATTTCAATGGAAAATAAAAGTTTATTTTGTGCATTTCAAACCAACGAAACAAAAAGTGTTTTTTTGTGTGATATTTAAAGCCGCATTTTAAACTCATTTTGCATATTGACAGCTCAATTGTGTATCATTGCTTAATTATAGAATAATATTACTTAATTTAAGTATTTGCGACAAAAATCCAGATGAGTGCAACACATATGAAACTTGCGTGTATTGCGTCATCTTATTAATTTAATGTGAAGTTTTTGCGCCGCCAAGCGATGAGCTGTGATTGCGCGTGGACACATGCCACACATGAGGAGGGGGCTAAGGGTTGTGGAATGGAGCACAGGAGGATTAAAAAGATGCAACTCATGGCGAGTGGGTCGCCAAGTGTTGCTCACGTAAGCGGTAATGCGGGTGGACTGTGTCAAACGGCACTATTTGAGAGTCATGGATGCCCCAGCTGGAGTAATGTGGACACAAACACACACAGAGAGAGGGGGGTAAGGAGGAAAGCAGGCACAGAGGTTGTCCTTCAGTTATTCCAGCTAAGAAGCAATCACGAATTGAAAGCTGAATCGGCAAAGAGTGCCAGAAATTGGAGTGGACGATGGCAACAAAAAAAGTTCCAGCATGTTTAAAGAGTGGGCGGAGAGGCAGAGGTGGAGGGGAATAGGCGTCAATTTTCTGCAATATCATCAACTATAAATTACGAATATTGTGGCACAACAACAACAACAACAACAACAACTGGGAGTACGTGGCGTGATAATGGATATTTGTCAGATATGTGCAACATTTTAAACTGCCGCCCGGGCAAAACCAGAGAACGCACAAAGATGATGATGCGAGGCAAGCTGGCTGACTGACTGGGTGGGTGGATGTGTGCTATTGTGGTTGTTTTTACGCACGGCTCGGACTTGGAACATAAACATAAAAAGGTAATATGCCGCAGGGGACACCAAAAAAAGAAAACCCAACAAGAAAAAAAAACATAGCCAAATGTGTGGCACTCTGATTGCAGTAGAGTGCAAAATAAAAATAAAATAAGGACACACACACACACTCATATATATGCTATGTATGTGTGTGTGTGTGTGTATACATAATGGCAACGGTGAATGTTTCGCAATGATTCGGCAGGTCTGTTTTATATATTCTTTTTTTTTGGTGTCAGGGTGACGCTGGCTTGTTCCGATTAGCTGACGGGGGGGCACATGGGGCACATGGGTTGCACGTGGTATGGCATGCGTGTCAAGTGCGCATAAGCCTTCTAAGGCGAGTCTACACACACACACACACAATATCTTTGGCCAGGGCCCAGCAAGACATAAAAGTGAATTTGAAAATTATGCACAACACTTCTGAAGACTTTTCCACTTTTATTATCAAAATAAAATACAAAAAAAAATACAATACAATACAACATTTAAGTACTCGTAGTTTGTAATGAACACAAATGGAAACTAGACAACCAACCAATCGGCTACTCACGTGATTTTCACATGACATTGAACCCTTTCAAATGAACCCTTACCCCCCCTCCACACCCCTCTCCCACTACAAATATATTCTTCGTAATGAACTTGCCACGCTATGCTCATCCGTGCACCTTACCAAAAGTGGAAGTTTTTTATTGTAGTCAATTTTTCTTTAAAAATAAAAGGAAAACAAAAAATAAAAAATAACGCAGCAAAAATGTGGAAAATATCATGCAAAACTTTTGCATTTCCTGCGCATATTTTTTTTACCTCCCCCTTGCCTATTTTATAACACAACAGCAACTTCCGGTTTCCGTTCGCAAAATATATAACAAAAAAATAAATAAATCGCATCTTTCAACTGCTTCAAGTCTACATTTTTATCCTTGTACTTGGCTTTGTCCATTTTGTTTGTTGTGTTGTTTGTTTGTTGTCACATTTGAGTTTGTCGTTGACTTGTTTTCTGCATTTTGCAAGTTAACTTTTCGCAGACAGACTCCCTTTTTTTTCTTGGCCCTCATCCGTGTCCAAGTTGCTCATCATAATTGTTGAGTCAAACGAGACTTTGGAGACGCGACTTGATGTCAACTAATAAATGAGCATAAATATAAAAAGAGGAAAACAAACTTGCAACTTCAACTCGAATATAATGGCAACATTTTTCAATTAACAAATAGCTTTAGCACTGACTTCTAAGAAAATACTAAAGACCCCCTTCCGTTAAAAAAAAAAAAAATAAAAAAAAAATAATAATAGTTGACGTAAAACAAATGTGTGTCAGTTTAAGAAAATGTTGCGCCACATTTGTCTAAGCAAACAGCACGGAATTTCCACGAATTTTCCACACTCGCGTCTGACACGCAACCAAAAGCAAAAACACGACCATTTACACACACACACATATATATTTATATATATATATATATATATATATTATTAATTGAACCGTACAACTTAAATGACATTTATGAAGCGGCCTACACAGAAAAAAAACAAAAGGGAACGAAAACCAAAAAAAAAGAAGAAGCAGAAAATAATGAAAACACGTTCCGCAAGAGAAACAGTAACGAGGGGTGCAACAACCCTTGGTCTGAAATGCCGTCAACTGCAACGTGTGCATGTCTAAATGCCAAATAAAAGCGTTGAGCTAAATGAAAACAAATTACAATTGCATGTTTTGAAAAGCCGTGGGAGGGGGGGAGTGAAGGTGAGACACAGGCAAAGGTCCTTTACAACAGCAACAACAATAATATCAAAAATTGCAGGCAACACAATATGGCATTGCCTGCAGGAAGACGTGCAACAAATGCTCCTTTTGCCAGGGGCAACAGGCACAGCAAAAGTGCGTTATAAAGTTGCAGGAAATGACAAAAGGAGCTGGCAGGAGCAGCGGGGGTTGGGTAAAAATTAATGAAGGCTGCCTGAAATGAGGAATACATTTTGCGATAAATGATTGTCTCTCGGTGTCGATGAGGTCGGTGGGGATGGTGCGGGGTGCTGCGGGGTGCTGTGGTGTGCTCCTGGTTGCTGCTTAATGACAGGGCAGTTAGAAAGTCAAATGAAGTCGAGACTGGAATTCGATATTGCTTGTGGGGCGTCAACGTCAAACATGCTGATAGCCCCTGGGTCCAAAACAGGCCAACTGCCCCCTCTCTGAGTGTGTGTGTGTGCTGTGTGTGCGTGCCTCCCAGTGCAAATTATCGTCGATGCGAAATAATATCTCTGATCTGTCCATGACTCGCCCCCAATTCAGGCATGCAGAATTTCAATTGTTTGACAAACGATTTATTTCGTTCTATGATTAAAGCCTGCTCTGCCAAAAATGTCTGTGCCAAAATCCAGAAAATATTCATTATAAGCGTATTTTGTATTTATGAATTTAGCACTTAATTAACAAATATTATTAATATTTAAGCAGTATTTAAATGATTATTTTTACAAAATTTGAATTAGATACTCGTTTTTCTCTTTTTAAAAGCCAATATTTATTATTCATTTTTCAACAAAAAAAAATAAATATATATATATATTTGTTTTATATTTTTTTTCAGTTTATTCATGTTTATTGTTAAAAATGATGTATTGGGTTATTCATAATAATAATAAGGATATTTTTTTAGATAATCAGCTTTGGTAAATACTTTGAACTTAATTAAATAAATATGTAATTAAATATTAAATACAATAGGATCTTTTAGACATTTTAAGTTTAGGGAAAAACTTTACATTTTAACAAATAAGTAAATAACATATATTTGAAATGTTAACTATTAAAATATTTTTTAGTAAATACTTTCAGCTTAATTAAATAAATATGTAAATAAATATTAAATACAATGGGATATTTTACAGATTTTCAGCTTAGGGGAAAACTTTTAAATTTCATAAGTGAGTAAATAATATAACAATAATGATATTTTTGATATTTTCAGCAAATATTTAAATATATTTTAGTAAATACTTTCAACTTAATTAAATAAATATTAATTACAATAGGATATTAAAGTGATTTTCAGCTTAGGAAAAGACTTTGAAATTTCATATATAAAACCAATAATATTTTTACAATTGTCAGCATAAGGAAAAATGCAAAGCTTTATACAAAAAATAAATAAATATATATTTAAAGTATTTCAAGCGTGGCATGCATTTTTTTTTTTGTCGTGTACTTTTGGTTTGTTGAACGCTTTAATCAAACAATGGCCTCGAAGCAATGCCCCAGAAGAAGAAGAAGAAGAAGCAACAGAAATCATGGCAGTATTTGCAGTTCACTCCAAATGTGTGTAGACATGAATGAATATGCAGCAAAATGGATGAAATCACCGTAGGAGATTTTCTACTGTTATATGCCAGATAACCTGATATGCTCGTATTAATAGCAGACGCCACGGGGAACCGGCGTTGGATGTTGGATGTTGGATGCTGAATGCTGGTTTCTGGTTTCTGGTTGCTGAATGCTAACAAAAACCCGGGTGTCTCTCAATGAACTGCAATAAATCTCAATAAACTTCGCGACACACACACACACACACAAACGGAGCAAGAGAAAGCGATGGATTCCGGGGCAACTAAGCAAACAACTGTTGAAGGATAAACAAGGAACAGGGAAGGAAGCTCCGCATTCAAGTGTGGAAAGAATATTTTTTAAATTTGATTATTGAAACAGTGGCGACGATTATATGATTTGTGAACGATGTCAAATGGGGGTAGTCCGCAGCACGATATATATATTTGGGGGGTTGTGCGTACAAAATTTGTTTATGTTATTAACAAGTTTTTTAGCGCAGACAAAGGGGAGGCGGGTGTACAAAACTGACACACACACACACAGGGGGGAAGCGCCGCACAGATTCATTGAATGTTGCAACCCTTGCGAACGAGGCATACAATTCAAATTTCATTGTATATCAATTTTCTGCTCATTTTGGGCCCCTCAAAGCGTCGTTTTGTAATTAAATTTGGAAAGCTGCCAGCAACACATAAATCAGGGCACAATGATGAGGACAAGAATGTGAAATAATAATGAGCATAACGATGACGATGATGATGATTATGACTATTATGATTATAATTGCATGTCTAACACATGGGTCCCAGGCCAAAATTGTTGGCAACAGTTGCGTCTGCTCGAAACTCCAGCAACTGCGTGGTTGGGCTTTCTCTTGGCCAAGTGTGGCGCAGACAAAGTTTTCTTACTTACAAAAATGAAAAAAATAAAAAAAAAAAGTGCATGCTACGCAGCGGCAGAAAAAAAATCTAAATCAACTGGTCATATTTTTGTCTATCTTTGCAACAGACACATAAATCTCAAAGACAATACGTATATTCGGTATTCTTGACTGGCTGATCTTAATTTATGGCAAACTGATTATAGTATTTTACAGTGCTGCCAAGAATAAAAAATTTATATATGACAGGAAAACACAGCCGTTCTTGCCACGATGAATTTATATGGAGAATGGAGAATGCAGAAGGGAGAATGCAGTTTATAGAATTGATTAGTTTTGGAAACCATTTATTTCTAACATTTTCGAGCAATACGAGAATAGTTGGAAAAAATGTTGGCAACTTAAAAATACTCTTAACTTCAGAGTTTAGTACTTCCATTATCTAAAAAGATTTTCATACAAGAAATTATCCTCAAACATATATTTTCTAAATTTGCTTGTTAACTTTATTTTTTCACATGGTCATTTTCAAAGTTGTTTTTTTTTTCTTTGTAAAAATCAGACGCATTATTTGCGAACTTTAATTTGCGTAAATTTGAGCAGAATTTTTTTTTTGAAAAATATTAATTTATATAAAAATATTGATATAATAATAATAATTATATATATTATATAATTATATAAGCAAAATGTAGCTCTAATAAAACATTTGCTTTCTGCAAAAAAATAAATCAAATTTTTTGGCAACTTTTTGATATATTGCTCTGATCTCTGCCAACTTTTATTAAGTGGCAAGTTGACTCAGAAATCGGTGAACGAAATTTTGTCATATCGACTGGATTTCTGATGGTGATTGCCACAAAACAGTTAAGAAATGTTTCGAGTATATTATTCAAAATATTTTACAACAACGATTTGCAACATTTTTATGTACATTTTTAAAGCTTTATTAAACTTTATTTGCCATAATTATGTGATGATGTGATCATGTGATACTTAAGACTTATTATTATTATAGTTGATATATATATATATATATATATATATATGAGTTATCTCCCTTAACAATACTGTCAAACCCCTTGTAAGAAGAGTATTAAAAATGCCGAACGGAAGCCAAACGAGGCAGATGACAATGGGAAATATAAATGTGCAACGCGTGCCACACCAGTTAGCTGCTTCCCATTCATAGATATAGAAGCGAATTAGATTGCAAGAGAGTGCTAAGCATCTGTGGCACAGATCAACTACTACTACGAGCGTGTGCCACACGTGACGCTTAAGACAACAAAATGCAGCCGCAACTGCTGAATTCAGTTGCAACACTTACTTATTTGAATCCCATTCAAAGGTCAACTCAAGTGTGGCAGCTGGCAGCTGGCGGCGACTGGCCACTCTTGATAACTGTTGTTGTTGTTGTTGTTGTTGTTGTTGTTGAGTCTGAAGTTGGCGAGTCTCTTGGCGAGTGCTTAACCAGTTTAAGGGTCGCTCGCACAATCAGCACTTCATTAGACGCGTGGCAAGCCGCGTAATAAAATGCCCGAAGCGCGGCGGGGCAGACAAATAAGTACAGCAAGCAAAACAGAAGAAGAACTAAGTTGGAAAAAAACCCTTAACCCCCCACCACCTAACCCTTACGCCTTACCTTCGCTGCTGCTGCTGCTTCAAGCTGTGCGCTGTGAAGTGTGGCACACACTGTGCGAAAAAAAAGGGGAGTCGCCGCTTGTTGTTGTTGTTGTTGTTATTGTTGTCGTTTGTATTCTTTTGGCAAATTTGAAATTGATATTCGCATGGCGTGAAATCAGTTTCAGTTTCAGTTTCAGTTGCTGTTTTTTTTTTTTTTTTTTCATTTCGTTTTGGCCATTTTGCCCTTTGGTTCTTTGGTTCGGCCTTTAACTATTTTTATGGTGCGTCTTTGTTGCGTTTTTATTTTGTGCCTTAGACCGGACACGGCCAGCTCGGCGCCCTTTTTGTTTTGTTTTTCCTCCTCCTCCCGTTAACGTTTTCATTTTCGTTGACGGTTACAATTGCAGGGGGGGGGGAGTGGGGGACAGCACTTGATTTATTGAGTTGCATAAACAGAAATGGCAACGCAATCATGTCGCAACCGGCGTAAAGTGAACGCCTTGGCTACTTCTACCTTCTATTTCTGCTACTGTTGTTGTTGTTGTTGTTGTTGTTGTTGCTAAAGGAATTTACCAAGTGAGCTCAGCTTTCAACTCAATTGCTTCACAAGTCGTTAGGCGTCATCGAGAGCACGCAGCTGGGCGGGCAGGACTGTGTGGAAGCTGCACTTCATGGTCTTGTGGCAAGCGGACACCTTGCAGCACATTCTGGTCACCCCACCCAGCCGTAGCCAGAGCCACAGTTTTGGGGTTGCGGGCACTCGCTCTTTGCTCCTCCTTTTTTTTTGCTTTTCCTTTTTGGTGGCAAAGTATAAATCACAAATAGATTTGCCTTCGTTTTGCTTTGGAGACACCCATCCCATCACCATTCCCAATCCCAGTGGCAAGTAGCTGGTGCGTTGGTGGCACTTTGTGCTGCTTTGTGTTGCGCTTCAATGAGGTCGAAATGGCTCAAAAATAATGTGAAAAGTTCGCTTTAACCATTTTTTTCCACTGCAGCACAAAGAGGCAAGCAGACAAACTTACACACAGACAGCAGAGAGAGAGAGAGAGAGAGAGAGAGAGAGAGAGAGGGAGAGCGAGAGAGAGAGCCAGATAGAAAGATGCTCGAATCTGTTTTGGCTGGCAATGGATTCGCTGGAATTTACTCCTTTTATTGCAGGGCTCCAACGTTGCCTCGTTGAAGTTATGTGACTTTTGGGAATTGCCAGCCGCCCGCTGCCGCCCGCTGCTGCCACTCCCGCTCCCAATTTTGTTTGCCACTTTGGGTCTCGCCGTTGCTTTACAGTTGCTTCTTTGACTTTTGCAAAACTTTGTTGGCAAGTCATTCACATTTCTTTTGTTGTTGCCACTGCCACTGCCACTGCCACTGTTGCCGCTTAGAAGTTATGTCTCTATGAACACGACTGCAGTCAGCCTTTAAGATATTGATAGTCAAAACTTGAAGAGCTTCCGTTGGCTAATGTTGCGTAATGTAATCACACTCCCCCCCCCCCCCACACACACACACTCTCTTCTGCCCCATCTCTTGTATTTAAATAAAACAGTTGAGTTTTACAAATGTTGGCCAAACAAATTTGACGGCACAAAACGCTTAGTCAATTAATGCAATTAGCTCAAGCATAAGTCTAACACAAAGAGAAAGTGAGAGAAAGTGAGAGAATGAGAGAGGGAGAGAGAGACAAGACTTGCGACAATTATGCTATAAACATAGACAGGAGCAGCGATTACGCAATCAGCACAGATTTTGGCCGAAAAGGAGACGAAGTAAGCGCTGCAGTTAAGACAAACTGCCTGCTGTGGAGATAAGTTAAAAAAAAAGGAGGGGAAAAAAAATAATACAGTCTAAAGGCTGTAACAGAAAGAGGACATCAAGTCTTGTCTGTTGTCCTTGTGCCGGCACAGCTCAATTAAGGCGCTTTAATTGGCCTAATTAATTTACGCTCAAACGCACTTGACGTCTAAACGTGTTTTTCCGTGCGTCGCCTTTTGAGAAGGGTTGCGGTTGGTTTGGGTTGGTACTGCCACTGGTAGGTTGTCTGTGTGCCCCCTGAATTATGCATTAAGCCACAGATTTGGCACAGCCAACGAAGCCAGTAATTAAGAAGCGACCCTCCTCCTCCGAGCAGGCGGCGGATGTGGAGTGCGGCGTGGATCTGTCGCCTGTCGACAACTGGCTTGGATTTGGCGTATTGAAAAAGGTAACAAAAAGTCATCAGCAATCAGCAAGTAGCAGTTGATTTCTCAGTATTTTAATTTTTTTTTTTTTTTTTTCATTTTAAATATCAAGTTATGCGTTTAATGAGCGGCACGTGACGTAACCCAAGCTGCCACCAACTGTCCTGCCCTGCTCTGCCCTGCCCCCGCTTCTGCACTGGCCTTGACTTCGCCTCATTTGTAAAGCACTCAAAGAAAACCCGCTTTTTGGATCTAAATTTTTTAGCCAAGTATTAAATAAATATGATTTGTCTATCTTTGCCAGCTGACTGAATTTTTATATATTTATTTGTAATTTTTTTTTTGTATAACTTTTTTTATATTTACCCAAATATGCTTAAAAGATTCTATTTCAAATGTGCTTTTCACATTAAAAATAGATCGAGCATATTCTATATATAGCTCATAAATCAAGCTCATTTACCAAGTTCATAATCAATATTTAAATAAATCACACATAAAAAATTAATATTTTTTATCGTAGATTTATTTTGTTTATTTTTTGTTAGATTGCTCTTAGTTGAAGTGTGAACAGTATCAAAATGCAGTTCTTAATAATTTCAAATTGAAATAATAATTTTGATATTTTCAACAAGAATTAAAACTGGCACAACACATGTTGCAAAATGGTTTATCATAATAGTATTTATACAAAAGCAAAAATAGTTAAGACATTTATCATTTAGATTATGCAGCAGTTTATTAGCTGGGACAAAGGATGAGGGATGAGGGATGGGTATTTAAGGACCAACTGTCTGAGAAGCATATGCGTCGAGGAGCAGTGTCAAAAGTAAAAGTGATGCATATGCTTGCCACAAAACATAAATACATAAATTCAGGCAGAGTTTCCGCATGGGCGTCTTCGGTTTTGGCCATAAATGAATGATGCTCGACGAGACGGGGGAACGGGGAGTTGGGGGTATCATGAATATGCAACAGCTAAAGATAAAGCGCAGCGGTCGACGACTTGAGGCAATGGCCGGGTGGCTGGCAGACAGGAAGGCAGGAAGTGAATCCAAACGCGCCATCACAATAAAAATTCATTACGCAAAAGCGAAAAGAAAAACCAAAAATGCCGGAAAAGAAACCGCAATAAATTTTCGACAAAAGAAAAGACAACAACTATAAAATAAAAAGCCAAATAACAACAACAACAACAACAAAGCCAAGAAATATACAGCAACAGCGATTCGCTGTCCACCTACTTAAAATTAATTTCGAGACGGGCAGCCAAAAAGCAGCCAAAACAGCAGCCAAAACAGCAGACGCCGCCGCCGCCGCCTCTCATCTCCCGCGGCGAGGCGTCGATGTAATGAAAAAGGGATGGGCTGGCTGCTGACAAGGGTGTGTGTGTGTCTGTGTGTGTGTGTGTGTGTGTGTGTGTGTGTGGCTTTAGTAGTACAAGTAACGACAGCATTGGGCACTGTGTACATGTGTGTCAAGGGATGACTGGGTGTGGTCCCTTAAAAGGGGGCAAAAGGGTCAGCCAGCCATGACTTTCGCTGCGTATGTCAAAATATTGAAATATTGAAACCAAACAGCACAAACAATAAACAGTTGCTTCGCTGGACACTCACTGGCCACTCCAGCGGAGTCCACCCCTGCACCAACGAGGCTGTCTGGCAGCCTAATGAATGTGCCATGTACACGACAACGTCATAAAGAGTCAGCCCACCCAAATACACACACACACACACACACTTACCAAAAAACCCAAATTGCTACCAGTTGCAGAAGACGACGCTCGGATTGCAGCCGCGTGATAAGAAAAAGAACAATGGCAGCTGATAGACACCAAAATGGATAGCTGTATGTGCTTAAAGCCAGATCAATAAATGAAAAATGGTAAATTGTAAATGGGAAAAATGGAGCCCAACCAAAGCTGTGGCGCGTTGTCAGGGGGAAACCCATTTTAATGAAGCGTCGCTAATAGCAGCGCCAGAAATTCTCCATCTCATTAAACAACTTTATTTAACAACGGCACCTAAACATATAAATAATCATGTGTGTGTGTGTGTGTGTGTGTGTGTGTGTGCCTAGAACATAATAATGCCTCGTTTGGTAATGCCCCAAGGCGCTCATAAAGCCATTAAGCCCTGAACCCTTTTGCCATACGCGTAATTCTGAGAAGGATTCCTTGTGCAAGTCCTCGAATTATGGTCCGCATCCGTTTTGCTACGACCGCCATAAATTATTAGCTCCAAAACGTGGGCTGCTACGGGTGGGGGATGGTTGGTGGGTGGTGAGGTGGTGAGGTGTTTTGGGCGCCTATTCAAATCGAGTCTAGACACGATGAGAGCTACCTGCTTGGGGATCACCCTTGCTTGGCCCACAATGATCTTTTGCCAGTGCTCGCTAAGCTGTGAAATCGCAAAGCAATATTGGTAGGCTGTAATTGCCGTTATCTAAGGGGAATACACGTGCACTGAGAGAAAAAAAGGGGTAAGCTGCAGATCAAACTGTTTTTACTACAACATTTTAGTCTATCTCTGTTTTAATATTTATTTTGAAATGTATATGTAAAGAAATTTTTGTTATTTTTATTAAAATTGAAAATTAACCAATTTATTTTAACTGTAAATATTTTTTTGGAAAGTGTTTGTACTTATTTTAATATATTCTTATAACTTTGAAACAAATGGAAACAACGAGTACAAATTATATAAATAATTGTTTTGAATGAAATGTTGTATAAATAATTACCGGATTTTCTGAGTCTGAATCCCAACAGTATTTCCTGAAGATTCTTCATTTTGATTCTAAGAAGATATCAGAATTCAGAGAGTGTACTTCGACTCAGAAATTGATGTATTTGATTCCAGTGAACCAATTCTAGTTTAAGATTTACCATAATATGATCGACATAATATTTACTTGATTTGAGTGTAAAATGCTTAAGCAAATAATTTGAGTGTATAAGTGTGTGTGTGTGTGTGTGTGTGTGTGTGTGTGGTAAATTCATGACGATTGTGCGAATTGAATTTCATTCGATGATTGGCTTTGCTTTTTTTTTCACTTAACTTAAAAGGGTAGAAAATACACTGCTGGCTGGTTGCACTGCCAACTGCCAACTGCCAACTGTATTGCAAAGTAAAATACTCGCAATGCAAGGAGTAGAAATACATATATATATATATATATATATATATATATCGAACAAGCCATTGCACGATGGGTGTGCAGAAGCTTCCCTTTAAAATAAATCAAACTCTGGCGCGACATGGCAAACAAGTGAAACAAAAAAGCGAAGCCACATAAACTAATCCAGCAACGAGGACGAGGACGAGAGCCAACATACTCTCGGGTATTTGGACCCGGATAGACCGATATGGGACCTCAACCCAGACACTTGGATCGAGCATCGTGCATCGAGTATCGAGGCAATTCAATTATATTTTTGCAATAATTTTCAATACACTTAAGTGCAGATACACCGCTGGGTGTATGCATCCACATACCCCATCTCCCCCCCCCCCCCCCCTCTCACTCAATCCACACTCGTCTATCTGCACCTGTGCACAACTTCGGCGGCAGTTTAGAAAACAAATAACAGTCAATACACAAACTCTCGACTCCAACCCACACAGTACAAAATTTGCTTACTTTGCTCCTGTTGCTGCTGCTGTTGCCAATGTTGCTGGCGTTGCATATTTTCTTTATTTTTATTGGCCAGTCGCTGGTTGTGTGGTATGTTAATGGAAATTGAACCAGCGATTGCCTTTTTGGTTTGTTTTTGAACTTTTTGAAGAGTTCGGGTCGCAAAGTTACTGAATTATGAAAGCGAATGAAAATTAACTTAAATTGTTTTGGGGTTTACAGAATCAAATAACTGCTTACAAAAGTGGATTAAAATTGGTTTGGCATTAGTCCGATTAGGTCCTTACATTTATATGTATAAGTGCTTGTGTGTGTGTAGGGGTGTGTGTGTGTATGGTTGTGTCCTTGCCTGTGTGCAGTAAATTTAAACCAATTGCTTACAAATCACTCGAAAATTGCCATCGATGCTGATAAAATGTCACGCATTTTGTGCATTAAGTGCAACTCCTTCAGAATTGCAGACAGACAGCAGCGCGGAATCAGTTAAGAATAACGACAACGCTGGGAGCTGAGCTGATATGGTTGTCCTTGCTACTTGCCACATGCTACTGCTGCTGCAGCTAACCCAGACTGACATTGACATTCGATATTATCGCTAACAAACGATCACCAATTGAAATTTGTGATGCTAAAAGAGTTTATAAAACTTCCCCTCCTCACCCCTCTCTTGTTGAAGAACTTTTGCGTGAGCGTGCGCGAGACCTTATCTAACGGCACTTTGTCACAGCTTATCAGCATTCGTATTCCCCCTCTCTTTCGTTCTCTCTATCTTTTACTCCATCTCTCCCTTTCTCTCTCTCTCTCTGCACCGTCGACAGGGGGTGTCATCCTCCCTGCGAGGGGGAAGTACTGCTTAAGCGGAAGCAGCGAACTGTGCATATACACTGTGCAAATATTCCCATCACTCAAGTGCACAATGCTGATCTGGTTAATCCGCTTTGATTTAATTTACTTTTGTTGATCACAAAAAACTTACTTAAATTACACTTGAAAAAAAGTCACTTGCATTTTTAGAGTGAAATTCACCTTATTATATGAAAAGTATATTTCGTAAATTGAAGATTATATCTTTTCTAAATTGAATAATTTTCTTTTTATAGTTACGGAGAACTATATCTAAAATATAAAGAATATGTCTAATTTCCATATGGTTTTTTTTTTAGAAATATTTTTTTTTATTATAAGAAAAATTTTTTTTTTAAATTAGTGCCATATTTTAATTTTAAGAAATAGTATTTCATTTATATCGAAATTATTTTTTAAAAACCAGAACTTTTTTTTTTATTTCTGTGCGATTTTCTAATTAAAACGTTGAACATAATTTAAATGAAATATTTGATCATAATCAAAGAATACTCGCAATATAAATTTAAATTGAAACTTCTTAGAATTTTAGATGCTCATTGTTGGAAATATAACTGTAAATAAATGAATGTGTGAGGGCAAATGTTAAGGTAAATATTATTAGTAAAATTATATGCAACCCCATAATTTTTAGATTAACAAAAAACGTGTTTAGTTTTTTACCTGCGCTGTTAAAATAAATATTTTCTACGAATTCTGGTAATTTCACATTATTACTTGAATTTTCAATTTTCTGCGCTTGTGTGCTCAATATTAATAACTTTTCTTATATTAAATATAAATAATATGAATTGAAGTATCACATTTTTCTCTCTGTGCAGCGAGCGAATGGCAGTGATTAAAGCAATTTACAGATTAAATGAGAGCCCTCTCAAGTGTACCTTAGCGCAAGCTTCAATAACTTTAAACTGCTGAGCTCTGCTCTCCACTGTTCTGCTCTCCCCTGCGCTGCTCTGCTCTGCCCTGCTGCAATTGTTTGAGTGAAATCCACAACAAAAGCAATCGCAACGCCAGCATTATCAACAACAGTTGCAGCCCTGATGGGTGACGTGGTGGGTTTGGTGGTGTGGTGCATGGGTGTTGGGTGTGTTCGAGTGCTGAATGGGACAACGGACATCGATGTTACACACACACAGCCACACAAACACTCACCCACTCAGAGAGATGTGTAGTAAAAATCTTATGAAATGCAGCCATTTGGAAAATCCAGCCAATACTTTTATTGTTATTGCTTCATGTTACACAGAGACAACTACAATGTCACAAAACGGCTGAAGGGGGTTAAACTGTGGAGGGGCTCTTGTCAGGGGCTTAACTGGCACATACATATGCTGGCACTTTGAAACAGTTTTTTTTTGTCAGGCTTTCTACCAATTTGCAGTTTCGATTTTGCACGCTCTTCAAATTTATTTATATTTCCCCACATCGCTGACAGCCTATTCACCTATTCTCATTCACCTCAACCGTTAACTTGAACTGTGCTTTAAATTTATCACTTGAAAGGGAAGCTTGTATTGGATTTGGGGAGGGGGGCGAGGTGACATTGTGGAGTACTGTAAATCGTTTGTCTGACTTTTATCTTATTAACGGCGCTTAAGCAACACAAACACGTTGAGCACATTATAACGGTGCAATATAAGTCAATCAGCATTTATTTCAATTAGCGCTAACTGTAAAATATAAACAGCAGTTTTCAACAGACAGGCGACAGGCGACGGGCGGAGACCATCCACCATTCGATACGGCATGTGTGTGTGTAAATGTGTGTACAAGTGTGTGTGTGTGAGTGTGTGTGCGTGTCTGTGCAAACAGGGTCATTTACCAACAAAAACAATTGGCTCGTTGCAAGGGTTCTGCAAATTTGTCTGAATAAACATTCGCTCACAGATCGTATTTTCCCTTGCAATCCGAGTGTTGACACTCGCAACGACTTCAAATATATCCGACTGTCAGCAATTTACCTATAAATAGAATCTAGAACAAGGAATATTTTTGGCTTCATTTCCACTTGAAGTCAACGGGTTTTTCCTCAAACTAAAATAAATGCAATGATTTACAGCCTCTTAATTTTAATACCTAAATGTTTTTTCCCTGTTCTGTTTCTGTTTTGATTTTGTTTTTGAACTTTTTTAAGCACACTTTCATATTGACACTATCGATATTGAGACAAACTTACCTGCCAAATTTGCTTAGCATTTTTTTTTCAATAAAGAAACCTTTTTAATAATGTCACATGAATATTTAAACAAATAAAATCTTAGATTAAGCGAACTGAAAACGGCACAAGAAACCAACCGGAAACGCAAATGATGCTGATTTTATTCGTTTCTTTTTGATTTTTGTGACATATGCGTCGATTAATATGCAAATTATATGCAAATAGGTATTTTAAACTTTCAAACTGATTGGGCGACAATTTAGGGAGGGTTTGATGTGAGTGGGCTGTGAGTGGGCGAAGCTCACTCAAACAGTGGGAAACCAGTTGACAAAACTGACAAATAACCCAACCGCATCCCCAATAGTGAGTGCTCAGCGTAAAAATGCGTAATTAATTGACAAAACAAGCAGCAAACAGGACAAATTTAGATGCCTTCGAGCAATTGGAAATCCAACACCAAACAATTCACGCAAAAATGCCATTCAAAAATCAATGAAATCAAAACGAATAAAACCGTCAAACAAACAAATAAAACACGTCAACACAATATCAGCTTAAGTCCCTTTAGTGTTTAATACGGCCAACAGCCAACAGCCAACTTGGCTAAGAGTCGATGAAATACGTGATGACAGCGGCAATAAATGCTTACAAATAAATTTAGGATGGGGCCACACACAGCACGTCGGGAATTAAATACTTATAATACATGTGTAACAGTTAAATATTTATTACCATTTGTTTTTTCTCATAATTTTTCTCTTTGCTATTCATTATCGTAATTCATATTTAATTCTTTTTTATTAGGGCTTATTGTGAGTACTTAAAGCCTGTTGAAACAGCTCGCATAATCATCGATTTTTTATTCACTTTTCTAATTTGAATTTAAGCTGCCTGCAAACACTTTCCATTTCTATTAAAACTTAATACATATATAAATAAAATAATAAAACCAAACTTAATTCGTTGATGGGAAATTAAAAAATTTAAATGGACTCATTCGCGAATCCTTTTCACTTAATTAGTTGTTACAAATGAAAAACATTATCTATAAATATATATAAAAAAAAAACTTTAAAACTCATTTCATAAGAAGTACAGCTTATAATATTTAAAGAATAGCTCGTTTAAGTTATCTTTTTGTTATTCAGATGTATTTTATAGCAGATATTCTTTTATTTCATTTATTTATTTGCTTTTATTTATGAATAGATAAAAAAGAGCAAAATATTTAAAGACTTAATTTGGGAAAGACATTATTTTGAACAATATAAGCTGCTGGCTGTCGAAAATATTTCAAATAATTATTTCTACAAAAAAAACACACACATCTGTGCATTTTGAAATATTTATGAGACAACACTTTATTTATTTATATTTGTTTATATCACAGCAGCAGATAAATGCATATAGATTTCATTTATATCTTAGATTGAAATCACGCAAGAAGCGCACTTAAAAACTTTTAAGTGTTTTTCATCATTTGTGCGTAAAATCCAATTTGACAGATGGCAGCAAATGTCAAAAAATAACTGTGTGATTATCGGGTTTATTAGGCATTAACATGGCAAATATCCCAGGGGCATTTTAGATTGCAGCCGAAATGAGTGAAAAAAAAGGGAAAGTGAAGCCGAATAAAATTGCCAAATCTAATGCATCAGCAGGGGGGGCAGAGAGACGCTCAATTGATGCTGTTGCAAGTGGGCTAATTATACATTGGCAACTGCTGCTTTTCTGCGGCAAACAAGTATTTATATGACCATTAGACCGTGCAACAAACAGACGCACATTTGTGTTATGTGTTATGAGTGTTGTAAAGTTAGAAGTGTCCTCATTAGCCCACAATGTGTCTGCACCTCGCCGGTTTCATCTTTGTGTTTTCCCTTTTTTTTTGGAATTTTTGGTTTACAAACAACAAGTGCGGTGCGATTGCAGACACAAATAACTGACCAAAAGGGATCAACATGAAAATGCAATTATCACGTTAATGTCAAACTGAAATGACCGCCGAATGCCGCAGGCCGCATTTGGTGGCCACATTAATTTTTCGTTTCGCCGACGCCCGGTCGCAAATTTGTTGCCTAACATTCAGCGCAAGCACACAGAGTAAAAAAAAATTTATACTTTAATTTAGAATAATGAACCTAAAAATTATTCACATTCTATATAATAATTTCGACAATTTTTCCGAAACAACATTTACATTTATATAAAAATTCATTTGTTATCTCAAAAATGTGTTTTTTAATTCACTATAATGCGTTGAAAACATGTTTACAAAAAATAGTTTTTTTATTTTTTTGTTAAAAATTAAATTTTTAGTACCATAAATGTGTACTACCTATTCATAAATGTTTTCTTGAAAATAGAAAACTATCAGAAAATCCAAAATCAAAAAATTATAAAACTTATCATGCACTATTTATATAACCAATTTAATATTTCTTCAAAGTGCAAAATGTGCCACTAAGTGTAAAATCAAAAAAAAAAAAAAACGTCTGCACGCAAAAATATTATAATTTTCCAAAATAAGGAAATCAACTTTTCTGAGTGCTGCAACCGGCAAAGTCACTTTTTTCCATGCACACGCAAACTGTTATTCATTTTTTTGTATATTTTTTTTTTTATATATTTTCTATGTTTTTATTTTTTGTTGTATTATTTTGTTGTAACGCGTGCAGAGGTGCAAACATATGCTTACATGGTTATTTAATTAACAAGTCGTTAATGACAACGACGAGGCCAAAACGACTTTCGGACCATTTTATGCACTAATTGCATTACAACCTGTAGAGCAAAAATTGCGAGAAAGCAAAAACTATTACAACGATTCTCTAATTATAACCACAGTTGCTGTGTTGCATGCGAAATTGGTTTGCTTTTGTTTTTGCGCAACTCGCTAACTGCCACTGTGGTGCACTGTGGGCGTGGCGACAGGTGCGGGTGGTTGGACAGGGCGAATGGTGAATGCATAACGGAATTATGCCGTTATGGCATAGATCCACAGCAACACTGCACCCACCCCACTCCACCACCCCCTTCATCAGTTACATTTTGTGATAGGGTGTTTGTTTTGCTGGCTGCTGGGATTTTGTAATTAGGCAAAGTTCGCAGACCATTTGGTGTTGCCACAAATACGAGGCGGCATTTGTATTACCTGCGAAATGAACATTTAAATATAAATGTTGTTTTTGTTGTTGTTGTTGTTGTTGCTATGATGAATGCTGACGACAAGTGTCTTTATGGCCGCTGACTAGATTTTTCCGCACATTTAAGTGAAATTGCTTTCTACTCCCGCCCCCCCCCAAAAAAAGACAAAAATTCGCCTACAAATATTACGTTGCCTACACAGACACACCCCCACTCCCCTCTGCCACTACACATGAACCACAAACTACGCATAATAAATTCAAGGAGCTCACTGAGCTGTTTCCCCACAAAACTGCTTGCCAAAAAAAAAAAAAAGACGGAACAAAATGCAGTTATATAAAATGGATACATCTATTTTATACACTTTTTTTTATTTGGAGATTCGCGCACAAACCGAAAATTTGATGTATTATTGATTTTGCATTTGTAAGCTGAGAAGACGTGTAAATTATTAACTTCAGTTTGTTATATATATATATAGCTAAAAAATCTATAGTTATGGAAACAAAAATGTGGATTTCATTTTTGGAAAGAGCATACAAACTAAGACTTGGCAGTGAAATCGCTTATTGCAAGTATATATATATATATATATATATATAAGAGTGTGAACTGAGGCCACTGGAAGTAGCAAAGTGTGTGCCCGTGTGTGTGTGTGTGTGTGTGTGTGTGTATTACGCACAAAAGATGGAGCTGACTGAGCCTCGGTAATCTTGGGCGATTGGTGAACAAAAAAAAACAAGAAGAACAAAAATTGCGTTGAGTTGTAAATGCCACGCAGGGATTTACGTTTTCATTACGTTTGTAAAAAATAAGAAAAGCCACCTGCTCGGTATATATATATACACACATATATACATACATATATATATATATATATATATATTTATATTAAGGTCCTGCTTTTGTATATGGTTAAATTGCTGCGCACATTTGCCGTGCGCTTTTCGTGTGTAATTTATGCGCCTATTGTCTTCTTCTTCTACGTCTTCTGCTTCTTCTTCTTCATCATCATCTGGCGGGCCACGGGCAGGATTCTGGCTGGGCACCTTAAGCGCAGTATGCGGGCCAAGTTGTCGTTGCCTTCGTAGTGCTGGCAATTTTTCATAAACGTCGGCCCGGCCTCGCTTTGATCCTCTGCGACAATTTAACGGCACGCGGCACGAGGCATGTGGCACGAGTCTTGGTTGCCGCCAGGAGCCATCAGCGCAGCTGCATCGGCAGCTACCCGTTCACAAAAGATTGAGCGCCCACGCAGAAATTAAATTTAATCGCTATGGAACTTTGGCTCCAACATAAGCAGCACCACCACTCCCCCGCCACACCACCACTCGAGAGGGTAATAAAAAGTGCCAAGTTTTTGCTGTTGCTGTTGCTGTTGCTGCTTGTTAATGTGCCACTTGTGCTATGTTGCCTGCTGGCTGCTGCCCCGTTACTTGCCTAAGTGGCAACTTCATCATCGCGGACAGGGCGTTCCAAGTTTCAATCTCAAGCTGCCATAATTGTATTCAACAATCTGTCGTTGCCTCAACCCTCGCCCTCACCTGCCCTGTGACTAGTGTAGCCATGTAAATAATTTTAAACCCCCCCCCCCCCACGCATCATTTTGTCATTTTGTATTTTTTATTTCAAATTTTTTTTTTATGTAGATTACGAAATTTATTAGCCGAGTTTCTTCATTTTGTGGCGCTTGTCTCTACGTACTGCAGATATTGCTTTAATGTGCCAGAGTTTTAATTTGCTTACCCCTGATTTACAGTCTTACCTGCCACGCAGACATTGCATGCTCATTTTTTATGCATATCTCAAATTTAATAGGCCACTAAATAACGCTCAAATGGTGTAACCAAATACTCAACTGATGCAAGCCAAGTCAGTTCCATTCTTGCCTCTAACAATATAATTAATGTGCTTATTGACAAGTTTTGCATGTAGATTTGGCAAACACAACACGAAATCTATTTATTAATTTGGCTGGAAACGCAATAATTTCATGGCTACATGAGTTCCATTTCCGAAGCATAACTCAATGCTGTCCGCTTGCCACATGCCACACGGCATGTTGCTCTCTCTCTCTCGCTCTATTCAAGCCAATAGACGACATGTTATGTTGTGGCAGACACGCAGACACACATCCAGGAACAATGTTTGGCTTGTTCAGCTCAGTTGATGAGATGTTAAGATTATGTTAATGAGTTCATTAAATCACAAGAGGCAAGCAACAAACAGCTAACAGCAAACAGTTACTAGAAGTTCAACCGGTCAACTGTTTGGGCCACATAATTTGTATTGACAGCTGCTAAATGATTTTTCATTAATTGTGCTTACTAAAATCAATGAAAAAGGATTTCTGCTCTCACCAAATATGGCCAAGACATTTAGCAGTTGGCTAATTGGACATAAAAAATTGACAAAAAAATCAAGAATATCCATTTAGTTTACAGACAATGTTTATTAATTATTTATGATTTCAATTAACCTGTTTCGCACGACAGTTTCAACATTGCAAAACTAATCTCTAGAAAACTGTCAACAATAAAATGTTTTTCACATTTTTCAATTGCACAAAATGGAAAGCAATTTTGTGAAGTATTCAACTAAAGTTTTGGCCTATTTATTGTGTATTAATTTAGCTCATTTTTTTTTTAATAGTTGAAAGGATTATTGTGTTTAACTTTGATATTGCTTTTGGAATCGAACAAAGAAAATCGTAATTAAATTTTCGAATTTGCAACACATACAAATCAATTGCTTTGCAAAATTATAATCAAAATTCAGTTGTTCATTTTCCACTTTTCAACAAAATTTACAAGCAAAAATTATGTTTCACTTTACACTAAAAATCAAGTTGTAATTTTTACAAATTATCCCCATCCCCCTCTCTTCCAATCACTATCTAATATCGATAACGGAATGCTGACAGAATTGCCTGAAAATAATTTCAACTTGATCGATTTGTGATTTATCGAGTGTTTTTCGATTTGATGGCAGACAAACTAACTTGCACACACACACATGCAAAGCACGTGCACATGATGCAAGAATCCGATGAACACACAGGCACACACAAACACACACACAGACACACACAGATACAAGTGCACCCGCAGAGGATAATGATATGCAAATAGCATGCGCTTTTCAGTGGCATGCGAACAGCTTGCTATGCGTGTGTGTGTGTGTGTGTGTGTGTGCGTATGAGTGCTTGCTTGTGTATGCCTGTGTGTGTGTGTGTGAGTCCCTCCTCTGTTTGCTACAGTCACCAAAATCCCCAGAAAACACCATTTCAATCTCAGCTGAGTCGTGCTGAGCTGCCGCAGTCAGCCAGTGAAACCAGATGCAGACACAGTCACTGCAAACGAGCAGACGACAGTCACATAAATAAGTATGTGTACACTCACATTACCTGAATTCCCAATGCGATGCTGCTGCTGCTGTTGCTCGATGTAAAACTACAGATAATCAAAGTCATTAATGTGGGTGCATTCCACCCAGTTTTAGCACCTGCAATTCGAGCATTGAATTAAAAGCAACTTTTCGTGTAGATAGATAGATAGATGGATGGCTAGATAGATGGATGGATAGATAGTTAGATGGATAGTTATAGATATAGTTAGTTAGTGCATAGCTTGTCGTTTGTTGGCTAATCAAATGTGCCGCCAATTAGTTCCGCCAGCTGTCGGATTGCGCACAATCTGAGCCAAGTCGGGCAGCCAAATAAATGTAGCTGCTTAACATATTTTGCACAATTTTAACCAATATATATATATATATATATATATAGATATTTTATTTTTTTTGTGCCACGTTAAGGTACATTTTAAATTATACACTTCCGCTTCCGTGCTCCGGTTTACGCTCGATTGGCGTCAACTGCCAACTGGGCGAGTGGGACGAGCAGCGTCTTACCTGATATCGACTTGGCCGAATTGTTTTTCTTGCTCTTTGTCAATATTGAAAGCGATTCAGGTTTTCATAAGCCAATGGTGCAACCTCTTCCACTTCCACTTCCACTTCCTCTTCTTCTTCGATTTCTTCTTCATCTTCATCTCCGCCTCCGCGTCCGTTCCGTCCAAGGCCACATGGCTGCATACCGTCTGGGATGATTGTGCTCTGTCTCCCACTCCGACCAGTCTAGGCGGTTTTGTGGTTTCGTCTTGCTTGTTATGCTTCATGTTTGTGCCAAGTTGTTGCCGCTCTCCTCGTCCTCATCCACGTCGACGTCCTTGCTCCCATTGGGAGCTGGTGCTGGTGCCTTTGCCTGTTTATGCAAGTGGATTACGGTGTTTGGTTCTGATTATAAATCATCTTTATAATCCGTAAATCGTGTTTGGTTAACATAATGGAATACATTTATTTTATTTATTGCAGCTGTGAGTTTTAATAAGATTTCTTCACCAATCGTCGTCGCTTAAGCGTGTCTTGCCTGGAGTAAGGGGTTGTGGTACTGTGCGGGGGATGGAGATGCGGAGGGGGCGGTGGGTTGTTCACTTGTCAGGCTGCTCTGACCATTTAACTTTATGCTGCCTACTCGACGGCGACAGGCGTTTAAGTTCAAGTGCACTTTAAGGACTCCTCCAACTTGGCCCCTGGCTTCTGGCCCCTTGCTCCTGGCTCGTTGCTCCTTGTTTCGAGTAGTAACTGCTCCTGCCACTGCTTGGGCGCTCTTTGGTCCTGCCTGCAATTATTGTAAATTGCTCAGTGTCATTTACACACTTTCAACGCATTTTTCGCCGCAGCAGAAATCTTTTGCTTATTCGATTTTCGCAATTTTCTTCATTTTTATTTTATTTTATTTTATTTATTTTATTTTTTCCATTTTTGGCTTTCCCCGGCGTCATCGTCGTTGAGTGTTGTCTCTTGGTTATCTGCTCATTTTTTTCCAGCTACTCCTTCGACTTCTTCCTCTTCTCAAGAGCGCTTTCGTTGTGTGTGTGTGTGTGTGTGTGTGTGTGCGCCCTTTGCCAACGTTTACCGACCTGCCCACAAAATGGTGGCAGTGGCACTTGCTTCACTGCAGCTCATTAAACGCATGCACTGCAAATTGTAAATGTATATTACACACACATATACATATATACATAAATATAATAGTGGGCGTGGCTGCTGCTGGCAGAAAGCCATAACTATGTATGTGTGTGTGTGTGTGTGTGTGTGTGTAAGAAGCCAAAGTTTGGTGCCAGGTGAAGCACCTTAACAATACAGCTACAAGTAAGCCCGGCCAACAGCGAAGACCATGTTTTGTGATATATTGCACTTTAGCGCCATTCCAGGCCAAGCTTAAAGGTGATTTTGTGGAACCTTTTCGGGGAAGATATAATGCACCCAGGAGCCGACACTTAAATTCCGCACCTTTAGCTGCCTGGAATGTCCTCGGAAATTTTGCTACGATTTTTAAATTGTGATTAAAAGTAAAAGAAAATTTTACTTTGAGTTTGGTGAAACATAAAAATATATCAAAAATTAAATAATGCAAGTTTTTTTTTTGGAAAAATTGAAAATTTTTTTTATTAAAATATGCATGTCTAGCTTAAAATTTAATCTGTCCATAGGCGCAATTGCTTAAGGAATTTTAAGCATAAATTTGAAGCGAAAATTCCGTTTGATGGTTAAAATAATTTATGTAAAATATTTATCACAATTGAAGATCTCAAATAAATCATGTAGAATTTAATGCAAAACAATAAATATTTAGTTTTGCCAAAAGTTTATTTAGCTTGGCAACCTTTGAAGCATTGGCTCGAGTTCACTTTGACTAATTAACCGACAGACAATTAAAGCAATTGAGCACATTTGGCTGGCTGTAAAGGACTCCCGTCTGTGTGGAAGATACCACTTAGTGGCATCAACGCGTTGCAACGCCGCCAAATTGCTAACGATGATTATTTCAAAAAGCCCAGAACCAGTGAGTAAATTAAGAATAAAGAATATTTAAATAAAGGGAGTCTGCCTAAACACACACACACACACACACACAAGCGCAGTCAGTTGCTGTGTTTTTGCCTGAATAGCATTTGGATTTTCAGCGCAATTTAGCAGCAAATTAAAGCGCACTTGCAAACAGACCGAATGAAGCACACACAACAACACACACACACACACACACACACATACACACACGCACTCACACAGACACATGGATTCCTAAGCCACATGATGGTAAATGTTAGCATGTATTTATATATGTGTGTTTGTGTGTGTGTGTGTGTGTGTGTGTGTGTTGATAGCGGTTCATTTTACGCGATATACCCTGTAATAATGCAAAAGGAGAATTTAGAAGCAAATAAACCAATTAAATATTATAAGGATAAAATTTAATGTTACTTTTAAATGAAAGGCAGAAAATGCTGATAAAGATATAGCAAAGTCTAAGCAAAAATAACAAATAATACCATGAATTAATGATTTATAAAACTTGTTATTTAATATGTAATAATGAATTTTAAAAAATATGAAAATAATGTTTCGTTCGTGTGCAAAAAGTAAAAAGTCCAAGCAAAAAAAAATTAAATTAAGGTACAAATGAGTTAAAAAATGATAACTTAAAAAAATTTTAAAATAACATGTTATAAAGAATTTAAAAAAATATACTAAAATAACGTTACTTTCGAAATTTGTAATTTAATCTGTAATAATTAATTTTAAAAAAAAACTTTCGAGTGCAACAAGTAAAAATCCAAGAAATAAAGACAATAAGAAAACAACTGAATTAAGAATTAATTATTTCAAAAATTAAAAATTTATTATATGTTATAATAAATTAAAGAAAACATAAAATTAATGTAACCTTCGAATGCAACAAGTAAAAAGTCCAAGAAAAAAATAAAACAAAAAAAACAAATTAATTAAAAACTATTTTTTAAAAAAATTTAACTATAGAATTATTCAGTTTATAAAATATATAATTAAAATAACGTTCTGGGATTCACTTAATGCATGTAATTCAAAATTCAGTTTCTGCTCTAAGCATACATTTTTGTTGCTTGCTTGCAAATTTAAAAAGTACAATTTACAGGGTATTCAAAATTTAAGCAACATTGAGGCGAAAAATTCTTGAGTTATTTGCTGGCAAATTGAAAAGTCTTGATAGATGCAACTGGTTACAGGGTATTCAAATGCTATGCAATTTTGTAGCGATAAATTTGTGTGCTGCTTGTTTTCAAATTGAAAAAGTTTTTTGGCTTCCCGCTAAAAGTTAGCTTGTGTTTCTATGCAATTTATTGGGAGACTGCGCTCGCATCAACGCATATTGAAGAGAAACGCTGTGGCTCACATTTGTGTACTGATTTAGAGGCTGCTTAGCTGCAGCCAGTCTACAAAATATATGTATGTATGCATGTATGTATGTATGTATGTTGTATGTTTGTGTATATGACCCGAAACAACACTGCGCTTTCACTCAATGTTTGCACTATGTGCGTGCCAAACTAATTAAAAACTGTTTAATATCCGTAAACATGCCCAAAAACTAAACTGTTGTTGCACCCCAAAAACAAAAAAAACAAAAAACCTATTGCAAATTGTCGACCAAACAAAGTTTGTCGTCTAACTCAACTGCCAACTCTATACAAATATATATATATATATATATATATATATATGAATTCTATATGTCAACGAGTGCATCATCATTGTTAGCCAAATGTGGCAAGTGTGTTGCCAAATATACTCGGCTCAGTGTCCGTTTTTGTGTGGCCCTCATTAGATGCATTGAAGTTCACTGTTTATTGCACTGTAAGCCATTTTGTAGGTGCAGCATGCCCCATTTTGGTCTCATCTCTCTCTCATTGCGGAAGCGCTTTGTTTTTCTGTTGCCAACTTTTTGAAAGTTAAAGTTTACGCTGCTCGTTGGCTGATGGCTAACGGATCTGCACATTGGCAGCAGCCCATTTTGGCCCCGGGATCCTTATTATTGTTAAGCATTCACAACAAACTTTATTAAAAAAAAAAACACGAAAAACTTTCTAATAGCTGGCAAAGATCATATATTCTGCTGCAACTACTTTTAAATATAAATTTAAATTACAGACTTACTTGTAATTTTACGTAATTAATTCTGTAATTGTTACACATTGCTTTCTACCTTGTCTTAATTAATTAATCAATGATTTATTAAGCTGCTTAGATTTATTGCATTTAATGGTTAAATTTAGTAAATGTTAAATTCTAAAGAAAATAAGCAAACACAGTGTAAACTTTGTAATTGTTTAATGTTTTTCAAGTTTTAGTTTTGTGTGCTGCGTTGTTGATTTTTCGCGTTTTACTGTTGGTTTTTTTTTTTGCTTTTCTCTTTTGCTCGAATCCACTTCCACTTGGAGCCAACGTGGCGTATGATTTATTTATTTGCTAGACGATTCGAGCACATTATTCGCAAGACAAATGTGCTTTCTATTGCAGTTTGTTTTATATTTGACCATAATAAGAGGGCAGAAAAATAATGTAGTCAAAATATTTCAAATATTGTTGTGATATATTGGCGAAATCAGCGGCAAGCGATTTTTAAAAATGCTAAAGCAAAGTGAATAAATTTAAAGTTGCCTTGCAAGTCTCATTTGAGCAAATATATACTTAATATATATTAATTTTTTTTGTTTAATAATAAAAGTCAGATTAAAATTTAGCGACTTCTTGAAATTGTTGTGAATATTTTTAGCAACACAAGTTATACTCAAAGTCAAATTGTGTCTAAGGTAAGCTTGGCTTTAAAAAATTATTTACATTTATTTGATGCCAACAATTTACCTTTCCCGTTATTTGCTATTTCAATGTCAATGTAAATAACAAAACTGATATCCAATTACAACAAAACTTTTGCTACCAATGGCCAAGTTGAACAGCATAAAAGTTTTTGTCTACGTGGCAGCGGATGTCTGTGCCATAAAAATAAAATACTTTAAACGGAAATACCAACAATGCTCGAACATGAGTCGATTGAAGATACCCTGTAAAAATTACCATTCATTAAATCTTTATTTGTTTTGGTTAAATAATTAATAAGATTAAGCAGATACTTTTAGTATTATATTTGTATGAACGGTTCCCATTTTATATGATGAAAAATAGTTAAATAAAAGATTTTATTTATCAGTTGTTTGAGTTGCAAAATAGTTTAAAAACTGTTAGCTATATACCCAATTGGTTGGCTTAAAGTGTAGGATGTGCACATACATAGATAAAGTAGTCGGGGAAAATGTGTGTGTTATTTATACGAGCTGTGTCAATTGTGCCGGAAGTGCAAACTGCTGTGAAACCAAAAATAATAAAAAATAAATTTCAAAATCTTCGACAAAAGTTTTTTCGATGGCCGAAGTGTTATCGATGTGTAATTGTAAAATGTTCTTCTGACCAACATACCCCCCCCCCCCACTCCATCGTTCTTTTCTCTTAGCACTTGACAAGTTTACTTTATATTTCTTAGCATTTTCTCAGAATTCCGTCCACTTGCCACACTTGACAACGCATACAATTTTTTTTTTTTTCGGCGAACTTTGTGCAATAAAAATTGCAATAAATCGAATTGCGAAATATGTTTCACACTCAACGAGTGTTTGGGCAAACAATTACGTCTGCTAGTCAGAAATTATTTGCAAAAATAAACCCAATGGAAAACAGCAATTTAATTTTCAGTCACACAGCAAATAAATGTGATCAATTAGAAAGGAGACTTATCAGCGGCAAATCAGCGACGCACTTCAATTAAAAATAAACGCAATTGATACATGCAAATTTGAATGAAATAACAACTACAACAAAAGCAACAACAACAACAACAACAGCAACAACATCTACCCTTAATAAGCGAGTATCTCATTAATCCAATTAAGCTAAATTAATTGAAATGCAAATCGACTAATGAGCACGCTGCACTGATTTCTCTACGTTCCACATGAAATCGATGCTTGCAACAAGCGAGAGGAGGGTATGGAGTGGGGGGGGGTATGCATTAAAATATGTTTTATTGGCATGTTGCGGCAAATTATATATATATAACATGGGAATGTCGTGTTCGCTATTGATGAACCACTGCGATAATCCGCTGGCAACGTCGTCGTCATCATGTGGCAGTGGCAGCGCATGTGAGGCAAGCATAACTCACTCAAACTTGCCCCCATGTGTGTGGCATACTAGTTTTCATGTGGCAATAAGAAGCTTATGTCCTTTGATTTACACACACTGTGAAGTCATCAAATATTCAAATAATTTCCATTAATTTATTAATAATTGATTCAGTTGATACAATTGTGAAATGCCAAATTGCTTTACACCTAATCGCAAATCCCAGCTGAGCACAATCAATTAACATATCGGCCTATATCTGGATATATAATATCATAATACTTGCCTGTTCATTGCCAGCAGCAGCAATTGGCTGAAGCTGCGCAAAGCCTCAGTTTCCCAAGGCTACACTCAGAGAATAATTATAGCTTATTTTATTGAAATTGCAATTTTAGATTAGAATGTTTATATATTTAGACAAAATCATCGCCAGGAATTTTAGTTTATTTTTTAAAGTATACTTTTAAATTATATTACTTAAACAAAACTTTCACTTTTGTCGAATTTTTTACTGATTGTATTTTTTTTGGGTAAATTTCACATTACATCCAAAAAGTGCCTTTGCTAATGAAGGAGGTCAAGTAAAACTATTCTTTGATTGCAAAAATGGACGTGCTTTTGGAGTTCATAATCAGTTGGGACATAAATATAAACATGCCCCATTTTGTGGTCGTGCGTAAGACATTATTATTGCAGCTTGACCTGACCTCCGCCCCTCTCTTTAAATCCCCCCCCTCAATGCTAACTGCAAACATTCTATGTACGTGTTGAGCAGCCAGTGACCAGCACGACCTACAAGCGTGTCCTGTGTGTGTCCTGCATGTGTCCTTGTCTGTCTGGCTGTTTAAGAACTGGGTTAGTCCGGCAAGTCGACCACTTGCCTCCAGCTTTTGAGTTGGGGCATGTTTAAAGGGCAAAATGACCACTGTGCAACCTGTGTTTAATTTAAATCCTTTCTGCTTTTATTTTCACATAAATTAAATGGGTCAACTGAATATCCTTGCTGCATATTATCACATTTTGCTGACCATTCCCAGCAAATTTCCATCCAACCAAATGCATAACTATTGGAAAATATGCAGTTCATCGTTTAATTGTGTTGCGCTTAAGTTGAATTATAAATATTGATTTAAGCACTTTGTGTTTTGATTTTCAGATATTCAATGCTGGGATTCCAATTGGCCACAAATATTATTTGTTCATTTCCACCGCACATTTGTGTTGTTGATCCACAGTTAATTGAACTGGTTAGTTGTCGGCTTATTGTTAAGGCCATGTTAATTGTAGCTAATAAATACGATTTTAAATATAATTGTAAATTTGTTATTTTTTTTTTTGGACAAGCATTCAGCTTAGTAATTTAATGACTTTTGAAAAGTATCCCTCGTCTTAACCTTATTTTTTACATTGTATATTTTATTATTATTTTGTTCAGTAGACCTGTGGCTGGAGCAGAGCTTAATCCTTTCACGGACATTTAAGTAATTTAATGAGTTTTTGTTGGGGGTCAAGTTTTTTTTTTTCCCCAATTCCTCATCAGTTGTCAGGCAACGTGTTGGCCAATTATCAAAGGGAATTCAGGCGACAGCTGCTAAGCAGGCGAAAACTCATTCAAAACCAGGTGAGACAAAAATAAGCTTTAATCTGCATTTTTGTCTCATTGTTTCCGGCAAAATCCAGCATAGAGATTTATCAGGCAAATGTCACCACGAGTGAGAATTTATATGCGCATCGCATTGTCCCGGCTGCGACAACTGATCGCTGAGCCAAAGGCAACATCCTGTTCAGCACACCTACGCATCCTGCCCCAGCTCCTGCCCCCCAGCTCCTGCCCCCCAGCTCCTGCTCCTTCTGCTTGTATAGCCATTTCCAAGTCGCAGCATCTTCATTTGCATTAGTGTGCTACTTTTTCGGGGTTGGACTGCGAATTAGTGAATTGTACTTGAGATTCCCATGACTGTCACCTCATCTCCAGCACTCGACGCCAGACGTGGAGTACTCCTGCACGCCTCCTGCACTTGATGCTACTCGTAAATGTGTGTGTGTATGTGTGTGTGTGCGCCTGCTGTCGGCTTCCGGCTCAAGGAACGCTCTGTCGCTTACATTTTCATAGTCATTGCCTGCGCCAGCTTCCAGTTCCCAGTTCCCTCCGAGCCCCGTTCCCACCGTTCCACCAGTTTCCCGTTCCCAGTGAGCCACTGAGTCACTAAGCGTTGGTATATAAATTAACATAATGCTTAAGTATGTGTGACAAGCGACTTCTGGGTTTCACTTTACGTGAATTTATGTTCCTTTCAAATTGTCTATACACATGTGTGTGTGTGTCGGTGTGTGTGTGTCGGTGTGTGTGTGTACAGTCTGAGTGTGCGCCGTTTGCAATTAAAATTCGTTGGCAATAAAAATACGCACACAAAATAAAACACACAATGAATACAATTTAATGGCAATAGAAATTTTGCGAGTGCAATCAATAAAATTGTTCGTTTGACTCAAGAAATTAATTTATTATTGTCATGCTGACTTCCGTTAAATGTGTTCAGTGTATGTTTTTTTTTTTATCCGCTCTCCAGCTTAATAATCTGGGTTGTGGATGTGAGTGGGGCCGCCCATCATCATCAATTTATTATTGCGTAACTCACATTTTTGACTCAATGCCGATAAATTGAACATTACGGCTTTTCACTGATAATTCTCTCTCTCTCTCTCTCTCTCTCGTCTGCCACACTGCCACACATCTCGTCTAGTTTCGGTATATGATATCTGTGGCAACGGCGGGCGGCCTCAGCAGGTAACTGATAAAATTTATTACGCATGCGACACGCGTATTTCATTTTGTTTGCTTGTTTGGTGCGTTATTATCGCCCAACGTGGCGTATGATTAACATAAAATGACAGCCCCATCTGCCACTGCCACTGCCTTGTCCTGTGCCACTGCCTGTGTCTCTGCCGCGTACCTGTTTATGTGTTAGCCCAGCACAGCCACCATTCACTGGCGTTGAAATATCGGAATTTGGCTCTTCATCTGATTAACATAATTTTCTGGCATATTACCAGATCGACACTCAAATAGGCTGTGTGCGGCTCAGCCCGGAATCTGCGGTTGCATAACCCACACGCTTCCGCCACAAGCTTTTCGCGCATTATCTGCATATATTTTATATTACGTGTACAGAATATTATCGCTTTTGATCATCATTGCTGCAACCACACACACACAAACACACTCACACACACACACACTGGTAATAACCAGCAAAATAATGATGAAATCTTTGCCACTTACACAGCCAAAAATATATTGTGTATGAAACAGTGGAAAACTTAACGATTTTTTCTTAAAGTTTGTTTTTCAAAAATGTTATATTTATTGTATGAACTCAAATTGTGCAAATATGTTCGGTTTTGCATATTTGTATGTTTTTCAGATCTTAGAAATTTATTTAAATTTTTTTATTTTCAAATTGCATAAGTGTTTAACAAAATCTTCGTTTATTATTATCATAAATATAATTTTATTATTACTATTATTATTAATATTATTAATATCTTTATTATTATTATTTTTATTTTTATTCTTATTTTTATTATTATTATTATTTATTTATTATCAATTTTTTATTATTATTAATATTATTTTAATTATTATTATTATTGTCATTATTATTAATATTACTTTTACCATTGTTTTTATTATTATTAATATTATTATTATATTTTGTATTATTATTACTATAATTATTTATATTGTTATTATTATTACCATTATTATTATTAATATTATTATTATTATTTTTTAATTTTTTTTTTAATAATATTCATAGTTTTTTATTATTGTTATTATTATTACTATTAAAATTATTATTATTATTATTACTAGTTGCTTTTGTCTGACTTACGTTTATTTTATACGCTTCTAATTTACAGTCGAAGCTGTAATGAGTTTTCAGAAAAAGCATAAACTTATTATTATAAATATTCCTCAAAAATGGGAAAATACTTATACTAACAGTTTTTTAATAGTTTAATTCGAATTATTGTATTTTATATTAATAATTTTAAAACATTAATTGTCTATGAATGTTCCCAAATTCAACAGATTAAAATAATTATTTATTTCTCGTCAACAAAAACATATTTGAAAAAGATATTAATTTCGAATACTCACCAAATGTGGCTAAACACACTAGAAATTTTGTACTTATTTCAACAAATTCACAAAAAGCAAAAAAATTTTAATAAAATTTAAACAATCATTTTTCAAATCAAGACTTCAAAATGGCTGAGACCCACTTCAAATTCATCGCTGTGCTAACATTTCGTTGAGTGTAGCATGTTGCCGCCGCAAGTGCTTCAATTGCGTATTTAGCTTTTAAAGACCTGTGCCACGCGTTGAGGCAACACGCATTGTTTCGCTGCTGCTTCTGTTCCTATTTCTTGCTTTGGCATTGGCGTAGGACGCGATGCCGAATGGAATGATTGGGCCGTTGCTTTTGTCTCTGTATGTGAGATTGTGTGTGTGTGTGTGTGCATGGCACCGTTAGCCCAAGACACAAAAGCGAACATGGCAGCATTTCTAACGGTTCCCAGCGCCAGCCAATCAATGAGATATTGTGTGCGTATCCCGCAGTGTGGATTTATATGTACAGCTAAGTGTGTGTGTGTCAGTGTGTGTGTGTCAGTGTGTGTGTGTCAGTGTGTGCGTGTGTGTGCTAACAAAAGTCGCTGGAAAAATCCAGCGGAAACTAAAACAAATTGCAACAAAACGCTTGAGAGACAAAGTGCAGTCTACCCACAATAACTGAGGCAGGGGCCGTTTCACCATTGCAAAGCAATAAATTCCTAATTGTAGTCACTTCGCTGAAAGACCAGCGAATGTATTTACACACACACACACACACACACACACACACACTTGTTACAGTGCACATCTTTTGATTTATTTATAATACGGCATTAAAAGCTATTTCAATTTAACTTCAATGAGCCAATTGCAATTGAATTTATTCGCACAATGCAATTGCAAGTGTATTCAATATATATTTCAGAAAAGGTATTAAAACAGCAGCAATTAAATACTTGAGCGCAATTAAAGTCAGGAATCAAGGAAATCGTCGAAGGAAACGGCTTAATGCACTTAGAGTTTCCGCAATCTTCTTTAAAGTTGAAGTGGCAAGCGCAAAAAATACTTGAAACAAGACTTAAATGCAGCAAATTTAATTACATTTGCAAATCGTGTTTTTTATTGTAATGCAATATATATTTTTGTTATTCATTTAACTTTGTTAATTAAGTTGCATTTTTATGAGATCCAAATTTAATTTCAATAAGTGCAAAATACTCAAAGTTGGAAAATGTTTAAAGATGTTGAATTTTCAACAATTTTCAATCAAGTCGAAGACTTTTCAGAAGCGTCAATTGTCAAACAAAGTTGAAGACAAGCGATTTGTGGCACCAATTAGTAATTAAGCGACTCGTGAGCAGATCAAACATGTTGGTCTAACATTAACATTGTGTGCCACAAAGTGAACAATGTGTGTTGCAGTTGTTGCAAATGTTGTAGTTTAAGCTAACGACATGGATATAGGAGACAAGGACAGTGCACAGCTCAAAATATGAGGCAGGCAAATGAGACACGCAACGTGAGACTTGTCCGAGCCTCATCATGATGATGATAATGATGATGATGATGTTGATGATGATGTGGACATTGTTTGCTGAAAGCCAAACACTGACAGCGGTGACATGTGACAGTTGCCTTGGAGTTATTATTACACCATTACGCATGCACTTAAGGCTTTCATTAGGTCCTAGATTGGTGCTATTTGGAAGGTAATTACGAGAACGAGTCTCTTGCATCACACAGAGAGGGAGAGGGAGAGAGAGAGGGGAGCCGTTGAACAACACTCAGACACACTGAGATGGCATCAAGTAGTGAAAGGGAGCATTGCACAAATCCAAATGCAATAAGCCCCGATGAGCATGGCAAAGTACAATGAGAGGCGCAACCAAATCGAGAAGAACATTGGACGACTGGTTGCATGTTGACAGACAACAGAAGCACAAGCACAAGCACAAGCACAGCCAGTACTCATTCCCCTCTATCAGTGGCCAAATAAGCGGAAGTCACTTCAGTCAGTGCCTGTCGTTTTTGTCTAGAACTGAATTGGCTTTCACAAATGTTGTTTGCCAGCTGACCCCCAAAAACAAAACTCTCTCCTGCCACAAACACACACACAGAGAAGCGTCTGCAACACGCAAATGCAATTAACACGCCAGCAGACAGAGCGGAAATGGAAAGCTGCTGGCCAATGATGGCCAACTCATGTGGCTCATGTGGCTCATATGGCTTTCAAAATTGGCCCTTCTGCATTTTTCGTAGGCTTTGACTTTGCTCCATTTTTGTGTGTGTGTGTGTATGTTTTTTTTTTTTTTTACTATGTTCCGCAAATTATATGTCTGAGGACCCAAAGTCAATTTAATTCCAAATTAAGTTTTTACGAGTGAAGCCGTAGAGACTCAATTGACCAGCCCTATTAGCTTTTTTTTTTGTAGTCAACCCAAAATTACTTTATTTTATGTGATTTTAAACAGACCATTTAAAGTAGCATTTAAGTTGAGAGGTGCAAACAAAGACCAGACAGAAAAAAAAATGCACTTCACTGTTACCATAAAAAAATTCACTTCTTTAAGCTTAACCGACGTAAAAATATTGAATTTTAAGATTAAATTCAAACAGTTTAATCTTTAAAATGTCCACAAGTTTAAATATTATTTTTATTAAGTATAATTATAAATGGCTTAGCGGACACAAGCTATTCCATTTATAATTCAACTTAATAAAAATAATATTAAATACTTGTGGACATTTTAAAGCTAAAGTCTTATCCATTCTATTAATCGAAAAACTTATATTTTTTCTAGTATAGTTAGAAATTTTGTTATACACTTTGCAGGGCATTTGATAGTCAGCAGCTTTGACCACAGTTTTTCACTAGTTTTCACTGACAACTGGCAAAAAAAAAAAAGAAAAGAAAAAAAAAGGAAAAAGATAAACATTTCTTCTTTTGTCGCGAAAAGCAATTCTTTCTACACTTGCCTCTATCGGAATATTTTTTTTTTGTATCTTTTATCTTTTTTATTTGCATTTTCATGCCCAATTCACTTGTCCGCTTTGGGCAGCAATGAGATAAAGTTCACAAAGTTCACAAAGTTTAATATTTACGCGATTATCCATTCGAATGGAATTTGCATGTTCTCAATTCAAATTTAAAGAATTCTCCATTTCTTCATTGTGTATTACAAAATGTCATAATTTAAGTTTTTTTTCTATCTTTTTTTTAAATCTTGTTATTTATTTATTTAATATTAAAGCGCTTTTGCTGGCGAATGGCAATCTGGTAACGACACCAACACAAACACACTAAACTCACACTTATGCTCATTTACTGCCACACACACACACACACACACACACATACACTTACACAAATGCGTTCCTCATTGAGTGCAAAAAGCATTGTCCAGCACATAAACCATGTCGCAAATGACCAGACGTGAGCCCTCCATTAGCCTGCCTGACCAACAACTGACCAAACACCCCGCGCCCCACACACACATCATCCCTGCACTATTGCCACATCCCCCCAAAAACTATCAGCTCTTTCGCTAACCCAGTAAACGGCCTGGGTCGATGCGGGCCAAACGAGCCTTGTTTGTTGCCTCATTTTTGAAGCCTGCGCAGGAAGAATTTTTTTGTAGTTAAATGCGGTTGTTATACCCTGTACAATAAATGTTTTTGTCTCTGATATTCAAGTCCATGAATACTTATTCTATATATATATATATATATATATATAATCATTAAGCCAGCCAAACAAATGACGATTGACAATTACAGATTAAATATTCAGCACACAAAATGATTGCCATTTGTTACAATTATTTGGCGACAGTCGAATGTTGAACAGACTTAAATATGGTATTTTATCCAATTCGGCTTGTGAGTAACCAAAAAGTTGATCAGCATTATATAAAACAGGATTTTCGCAGTTGTGGTTGCTGCTGCTGCAGGCGTATGTTGGCCATGTCCTGATGCTGCTGCTGTTGCTGTTGCTGCTGCTGCCATTGTTTGTTCCACTTGACCACTAAAGCATAGTTTTAGGCGCTAAAAGCTAAACACCCAAATTCAGAAAGCAGCTGCTACAACTTGCTAACTATACCAGTTGTGGAGTGGCCTCCTCCACTTGGTGCTCCACCACTCTTTGGCTTGTTGGATGAGTTGTGTTTTATTTTTTTTGCTGCCAGGTGTTTCGTTGCCTCCAAAAACGCCTCAGTTAACTTGCCACTAATTGAGAATTTCCGTTTGCACTCACTCAGAGTCCTCAATGCATTTCAAATGCAATTAGCCAGCTGAAAAATATTGCTTCTCTCAATTTTTGGTTTTTTTTCCCCCTCTTTTTTTTTGCTTTTTTTTTGGTTTGTTTTTTGGAAACGTGAGTGTCCAAATTTAATTAAAAGAATTTTGAAAAGCATTGCAGCCCGCTGGCTTTTTTGATTGATCGACAAACACAAACCAAAAGCAAATACCCAAAAATCTGTCCCTGTTTTATGACATTGGTGCTTGTGGCTATATCCATAATGATTATTAGTTAAAATGAAGTTTGTCTGTGTGTGTATATTTGTGTGTGTGTGTGTGTGTGTGTGTGTGTGAGTCTGTGTGTCTGTGCGTGTTGCTGCTGTATAAGCCATTTATAGAATTTGACGTTGACCACAGCGAAATAAACCGCTAAATAAATAATGCATCGATAATGAAATTGTGATTTTATTTGTCAGCCAATTGTGCCAACTAAATTCGAAAGGGTAACCACATAAATACAGTATTCCCAAAAATTAATTAAAAACTTCAATCAATTACTTAAGTGCCTACAGGCCCAAAATAGCAAAATTAATATATTATTATTTTTAATATTATAATTAAGAAATCACACATTTCTGACAGCCAGACAAAAGTTGGGCAAAAGTTCGTTAATAAACGTAGTTTTTAATTTAAATAAGTTTGCTAAAAATACTTTTATTTTTTTTTTAATTAATCAATTATAGTTATTTGAAGTAACAGTAATTCATTAATTATTTTTAATTTATTTACTTAGATCAGTTGACAACAACTGCTGCACTGTAAATTCAAATTTATATCCGTCAAGTGAAAAATGCTGTGTGTAGGCATAAATTTGTAGGGATTGCCACAAAAATGTGCCAGCTAAAACTGTCGACCAAGTTTTCAGAGCCAAAAAAAAACACAAAACTGGTTCGTCAAACCACGGCAAAATTTAAACTGCTCTCAAAAGCTGTCTAAAATTTATAAAAGGCCACTAAATTTACATTTGATGTGGCTAGGACACATTAGATGCACTGCATCAGCCTTACCTACAATGTCAGGGCACTAAAATATATTTATATTTCTAAAAAGTGCTGCAACAGACTGAAATTTATGGCCCAACGAGATGCCACTAATTTTGTGGTGTCTGTTTTTGGATGATGGAATCTATTAAATATTATTGTAAAGTGTGTGGATGGATTCTGGCCTGGCGAATTTAAGCTGTCTGAACTTTCTGGCCAATTTCACAACGTTGCCAAATGCAGCTGCAGTCAAAACACCATTGCACGTTTCAGCTGTTTAAATTTAATTTGCCTCGTACTGCCCTGTCTACCCCCCTGCCTAAGCCAACATGATCTGCCAGGTAAGACGAGGCGACAGTCTGTTTTTCAGGTCGCAAGAAATCAACTTTTTCTGGGGCGACGTGCACAATCGAAGAAAATGCACTACGAGTTGAGACGACTCGAGTTGAGACGATTCGAGTTGAGTCGAGTCGAGTTGAGAACGCGTTGTGCACAACACACGGAAGTAGTTACCGTTACCGTCATGCCAAATATGACAAATGTTGTTGCAGCCCTTTTTTACTCGCAGTGGCAGTGCCACAAAAAAATAGTGCAGACCTGATCCAGGCTGACACGTAAACTGCATAAATATAAACGCAACATGGAAACGTGCAACGAGCGGCAACGGAAGAAGCTGATGGAAGCCAACTCGTACAAGGATATTCTTTCAAATGACGACAAAGATGTTGCAAGCAGAGTTGAGTGCAGCACCCCCATCCCCCCCACACACTAATAGTAAATGGTATACAGACAACGAGTCAAGTTATCAGCGCGTTGGCTATAAGGAAAAATTTAAGCAATTCCCGAATAATTTGCATTTGGCGTACAAACAGCACAGATAAGGCAAATGAGGGGAGGAACGAAAAATTTATCTGATTTGCAGCTGAAAATGTGTGTGCTCAAGGTAAATACAAAAAAACATTGTTAAGATAGTGTAACAAAAATGAACCTTAAAGTAAATTCAAATTTTTGCATTGGTAAACCGAAAAACCGAATTTGCTAAAGTCCATTTTGGATGAGTTTTTCAAGCCAACCACTTGCGGTATTCATTCATATGCCTTGCTTCCGGCATGTGCATTAAATAATTATAAATTAAATTAAATAAAGTCAACTTGGGCCGCACTGAAACAATCTTACAATTTATACAAACAACGGAAACGGAAGTGCAAAAAAAAAAAAGGATCAATATGCTTATATCCGCCTTGTTTGAGTGGCAAGCTGAGCTGAATTTGTGGACAGACACACACACATATATACATCGATTTGTATATAGACTCTGGGCAGGCTGTGTGTGTAAATGGAGACAATGCCTGCTTGAATTGTTCGATGTATGCAAATCCTGCAAGTTTCATTTGCATTTTGTCCATACAATCGAGCAACGGCCAGAATGGATTCACTTTTCCAATTGACACTGCAAACAGATTGCGGTCGTATCTTGGCCTGAACTTCACCATTTTAAAAGAATTTATTATAGCCAAGACAAAAACAGTTCACTGCAAAAAAAAAAACATCTTTAAATGTGATTTGCTTAAATTTCAAATGAACAAAAATATATATTGAAAAATATTGAAATTTCAAAATTCGCTTGCTGAGTAAAAATGTGGTATTTGACACAAATTTAAGTGCAATTTTTATAACAAAAAAAACCATATCTTGCAAGACAAGATACACATGGAAATGTGTTGGTTGTCTGTGTTGCATTACCTGCAGATGTTGGCTAATTGATTTATTGCGTAATCCAACTTAGCGAGGCATTTGCCTCCATTAACTGCCACTGTTCGTGTTGGCTCTTCTCGCCGATTATGGCCATATGCAGAAACTGGTGCTACTTATTTGGTATAGAGTGGCGTGTCATTAAAGCCAATGGTTGAACTCGTTTGGTTTTAACTGCACACGCGCCATAAACTGAACCCCCGATTTGGGCCAAGATTTATGCAAGCAACGAAGAAATTTAATCAAATATCGCAACCCTTTTGCAAGAAACAAAAATCAAACTTGCAATTTAGAATTGTGGAGGGTGTTGGTAGAGAGGGGTGGGAGTGGGACTAGGCAAAAGTTTCATATTACCGCAACAGAAATGGCCAAAATGCTGATAACACATTCCACGCCCTGGAATTCCAGCTAACGTCCGTGTGCACTTATATAAGGCATAGTCGTCCATATATATAAATATATATATATATATATATATATATATATATATATATATATATATATATATATATATATATATATTTATATGTAGTTGAAATAAGGCAAGATTTTCGGAATTTCTATGTTACTCGCCTGAGGCTTACACATATATATATAAATATATATGTATGTATATATATACATATATATATCCATGTGTAAGATATATGCATATGCAAGTACTGTACACATTTTTTTTTTTGGTATTGCTGGGGGAAAATTTCAATTTGAGATGGCCTGTTTTAGGCTTGGTGCGTTCAATAACCGTTGTTGGCAGGGCCAACAACAATAAAAATGTCGAAAACATCGCAAACATTAACGGGAAAACAATTTTCATAAATCTAGAATTATTACCAGACAAAAACGAGTGTTTTTTTTTTGGTGCAACAGACTCTGGAGTCGGCTGTGTGTCCACTGAGGCAACAAATTTGCACATAAAAGATAAGCAAAAGTGTTTTTTCTAAAAAAAAAAATAATCGCAACTTTAGTCGACTGCCAAATACACTGTAAAAAAATAAGCAGCAAATTAGATATAGTAAGACACATAACAAACTATTTTTGCATCAGATTATATATTTATATAATATATATCTATTCCCAAAATCTTTCCATTTTTGGAATCTTTCGATAGGGTTGCTATCCACCCCAAAAACAATTTTCGGATTTTCGCATTCAGCAAGGATAAACATATTTTGCAACGCATTTAACAAACAATAAATTTTTTTTTTTTTTTTTTATATATTTCGCGCATTTTTTAAGGCACTGACTGTTTGGGGTTGATTTTTAGATAAACCCTGAGTAAATTTTCGAGTATTTTGCAAACAAGCTGCTTGCCGCTGGACTGGGCTAAGTCAGCACATAAGACACATAAATCACGCTTGGTGCTTCCAAGTCTATGTGGGTGTGTGTGTGTGTGTGGGGGGAGGGAGGTAGGCCGGAAGCATTCGCGCTTCTTCACATTGTCTTTTAATTCAATTTGCGCAATCGGCTTGGGGTCCTTTGAAGTCCACTCAAATTTCAATAATTCTCTCTTAGCATTAACATCCAAACAAATTATGGAATAGAGCAGCAGCATGTGGGCAAAAATCAAGTCAAGTGGGAATTGCAGACAGCGTGGGTGTGTGTCAACTGTGGATAGAAAAAAAATAGAAAAAAAAAATGAAGTATAAAAATCTATTGAGCCATTTTAGTTACTGCAAACAAAGCTGGCGAGTGAATGAATGCCACTTGAAAGTTTAAGTGCTTCTAGACACAATTTTCAATAGCTTATCAAAATCTTAAGCTGACGACAATGGCAGCAGACACAAGCAAGACTACAAAGGAGGCATCAATCACACACACACACCCTCACACACACACACATAATCGAACTTTTATAAAATATGAAAAATTATTATTTGACTGGCAAGGATTAAATTGCTTTGAATATTTTTTTGAAGCTGCTACAGACAGTTAAGCCTTCAAACAATGCAATTCACAATTATTACTTCAGCAAAAATGCTTAAAATAATAAGATAAAATAAATAAATAGAGACTGTTAAATACTCGCCCATGATCCAGACCAGATTAAAATTGACCAGTTTCATAACAATGTTCAGTCAAAATTTGAAAATAACATTTTGAAAACAACAAGGCTAATGGACTGGCTGCTCGGTGAGGACATCTGAAGAGGTGTTAATCAAGATTTTGGATTCGGTTTGGCAAACACAAACTCTGATTATTTTTGCAATCACATTTCCCAACAGCTCCTGCTGCACTGCAGGTGACAGTTCCATCTGTCATCTAATCTTGTGTGTGTCCTCAAAGATAATGCGCTTGTTGTGTGCACAAAATTTGCATATGCAAATCAGCAGCCTCTTTTGTACTTGATTAATTTTCAACTAAGCCACCTCAGCACTGTATCCTTACACCCACCACCCACCATCCCCCACTCTGTGGACAGGACAGGAGATACAGCTTGAAGCTCACAAGTGGTGTTTAATCAAATAAACAAACATGTCTACTTAAGTGCGAATGTTTGTGTCAACTGATTAATCACACAATATTTGCATACGAAAATTTAATTTATTTTTATTTAAACTAATTATGCACATATTTTCATTAAGTAGCCATTAAATGTGTTAACATCGATTTAAGCAATCAGATTATATATAGTTCAAATGAGTTTATGGAAAATAAATTTAAAGTGTTTTTTTATTTAGAAAACATTTTTTTCTTCATTCTAATTGTTCAAGTATGAACAAGAAACGCTGCAAGACTCAGCTATTTTGATATTCAAGAGGATCACTTAATTAACAAATAATCCCCCGGAGAATGTTCAAGTATGAAAATGAGACGTTGCAAGGCTCAGCTAATTTTTAATGTCAAAATATCACTTTGAGTCGACTTTCAAGTGGCTGCAGTTAATTAAGAAAACATCAAATGGCGTCGCCTTACAAGCGACTCCGTTAAGATAAGTAAACATAACATGAGGTCGCCTTACAAGCGGCTTCATATGTATTTAGATTTAAGATTTTTGTATAAAATAAAGAAATGCTCGTCAGAGCAAACAGTTCGATTCTAAACGTTGTCTCATCGTGTTTCACACATTTTTTGGTCCTTCGAGCCGAATTCAGAGTTCGAAACTAATCGTCAACTCTGATGATATAGATCTACACTAAATGTAGTCTATATAATAATTTTAAAATGCATGCAAAGTGAAGGATTAAAATAATTATATTTTCAATTTAGAGTTGGAACAGCAGGATAAATAAAAAAGACAATATTATTTAGATTTAATGTGTGTTTTAGCAATTTGTATATTCATTTTCTAGGTATAACTTGAATGGCTCATCTATCGACAGATAGCTGAAAATTTATTCCGTGGTCAAACGTTTCCACAACTTTATTGTGCTCCAATTTCCCAACTGCCATTTAAGGGTTAAATGTCATAAAAATAAAAGTGAAGTGTGCTTATTGCCGGCCAACATGGCCACACTCGGAACAATCTGCGGCTATCAATTGGTGCTCATATAAACGTCTATAAATACACAGAAGTTCAATGGGAAAGTTAACAAATCCAAATCCAATCGAATAATACATTTTTCCAGCTTTGCTCGATTTTAGAGCATTTCACTCTTTGTAAATTTCCCAGGGGTCTCCTATGGCGACAGGCAAGGAAAGGAGTATTCAAACATTTGAGCTGCTGATTGCTATAATCGGATGTCAGTGAATGAAACACGTATAAAAAACGTTAATCAGAAAATTCCAAAACTTGCCACGTCATTTTTTGTAGCCAGTGGAATGACCAAAGGATAGTCTTCCCATGGATTCCGTACAAGAACTGCAGATGTGAATGAGTTTATATTATTTTATAACCGTGGAATCACATCTATGGATTCGTATTAGATAAATTTATGGTATTCTTCAATGGCGAAATGGATTAAATTATGGCATTCTAAAAATTTCATTCAAAATCTATCTTGCTAAAGTCTTGAGCCAATATATCAAGCTGGAAGTTTAAGCATATTTCCATGGTAATTATATAATTTTCTCTGATTGTAGGCTATGTTATCGATAAAATCTTCTCAGTATTTGTTATCGATAAGAAAAATAAATTATATCCTCATCATAGTGCTGCAAAATCGCAAATGAAGTCCCTCAATGCTGTCCACTCCTTGTGGCATAGTATTAAATTTTGCAAATCATAATAATTGATTGTAAAATATGTAAATTTAATTTAAATCTCATCTTCCGAGACATTTGAGACGAAATAAATTGATATCGCTGCAGGATGCAATATGTTACTCAAGCTGTATGCCCAACAAAACTTGAATACTGCAAATACAAAGCTGGAAGAGGCAGCTCCTCGCACTGATTTGATGCATTTTTGTGTCTCCATTTAACTCCTTTGAGGATAAACGCTTTCAGCGCAAAAGACATCACGAACGAAAAGTCGTAATAGAAAGCCAGGTGAACTAACACTATCGGCACAGGCTGAGCATAATCACAAAATACACACACACACACACACAGAGCCATACACACATCAGCATATACGTGCAACCGGAATCGCGAGACGCGTAAAAGCGCAGTTTGTTTGCTTTCAACTTCAAATCTTTTACCGCCCACACATTGAGGCAACTTCATAAAAAAAAAAAAAAAACCACGAAGCTAAAAGAAAACTCTATTCCGTTGTTCCACCTCTAAAGTTGCGGTTTGAGGTGTATATATATATTTATATAGCAAAGTAGATATATATATATATGTCTAACAGGGAGCATTCTCCAGACAAATGTCATCAAGACAGTTTGGTGCGCACTTAGTGAGTGTGCTAACGTTTTATGGTTTTAGCCATAACGGTTTCCCAAATAGTATTAAATTCCTGTGTCGCATTTTGCGCACTTTTGGGTCGCCTCATAATTCGGCCATGAAGCAAGCATATTGCAACAGTGAGTATTGTAATGTTGCCACAACATGTGTAAAGCACTTCCGACCACAAATACAACTCTTACTCTTCCAGCTGGACGAGTAAATTGCTAAATTGATAATGTTAAAATGGATGAATTTTAAAATGGATTTGATGATTTGTTTTGCGGTTTATTATAACAACATTTGAGGAGCTATAGGGGGCACAATAGATCTAATAGGTCGCAGTGCCCCAATTAATAATAATAACAACATTTTTACAAAAATTCTAAGTGAAATTCATGTTCCGAATTTAGGCGCAATATTTTTTCCTGGAGTTATGGATATCGAATTGTGAATCATAAAAATTAAAATATGTAAATAGGGATTTTTTCTTAATAATCTTAATAATCAGCTAGTTTCCCAAAACTTTTATAATTTTTCAAAACTTACAATCATTTTTCGTCATGAAGACATCATTTATTATTTGTAATACATTCTTAAAGCTTAAATTTGTAATACTTTAACAAGAAAAATACATTTCTATGCTTCCAACTATTTTCAATTGAACTGGCTTTATTTTGTTCATTTTTAAGAGTAAAGTTTTTTATTATATATTTCTTAGAGCATTTGTGTCATGCAGCAAAAGCACAACCACAAAATAAAATCAAATTGCAAAAATTGTAAATCAATTAAAATCGCTATGCACAATAAGGAAAAGTTAGAACGAGAATTGTTCTACGAAAAATAAATATCTTTTGCAAACGAAACGATTTGGTAAAAAGTGCAATTTTTGTTTTTCATTTTTTTTTTTTTTGCACGAATAAACTGGAATTTCATGTTGGCCATATTTATTATTGAATTTATTTTTGCTTGTGCACTGAGTGAATTTGTGGCTGATGTCTCCTCAATGGGATTTCCCTATAAATGTGAACTTAAAAAAAACTTAAAAACTTACTATGAAATCGAACTGACCATTGCAAATATATTTAAACCACAAAATACTTTGTACCATTTACTCGTTGTAGTTAAAAGCCTATTTCAAGTTGAATTTCAAATGCAATTTTTCTCTTGACCAAATTGGGTTTCAACTGGTTTTTTGGTCAAAGCGATAAAGCTGCAATTCAACTGTACAAAGTGCACAATTTCTTCACACACACACTCGTGCAACACACACACGTGGGCCGCTTTCTTTTTATGTGTGTTTGTGTGTATATTCAAATTTATAAATTATGAAATTTTATGCCTTTGAGGCGTAGAATGTGCAAAAATATTATTTTACACACGTCTATGGCCAAGCATATTTTCATGCATTTGCACAGTTAATACTCGTGTTCCGCAATCCCACACTTGCCACACCCATTTTGTAAACTTGGTGGGCTGTGCACCTTAACATCATTTACATGAATTTAGGTTGCCGAAAATGTTACACGCCTGACAGCAGGGGGGTGCAGAGCCCAGGGTCTTTGGGGGTACTAGGCGGCAGGATATCAAGCCCGAAAGTTGGCCACAGCCACAGCCTTATCTGAGTTATGAATATGCAGGTGCTTATCGTATGTACATGAGAATATGTGTGTGCCTATGTGTGTGTGTGTGTGTATGATCATACTGTAACTGTACTGCATGGAAAGGGTGTGTGGATGCCAGCCCCAACAAAGTTTGCAAAAGATTTAAGTACCTGCAAATTTTATTTATTATCAAAGCATTTTTTGCCAACATCCACACATAAAACATCGGCATTAATTTAGCATGATGAAAATACATTTTCTTGAATCGTTACAACGGGCAATTAAGTCTGAGAATTCTGGCTAATTTCATTATAGTGGCTTCCAGTCGAGTCTTGAGCGTTGACTGTTACCTGAGTGAATCCCTTGGAATCCCTTGGAATGACTGACAATCTGCTCTTTGTATTATGTTCGCTCAATTAAAATTCTCAGTTGCGCGAGCTGCAAAAGCTAAGCATTTAAAATACATTAGATTTACATACATATATATATATATATATATATATATATTTGCGAGGCAACTGACTGACGGATGCATCATGGAGATTATTGGGATTGCTGAGCAAACTTTTGTCAAATGTCTCAGCATCAGTCTTTGCCTCATCTGCCGCATCTGCCGCATGCTCGGCTGCGTTGCCTTAAACAAATGGTTAGCTTTGTTATTTTGGGTTTCCCCTTGATGCCGAGCGTCATCTGTTGAGGCAGCTATTTGCAAAACTGTAGAGTAAATATTTAATCGCATACAGACGGAAGGGAAGCAGACCTACGGATGGTGCCCCCCAAACATGTTCTGTGGTCTCCTTAATTCGACGTCATCAAACGTGCCTACAATTCCAAGTGCTTATGTCATGTTGGCACAAGCGAAATCTCAGTCTAAAAAACAAATAAGAAATAGTCTGTGAAGGAACATGAGATCATTAAAACAGGTTAAAAAAAAAGAATTATGTAATAGCAACCCATTAATTATATATATTCTTGATCTGGTTCAACTAGCGTTTAGTAAATATCTGTAGCAGTACGCGGATTTCAGAAACTACACAATTTTGAATATAATTTCCGGTTTTATTATAGATTTCATAGATTGTCTATTAACAACAGCCTAGTTTCGCAAATATCGATATATATCGATAACACACATTAAAGTCATAATTGTCGTATTAAAGCCGTTTAAAAGAAAACTTGGCACTAAAAAAGGTAAATTTCTTCATAGGTGATTTTAATTTACTTCGTCACTCTGTGCGAAGCCTTATTGGCTATAACAGTGCCGGAATTCCCATTGTCAATAAAATAAGACCACCTTCATCTGGTTTTGATAATTTTCAAATTATACACCATCAGGAAGTAGCAGGGCATTAAAATGCATATTGAATTTTAGCAACAATAATTAAATAATTGCATTTTACAACATTGCTTTTAATATCAGATTATGAGATTAATTGACCTATTAAAGTTTTAGCTTAATTAAGTTAGTGTAACTGGTATGTTATAACCATTTTTTTATTGTCCTTTTTTTATGGTTTTTATGTTAGCTGCAAATTTAATATATATATTTGAATTAATTCTACTCAAATAAGTAAACCAAATTAACTACATGTTTTTATATTTTATTTAACTAATTTAAATAATTAGATGCAAGCATTTAAAATATATTGCTTACACATTTTAATTGGCGCAGGAGAAATAAATTTGCAATTAATTTTCACTTATGGCTTTTAGATTGACAAGTCGAACTGTTACCAGCATAGTTATTCCATCTGCTGAATAAATAAATTTGAGTTAATTGTTAAAACTGCTCTCTGTTTCTTCCTGTTTGAAAACGTTAAATCCCCCGTTATGATAATCAAAAAGTGATTCAATCAAAATTGACCACAATGCTTATATACTTACACAAATTAATTCCGCAATCAAACCAAAAGTGCATACAATTTTAATGAAGCCCAAACGAATTCAATACAAATAAAATTGACACTGCTATTTGTTCGTATCCGTTTTGTAATACATAATTCATATTGAAGCCTTACAAATTCAGACCCGGAAACTTTTTTCAAAAACAATTACTTGACTACACAAAAATGGTAAAAAAAAAAAAAAAAATGATTATTTCAACAACGCAAACTTATAAAACAAACGATGATCGCAGCGAATGATTAATGTTGAAGAAATATAAAATGTGTCAAGCGATTAAAGTTGGAATTGCTTGTAACGCATTTTATTAACAGCAATCATTTATCAAATACGCTAGCTGCCCAGTCTGTCGCACATGTATATGTATGTGTACACATATATATATGTAACTTCATATGATGTAGGACACACAGTGAAATCGAAATGAAGCTGTATTGGCAAACGGCAACATGTGATATGGGATATGTGATAATAATGCTCAAACGCCGTGCATTCAACTCACACATTTTTTTGCCATTTACCTATGCCAGCTTGCTTTTTGATATGACTGACCCCAAAATGGGTAGCAAAAAAATATTAAAATCAATCACGTAAACTCGACTTTGATATACCCTGAGCCCAGTTGTTGACAATATTTTAATTTTGTTGTCAAATTTCCCGTTCGAAAGTTTTGCAATCAAATATGAAGAAAAAGAAAATGAGTAAAAATAACAAAACAAATGTAGCGCACAGCGCTGTTCACAAGCCCGAACTGATCCCTAATTGGCTGGCTAGAAATACATGATATACACACATGCATATATATCTACAGGCAATTGTAAGTAACGGAGCTCTTCAGAATACACACATAAGCACATTTACGCTCGCATCGACTATGATGCCATCTCTTTCTCACACATGCACTCGCATATTTATGCATACAGATTATGCTTGCGGCTGCTGGTAGAAATGAGTTCAATATGAGAATATATTTTTAGCCAAACTTGATCTACGCAGGATATACGAGAAGCTATATTTCAAGTCTCTGAGATACACACAGCCAGACACAGCTATATCGACTTGTCTGTTGATCAAGAAAATATATCATTTATGGGATGCTTCCCTTTGCCTTCTATAAACATTTGCAAAAAACGTTTATACCCGCTTTACCCATTTTCAATGGGTTCGGGGCATAAAAAACCGAACCCAATGACGCACTGAACAGCCTTTCATATATGTTAGTCACATATAGCATATGAAAAATGAAAGGCAAACTACGAATACAATAAATAAAGCCACTGACTGAATTCGCGGAGGCATCCAAGTTGTGTTTTTTTTTCATGTTTTTTATTTTTTGTATTTTTTTTTTTTTTTGGAGGCAAGCGAATGAATAAAGAATGGTTGACTGGCACATGTCAATCAGAGAGCGGAGCCATAATCTCTGATTGACATGAACTTAAAAGTATTATGACAAATATTTCGCAATCTGCGCGTGTCTCTGACACAGTCTCTGAATTCACGCTTCTCTGTCCAGTGTTCCATTTGTAAAAGGTATCAACTTGAATTTCGAAACGAAATGTTCGATTTTATTTTAAAGTTGATTTATATGGCACGGAACACAGATTCGATGTGAATTTAATTTAAAGAAAACTTAATCACACTCAATTTGTTTGGTTTGCTTTTTAATTACACAATTTTCGCATGCTGACCAAAGAATTTCATTAAGTGTATTGAATCCCATGAATACCCGAAGATTGCTTTTCTTACTGGTTATGCACAATTTTCAGATGATGCATGTTGCGTGCTGTGTGTGGCAGGTATTTGTTGTTGTACTTTTCTGATTAAATAAAATGATTTCACTGCCAATAGCCGGTGGCAGATTGCTGCCTTTGACATGATCTCCATGTTGCTGTGGCAACATTGCCAACAGTCTCAATTTTCTGTACTTTTTGTGAAGAAAATTGAGAGCATATTTTCGATTTTTGGGGCAAACTGCTGCCTATCTTCATTTTACACCGGACATGTCGTAAATCAATTTTATATTTATTCATATATATATATATTCATTCCACTCACTTAAGTATATATCGTTTGCATGGCCAGCTATTGCCCAGATTTAATTTACTGTACGCCTCCGCAAACACGACCAGACCAGACCAGACCAGACCAGACCCACGCCGCTTATCACTTAATTGCGAGTGTGTCTGTGCGTCAGTGCACCAACGTGGCACGTAATTTTGTGGTCATTACATCGAACCTGGCCAGTCACATATATATAATTTCAGCGAAATACACGTATTTCGTTAATGAATGCATATCCGCTCCTGCTCAAAGGCTATCCTATCGCAAACCACAAAAGGAACGCTACATAAAATATGAGCATTAATTTTTCATATTTTAAACGAAAATAATCAAAAATCAAAGTATTCCAAATAATACTCTACCATTCGTAGAAATATGATTTATTAACTATGAAATCGAACTAGATATAAACCTGATTCTAATATTTCCGCGGGTCTGCAGAATGTCATAAATATTTTTAGAAGTGTATGCGATTTTTTTAATAAATAGATTTTATTTAATTTCAATCATAAATTTGATTCTTGTGTTTTTTAAATAATGTTGTAATTTTTGGAACCGTGAAAGGTCTCAGTTATCAAGTAGATAATTTAATAAATATTTGGAATGGATTTGAGAAAGCAGACTTTTAAAATTAAAATTAAACAGTTATACTTATCGCTAAAATCTAACATATCTAAAAAGCGAATCTACGAAATATATTTCTGATTGGTCAAATATTTGTAGTTGATTTAAAAGGAAATTGTTTTATTTTTCAGATTTTGTTGCAGGACATAAACCAATTGTTTATTTGGGCACTTTAGCCTGTTGTGGTTGGCAAGTCCTTTCAGTATTTCTCATATTTCTGTGGCTTAAAAATAAAATGTGAAATTGAAATCTATCAAAGTGAAATGTACAAATTTTCGCAGTTTGCTGTTTGTTTGCCAGCATGTTTGTTTGTTCGTTTGTTTGACATTCGGTAGTGGCAAATTTATGAGCACACATTAACCAAATTTGCATATTAATTAAAAATTAACGAGATTAAATAACCGCATAAGAAAACCGACAATTGCCAGCGAAGCAACCAACCATTCGACAATAATAACCACAAAATCATTTGCACAACTGCTGCTTTTTCGTTGATAGAGTTAATATTGATTGCTCGTTTATGGGTTGGCACTCAAATTGACAGTTTATTGACACCGTCGGATCGACGGTCAGCTCCCCCCCCCCCCCCCCCCCCCCGATAAATGATTGTTAATGATTGCCAACACTCGTTCGTCCTCAATCCCATTTAATATGTAAAATTCAAATATGTAAAATTTCTGTCTGCCTTTTTTTTTCTTCTCATTTTTTGTATTGTTTTTATTTGTAATTAGTTGGCAACTTTTGGGTAATATTTTGATTCGCATTTTGTGTTTTTGCTTCGCCAAATTTTGGTTCTGATCTTTGCTAAAGTTGTGCAAATCCAATTTGTAATTTTCAAATCGAAACTACACTCTAGAAAAAAATTAAAAAGCTCGAAATTTATAAATTATAAATAAAATAAATATAATTAATGTATTATAACGAAATCTTGATTTTTGTTAAGTAATAAATAATAAATTGTAGATTTTTACACACTTGTTTAATCAATCCGGATATAAACTTTATTTTAGCGAATAATTTATATGATTAATGCATTTTTCTTCTTATATTTTTATTACATTAAATCTTATTGGGCAGAAAATATTGATTAACTAGTTGCATTTCTGGACGGTTTTTTTCTCTGAGTGCAGAGCAAACGAGAATTGAATAGAGATAAAAAGAGAGAGAGAGTGAATGACGGAAGGCGAATGTGTTTTTGCGGTTTTGAGTTTATATTTGTAAAGGCAATTGAAATATTGAGTGCGGCTGCAATTTTCACGGAGTCAATTGAATAACTACCTAAAAGCAATCGAAATGCGTGCGGCAACCAAATATCCGGCGAATGAAAATTTCACAAATTGGCCACGGCAATCTAATCAAATGCAAACTGTAAGCTGTTAACTGTAAACTATAAACTGCAAAGTTTTGTGGCAAATATATTGCATCGATTTATACGCAAAATTTAATAATCCCTATGAATGTCGGCATGTTGGGTAATTTGCAAAACGAGTAACTTGTACGATAAGTGTTTTTGCATTCAGTTGTAAACGGATGCCAATCCAAAATTCAAAACGACAGCAAAGGGTGCATACAAATTTGTGTATGCAACTGCCACCTGGCAACAGGCGCAAGGCAACAGGCACAAGGCACCATGGCAAACAAGACATCCTGCAATCCAGGCAAGGATTATAACATACAAACACACACAAACACACACACAAAGGGGAACATTTATGATAATTGCTGTTGATGTTCACCAGAGCGAGAGAGAGAGAATCACAAAATAGCAAAGCAAAAAATAACAAACAACAAATAAAACGTTCTCAATTCGGATGAAAACTCTTACAAATACTTAAATGTTTCGGGGAAATTTACTTAGCATACTTGAGCGGATCTGAAGCATACGCCTATGTGCCACAGATCTCTCTCTCTCTCTCTCTCTAGCTGGCACAACAAATTACTCGACTAATATTTGCTTTAACACACACACACACACACACACACACACAGACACATAGACACATGCTTAAGTTGAAGTAGAAACTGACCACATAAATCTCGCCTTGCCCCCAACTCATTAGGCACACTGCAGCTGCAGAGGCTGTGAAGAGCACACACACCCACCACACACACACACACACACACATACATTTCCCATAACACCCATAACAGACTAATAAACGTATGAAACACACAAAGACAAGTGCCGGGAAACTGGGAAACTCTTCAGCACATTAATGGTTGCCACTCAGCTGCAGGACACACGAATTTGCCCGTTTGTCTATCTTTAAACTACGCACAGTTGGTGCATGCCACATGTGAAATTGATTGAAAGCTTCAGATTGCTTCAGGCGGCAAAGTTTGCGCATTAATGCTGTACACTGTGCGAAAAAATGTTTGTCTACTTTTGATGATCAATTTGTGGAAATTTCAAATCACTTTCAATAATCTCCATTTTGTCATATTTAACACATAAATAAAATAATATAAAAAAAATTTAATTAAACTTCAATTTTGAGGCTGTTAAATATAATAAATCATTAATTGAAAAGTTTGCAAAAAATAAGAATATTTAACAGACAAAACTGTGAAATAAATACTAAAACTTACATTAAATAATAAACATTAAAAAAATGATATTATTAATATGATTAAAATTGATTAAAAACTGACATTTAATATGACAAATAATTCTTATATATTTTCACATTGTGTATACCCTGTCATTGCGATTTTATGAGTACAGGGTATTTGAAATGATTGTGTTTCTGACATCTCAGTTTTAGTTAAGTCTCGTCGAGCGTTAATACTGATTGATAGATAAACATTGCGACATCAATTAGCGTTGGAAAAGTGCAACTTGAATTGAGGATAGCACAAAAGTTGCCTTTTATGCAATATATATTATATATATATATATATATATAGGACAGAAGTAAAGACTTAGCCCGAACCGACAATTGAAATGAAATTTTAAACAAGAGTTTTTGCAAATCATTTCATTGCTTATGCTGACGGCCAGAGAAAAGATAAATATTAATAACTCAGCTCTGGTCAGCTCACAAAAGGTGAAGGCTAAGCTCAGCCCCATTATGGAGTTGCAGTCGCAGCAGTTTCTGTGTGCGGCAACCCGAGCGAACCCCCACTCTGATGGATGTGGATGCCACAGCCAGAGATTCTGAGCTGAGCCTTTTAAATAATAACAGCGGGGACAAGCTATAGAGGTAGAACAGACCAAACCAGACCAGTGAATAGACAAATAGTTTCGTTGTTGATGACAATACAGAAAAATGTAAGGCAGGACGAAACAAAGTAAGCGCCAAATAGCCTCGGCACATAATAAAATACAGTCAAGGATAAGCTGAGAGAGTTTGAGTGTAAGCAAATGCAAAAATGAAAATGAAAATGAAAATGTTATGCCATATTGAAGTGTCTATGTTTGTATGTATTTATGTATGTACATATCAAATGCAAAGCTACCTAAGCAGCTCTGCTCTGCTGTTGGCCACAAGGCTTAAGCTAAATATTAAAATTCATACGCCATGTTGTACGGTCAAATCACTTTTGGGCTGTGGCCCGATGTAAAAAAAGGAAATGCAAAGCACAAATAAAAAAAAACACATACTAAAAACGACAACTACAATGAAGGACGCACACACACTTGCACACACACACACACAAACATGGCACAGCATATTTTGCAGCAGCACTGAAACAATTGCACAATTTATGTGGCATTTATTTGCACATCATTCAAGTCTGGCTAAAAGTAACCAGAACAGCTAACTAAAACTCGCTACAAAACCCTGAAACGAACCGTTAAGAATTAATGGCAATCAAATTCAGTTCAAAGTGCCCGACTAGCTAATACTCTGTACCCAAAAAGATGCTCAATTTATGCACAAAATGTACTTTTACCAAAATTTCAAACTTAGTAAAAAAGTCAGTTAACCCTTTTTCCCATTTGTGCAGGGTATCTGAGCAAGTGGTATGCGGGTCAGATACACACACACACACACACACATACACACAACAACAATTCATTTCCGCTTCGTCCCCTCGCTGCAACACATGGTCGACAACTAAACTGCAAAAATATTACAAATTCAAAATGCTAAATGTGCATTTAACTTATGTATTTATGTAAATCCCTCGAAATTATTTTTGCCCCCCTCCGCCCCCAACAAGGCAACCGAAGAAGAAGCACAACGGGTTTGTTGCAGTTGCCACCAAAAGCAAACTGAACGTCATTTGAATAAATACATGCATGCATGTGTATGTGTGTATGTGTGTGTGTGTGTGTGTGTGTATGTCTTTTTTCTCTCTGTATTTGTATATTTTTTGAATTTCTTTCTTTGCGTTTTTTTTTTTTCACCTGCCACATGCACAATTTTGCTCGCCTTTGCTGTCAATTGTCAGAATTTCAGATTGATGCCATGGCTTCAGATCTTCTCCTGTTGGCTTCTTCCTCTGGCCATATTTTTCATATATATTTTCATTCTATCCACAACTCGACTGTGATGTATTTTATGGTCACTCTCAGCATTGCTGCATCACTTTGGCACACTCATTAAATCTGCACAATATGTTGTGCAATCCCAAAGGTATGTGCAGACATACATACATACATACATACATACATACATACATATATAAATATGTATTTTTATGGTTGCAGTGTGACGTGCTCGACTTCATAAATTCTCATAACTTATTTAGTTGCAAGCTTCAAATAATTTAAGATAATGCAGTTAGACCAAAGTGCCAAATCCGATTTAGCCAGTACCATTTTTTGGGGGGGTTGTTTAAGCTGCTCAAAAATGTTGAAGGCAAAGACAAAACGCATCAGATGTACATATATATATATATGTATATGTTTATATGTATTTGCAAGGGAATATTTAATGTCACTTTGATCTCTCAACTCGCTGTGCAACCAACGAAGCTGTTTTTTATGTGCTCTGCTTTGCATTTAGATTGCATATTCATTTTAGCCATTAGCCACTGTAGTTGATACACTTGGCCAACTTTAAATATTTCACTCCAAAAACAGGCTAATCCTGTGCAGAAGCAGGAGTCTGACATAACCATTGTTTGTTGCCTATTGTTTATCAATTTTATGCAAATTGTTAAATTCCTTCATTTTTTTTTTTTGGTTTGTTTGACTTTTATCACCGGCATAATTTTATAATTGAATTAAGTTGGCTCTTTGGCATCAAATACAAATTGAATAATTAAATTTGTTAAGCCTAAAAAGCGCGTGCACAACAATTTAATCAAATAATTAAAATCTAAAACTATTGCCAGCATTAAATTCAAATCCAAATGGTTTTCAACTGCAACCCCCCTCTGCACCCCCTCTGCACTGGGCCAGACTGTGCCGACTAAGCTACTTAGTACAGGGATTGCTGCTCTTCGTCCTTCTCTAACTTTGAAGATTCGCTAAGCCACAAGCAACAACAACAACAATAACAACAAAGTGTAAAATGCTGATCTGCTGCGGGCGGCAAGCGCGTTTTTTTTTTTTTTTTGCTTTTGCTTTCCTGATGAATCCCACTAAGCTGAAAATACATTTTAAATCCATATGGACACGCTGCTCCTGCAAGGCACGCATCCGATGACTTGCTGGATTTTTCACTTTCAGCTCAGCTGTCTGAGAATGCCACTGCGACTGCCACAGCGACTGTGTTTATTGCTCAAGGCCAGTTTTTTTTGGGCACGCCCACAGACCATTCCCAGTACTACTTGGCTTGAAGTAAATTCACAGCCGTTGGCCATACACCAGATTTTAATTCAATTACATCTGTAGCTGCAAGTTGTGCGCAAATATTTTCATAGGACAAATTAAAAAGTTGCTTGCCGTGGCAACAACCAACCCTTAAAAAAAAAGAAGCCCAAAATCAGCTACGCAACCAACCACCCAACAACCCGGAGGCAAATGCCTGTGCCACTATTTCCACTTGTGGCTGCTGCTCCTGTTTTGGCAGCAAACAAATTTTGGTCAAAACAGCAACAAAAAAAAAAAAAACAAAAAATATTAATACAAATAGCACGCACAGCTTTTGTACAACTTCTGCTAGTTTGCTCAATACAAAATCCATAAACGAGAGACGAGACTTTTCTATTCAATATCTTTCAATGCACTGAGAACAAAAATATACCTACAATCTGGAGTATAATTTTAGAAATAAAGTAGCCAAAGTAAATAATTAAATTAATTTGATTTAGGGCAATTTATTATATTTAAATATTTATTTCCGAGTTTACGCAAATTTCTCTGAGTGTACGTCTTATAAAATGTCTAATTTTTTGACTCAACAAACACAATAAACTTATTTCGCACTTTAGATATATTATTCATTTTGTGATTAATATTTGAAATGTGTCGAATATTTTGGCGAGTGTACGTGTTTATAGCACGTCTGATTTTTGGTACATCATAACTTTCAAATTGCCTTCCACTGCCACAATAAGACACAGAAATCAGTTCTGCTCCTAGACAAACACTTTGTATACAGATTTTGTGGCATGGAGAGGAGCACATTTAAAATTCCAAACAACTGCAGAGGTTGCAAGGTGCACTTAAGTGCGGTTCCGATTCACCATTGTGCAACTGCAGCCACTGCTGGACACTAAATGCGTTTTGCATTGCAATCAACCGATATTGTGCAGATCTACAACTGCATTTACATGTCCAATGGGGTTGCATATTTGGGGTGAGGCAACTTGGTTAAGTGGCACATAAGAAGTTGCCCCAAAGGTGTTGAGATTACAAACAAAACGGAATAATTAAAATTAAGTCGAAAATCGCTTGGGATCAGCAATAAAAGCGGAGGCGAAAACTTTCAGCAGGAAATCGCCATGGGGTGAAAATCTGAAGCGGAAATCGAAATTTGTTAAATGGAGCAATCGATGAATCGCATTTCGGCCCTGATGTGCGTCCCCCTGCCCAAATGCGCCACGCCCACACACAATTCCACAGTTTGGTTTTACATTTTATCGCTTGTACGTTTGCACCATTTCAATTACAAACAATAACAATAAAATGTGCACGAAAGGGATGAGGGGGGGGGGGGGGGGGCAGGGGACTACAGGACGGACACGGACAAGTCGTTAAAGTTCAAGAAAGCGCGTTGATATAATAAACCAAAAAAAAAACAACAAAAAATAAAAAAAAAACAACAAAAGGAAACAAAAAAAAAACAAATGAAAAAAAATAGCAGTGCATGGGAATTAGTTTACATGGAAGTGGATGTCAGTTAGACCCCCCCCCCCCCCTCTACATTTGCTCCCCTTGCGTTCCTTGCAAACGTTTCCGTCCCCCTCATCCACCCATGCTTATCAATCGTGTCCAGGGAAGTGCGCATTGTTGGTCGTGCGGAAGGAAATTTGGATGTTAGGATGTTAGGTGCCAAAGCGGAAATTTTAGGTAAATATTATTGCAAAGAAATTTAAATACTGATTTTTTCATTATCCACGCTTGACACTTTATTTTTTACGTTCAACTGAACACATTAATAGAAATGTTTTTGGCTCCTTTTTTGTTTTCGTCGTTCAATTTTTAGGTTTATTCGTTTTATTTTTTGTTCGTTTGATTACACATGAATAGCAAGATATATATATATATATAACTATGAATATTGATATAGATATAAATATAGATATATAAATTTATATAGATATTAAAATATAAATATAGAGATAGATATAAATATAGGTATAGATATAGATATATTTGTAAATATATATCTATTCAAATTACAGCTTCGTCCTCTTCGTTATTTTTTCTTAACTTTCCAAACTTTCCACTCAGGAGCTGTGTAAACTAATGATTCAAGTTTCAGGTATTGAGCTATTATCAGGAATCCGAAGGCCAATCGAAATAAATGAATACTTTTTGTTAAAGGAAAATGCATAAAAGATCTTAGGACTAAGAACTTATTTCATTAGCAATTTCCATCAAAGCCAGTCAAAGTAAACACTGTGAGAGGCGCTGCTGCTCAGCTCAATTTAATTCAACGCTAATAAAACTCAAATAAAATGAAATTTGTACGCAATTTGCTGTTGAACTTGGCGAATGACTTGGCGCGATTATCATTGACAATCGTATGGCGAATACGTGACAAACGGCAGCCATGTGTTAATCCTGAATTGGCCGAACACAGTTGAGGATTGCGAACATGAAATGACAACAGCTACAAAATCAACAGCGAAACAAATACACACAACACAGCAGAGAAAGAAGAAAAGAGCAATACAAAAAAAAAAAAAGAGAGAGACGAATACATAAATAAAGGAAAATAATAAAACAGCAACGGGAAACTTTATGGCCAACATTTTTAGTTGCGGTCGAATGAATAGCAAAGTGTAATTCATGAACAACACACATTAATACAGCCACTCTCACATGTACACATCTACACACACCCACCACACACGCACACACACACACGTACTGGGCGAAGAGGCAATCGCTGCCTTGGCAACATTTATTGTATTACAAGTGGCCAACTGTATCCCAATGATGGCCCCAATGTCCATTGTTAGCTCCATCTGCTCCAACTTCATCTAGCCACTCTGCCGCACTTTTATTATTATTGATGACAATTTTGAGCAGACAATAAAAAGAATACAGCTACACAAAAAAAAAAAACACAAAAATAACAACAACGGCCCCACTCCACTTCCTCCATCGACAAACTAAACACAATCAAAATAGAGAGAAAGAGAATCAAAAAAAAAAACCTTGAATATTTCCAACGGCAGTTTGACAGTGGTTAAAAACTTTTTTAGCGCCGCAAAATTTGACAATTTGCGTACGCCGCCGCTTAATAAACGAAACTGTAAACGTACCTCAGCTGCAAAATAATATATATATATATATATATAGCATATTACGTAAGTTACCAGCAGCCGTCACATGAACTGCACAAACTTAAATCTAAAAGTTTATCCCTCGAATTTTTTATTACCATAAAATGAAGTGCGTGTGCCACAAAAATACACCCACAAGTCGAGCTATATTACGCAAAATTGTATGTTTTTCTCACGTCTGTTGGCCAAAGCTCTCAGTTACTTTTCGGGCCAACAAAACAAAAAAACAGAAGAAAACAAACAAAAGTTGCTGCATAACTGCAAAAAAAAAATGTTGATAATTTTTGCTGCTGCGAGGAGGCAGCGACTGTCTGACACTGCACGTGCTCCATCAATTTTATACTATATGTGTATATATATATATATATATATATATATATATATATATATATATATATATAGTTTCCCGCCTACTTAGCCAACACACAATTTAACAGCCAAAAAGTGATGCACTTTCACTCACATATTCAGCTGACACAGCCAATTGATTAATTTAAGCCACAAGCTAAATCAACTTTTCAGAGCTGCGGAAAAAGCCGGCGCACAAAAGTTAATTTTGAATCGTTTATCAACTGGCAAAAGAGCTGCAAAACTTCAAATGCATCTACATATATCCTGTCAGATGCCAAATGCCAGATGGCAAACTAATACCTCGTCGAAAGCCATGCACCTTGGCTGGCAAAACTTGACTAGCTGTTACCTGTTAGCTGTTAGCTGGTTGCTGGTAGCAGATGCAGCCAGGTCATAATGCAAAATAGCAAAATAACGCCCAAAAACTTCATTCCAGACATATGTCGGCGTGGTGATTCTGATGGGTGTGAGTGGGGGTGGAGGGGAGGTGTTGGTTCTGGTTATCGAACGTCAAATTGAACGTTGTGAAAATCGTTGGAAACGTTGCTCAGCTATTTGTCAAATTTAGCTTTGTTTGGCGCTTGGCTAAAATGGATGAGTTGTGAAAATTTCGACAACATGAAAACTGAACTTGGCACAAGTCACTGCTAAGTGAGACAGATAAACGAATGGCAATATCTGATATATAGATATATATATATATATGTATATATCTGGTATCTGCTTACTAAAGTTTATGGAAATCTTCATGTGGAAAAAATACTAGCTGTGAATTTAAAAATTTCACCATATCAAAATATGATACCAAATCGAAGTATCGCTTTTTAATTTTCCTCTAATTGGCATTCATTCACTATATTTGAATTTCCTTTTGTTTTGCATCCAACTTCAAAGTTTTTTTCAGCCATGTCTGTCTCAATTTTTTCCATTTCCTGTCAACTAACTTCGTTTGGTTAAACACAAAAAAAAATCGTTGATGTGGCTATTGGATTACACATGAACTGCTGCCAAATGTGTACGGCAATGTGTTCATTATCATTAATCAGTTCAGGAGGGCATTTTAGCGGATCCTTGCCAGCATCTGTCGATGACTTCAACAACATGTTGATGAAGATGTGCGCAAAAAATGCATTCATTGTCTGCAAGTAGATGCCACTCTTTGTGTTTGCAGCAGACGCAACATGTAAGGAACACCAAAGTGCCATAAGCGGAAATCAATTTTATAGAAATAAAAATCATAGCAACACACAACGCACAACACACAACACACAACACACAACACACAACGCACAATGCACAACGCACAAATACAAACATCTTTATCCATATCAACATGTACATCGTCGCTGCAGGACACTGTCAGGACAGTTGGGCACTGAGCACTGAGAGAATGGAGCACAAGTTATTGGCTGGGAGTAGACGGCTTTTGTCGTCCAGGCAGCAGTACAATGTAAGCCAGGACAGTTGTCCTTATTGAATTTCAATGACAGCTATGCTCGGTATAACCACAGTCTTTGCAGTAAGTATCTATACGGGCCATACGCTCCTCTCCTCCTTACTTACAGATTTGTCTGTATATATCTATCTATCTATATATATATATGCCTGTCTGCAAAGTTACTTCAATGTGGCAATGATAAGGGGCGAGAATCTTGTGTTGAGGCAAGACAACCAACCAACAACTTGTTGACCGGATGTGTGGCGCCAATAAGTACGGTAAATGGGATTATTTTTGTGTGTATATGTATGTGTGTGTTCGAGTGTGTGTTTTTTTTTCTTCTGCTTGAGTCAAGCAAATTGAATTTATCTTAATTTTGCGTGGCTTTTGTGACTGCAAGCGGCAAGTTGCCTTTTTGTTCGAGCAACATGCTCTCGAAAGCCATGTCTGCTGAATACAACATTTTTAAAGTACTTGTTTTGTGGCAAATGATGGCTGGGAGGGGGGGGGGGGGGTAGGGTCCACCAATTTAACATAGGGGCAGCTCTTTCAGACAGAGATTCCGGATACTTGCTTGGCAACGCCGCGAAACCTGCTGTTGAACAGGGGGCAAAAGCAAATAAAATAAATAAAACAAGAAACACACAAAAAGAAAAAGAGAAAACCAAAAAAAAAAATACAAAAAAAAAACATCGTTGTATGAATTTTATTTATTTATGTTGAAATTAAGTTGCACATAGCTGTAGAAATTGTTGCGGCTGTTGCAAATGTTAACCCTTGTAACAATTCGGTTTCCCTCTGTGTTAAATGAAAAAAACGAAACGCGAGTTTGGCCCTCCACTTGGCTTGTGCATTTACTTCTGGCCATAAGGTATCTGAAAGCCGAGACATTTTCAATGAACTACTGTTCCAGTTGTTGGTTCCTTTACAACAAATATCTTTTGCTGGCAAAAGCCATCCAGCGCGGATTTGTGTAGCTGCCACACCAAAAAAAAAAAAAAGTGAAAAAGTAAAAAATGTAAAAAAAAGGAAAAAAGAATTTTTGAATGCGGTCAGCCTTGAATGTGGCAAAAGCAATGCTTTGCAATATGCTTAAATTTATGGCCCTCATTGCGATTGCATGTAAATTGCTTTGTGCTGCTGCCTCAATGAGGCGCTGCAATTCAGTTCAGATGTGACTTTAACTTGCCACACTTCAAATATTTATGCATTCGCTCAGCAAGCTGCTCTCGTTGCCCCCCATTCCTTAAGGGCCGTTTCCCCTCTCCCTCTCCCACGCTGTGCGTGTCAACTAATCCGCCACTTTGTGTTTGCCAGCTGGCTAAGCTAATGGCTAATGGCTAACGGTGAACTATTTTAACCCAACTCGGGGGACTCACAAAAGTGTGCATGCCACTATTATTGCCCCAATATGGGTTACAGTCTCCACGGCTTACACTTCCATATATATATATATATATATATACATATGCATATATGGGTGTAACCAGTAAATTAGGTTTTTTGGACCCCAAAGAATGTCCTAAAAACATGCATAAAAAGGACACTTAATGCAAGACTGCAACTTCAAACAAATTTCTTGTCGAAATTAACGAAACTATCAAAGAAATTAAAGTTCAACTTGAGACAGCATTTAATCAATTTATTCAATAAAATATTCATTTAGTAAAACGAAAATTATGTATCAGCCAGAAAAATGCAATTGTCATCATTCTGTCAACAATATTTATACACCTAAATATATTTATTAGTGATCAACAGCAGAATCGTTATTTGCAGACTTTTAAGAGACTATAAAAATTAGAGATATAAAATTTGGATAGTTGTTGGCATTAGAAAAGAAAACTAGAAAACTATATTTAACAGTTAGTTTGAGGTTTCATTATTATTATTTATTTATTCATACTCAAATATAATTTAACAAAGCAAACTTTTCATTTCTCTAGCAATCTAAAATAAACATAAAAATACATTTTAAATAATTCTAACTATTCACTAGTTAAAATATATATAAAATACATATAAAATATGTATGAAATATATATAAAAGATATATAATATATAATGAAGTTTTGTATGAGCTAGTTGAACATGGCAGAGGAGACTGGCTAGCTGGAGGAGTCTCTTTGGCTCAGATTCGCCACTTTATGATTACCTTTCAGTCTTTCTCTCTCTCTGTATCTCTCTGTCTCTCTCCTTCTCTGTCTGTCTCTCTCTTCCACTTTCACTTTCTCTGTCTCTTTCATTTTAGCATAATCTTAGTTGCATCATCGGGCTTCACATTCTAAAATGTCCTCAATGATGACGATTATGTTGCCATCAGGTTTGCTGTCGTTGAGCGCTCGCTAATTGGCCCGTTTTGTGATGGAAATTTGCGGCAAATAGTCTTGGTGTTGCAGCTGCATCGGCGAGCAAGCGATTATAATAAAAGCCATTCACACAAAGTGCAAAAAAAAAAAATAAATAAAAAAAAAATATTGAATACAAATGGGCGTTGGCTGCGTTGCATGAAAGAAATTTCTATAAAATGCGTTTAACAGCAGCAACAGCACAAAGCAACACATTTGCTGCATTTATTGCATTTTTCCGTTAACTGGCTCAAACTTCACACATACACACTACACAACACAGACTTACACACACTTACACACACCTTATACATGGCCATTATGGGCCATAGACTGCTGCTTTGTTGGCAGCTAGCATCTTTGCTGCTTTCGCAGCATGGAGCACTCAAAAAAAAAAAATAATAATTTCAAAAATTGCAAATTCAGCTTAGCTTATTTTTTAATAAGTGATTTTCCAAACTGCGATTTTCTATTCGCATAAATCCCAATTCTTTACTTTATTTCTGTTTATCATTTTAAATTTTTGTTTGTTATGCTCTGATTTTTAGTTAATATATTTGTATATTCAGTAAATTACATTTTTATTTGTATTTATTTATTTGTTATTATTTTATGGTTAATTAAAACAAAATGTTGTACAATTTTAAATTTATTAATAATTAATTTTATTTACACTTGTGCTGTATTTTTTAGCACAAGTTTTTTTTGCGGAGTGTAACTGTTGCAGACGCCTGTGGGTGCTGCATGCTGCACATGCTGCATGGATCTTGCGCTGATAAATGAATCGGAAAATAGGAGTGCTCGAGAATGGACGCCTTGTTTAACGCGTTGCATAGGAACAGCACCTCAGATTGGATGAGAGTTTCCATTGTTGTGGCTCTCTTGACGTTCTGACTGAACGCAACTACAAAGGACATCAACTTATTGGTTGCACCTGTGCATAATGAAAATTCACAGTCTGAGGAAACCAAATATCAAATATCTTGTCTTAATAGATATTATTGCCACAATATCGTTGCAGCTATTATCTGGTAAGGGGCTAGGAATGCCAGTTCAGCTGCAGTCGCCGTCGCTGCTGTTGCCGCTGCTGGCTTCTCATTCAATATTTGTTTTGGGGTTAACCCGTGTGTGGTGGCACGTGTGTGTGGCACGTCTGTGTGAGTTATATGCTATATGCTTTATGCTTTATACACTCGTCGGTGTCGCCTCATTGCGCACTTCATTCGAGCGGCAAATGCTTACACCTCAGCATCTGGTGGCAACGGCCTGGCCTGGCCTGGCCTGGCTCGCTCTGCCACATGGCGTATGCGTGTCAAGGATAATTCATGAAAATCCGCTTGTTTGTGCAGCGTTTGCAGTGTTTTCCACTTTTGCGCCAATTACACAATCAGAAACCAAACGATATCAAACTAAGGGCATTTAGAGCTTAATAAGTGATTTTAAATTGGCTGCATACGGTGCAAAAATGGAATCATTTCCACCACAACAAATATTAGCGCAAATTAAGCCAATAACATTTTTCTCAAGCTGAATGAGTTTTTCTCACTAAAAAATAATATAGAATTAAAAAAAAACATATATATTAAAAAAAAAATTATTTTTAACTGCTGCTTAATTTTGGATATTTCGTCGTTTTTTTTAAATATAAATATAAAAATTATGAATTAAAAAAAATGTATCCACTTTAAAAAACATTTTTAAATGCTGCTAAATTGTGGATATTTCGTGTATTTTTGAAAAATAGTAAAAACTGTTTATATATGGACTTATTTTTAATAGTGAAAGGGAAAAAAAATCATGAATACATTTAGAGAAAATCACTAATTGCTACACTTAAGCCAATCCCAATTTTTTTCAAGCTGAATGAGTTTTCCTCCTCTTGAAAATAATAATGAATTAAAAAACAAAATATGAATTTAAAAAACATTTTTTCCTGCTGCTTAATTTTGGATATTTTTCGTGTGTTTTTAAAATATATATTTACAAATTATGAGCTTAAAATAAAATATATAATTGGCTATTTTGTGTATTTTTTCTGTCTGAGTGCTATTTACGAAATTATAAAAAAACACTCACTTTGACGTCAATTGGCAGTGCAGTCGTTTTTTTGTCAATTAAAATTGTTGCACCATGCAAACGGTAGCTAAATGTTTCGCTGACTCTTTGCTCAAGACTTTAATGCCTCATAATTGGGCATTGCACATGCAGCAACTAAAGTGGGCACACAAAATGAGGTGGCAGCTTGGCGCATACGCTAATTAAAAGGACTTGTTCAGCAATTAACGCACCTTTTTCTACGGTTGCCATCAAATTAATTGGCCAAACAAGTTTTGAGTTGAGTTGTCGCTGCGAAACTTAATAGCAGCACAGCTAACGGCAAAAAGAAGCAGACTCCTTCCTCATTGCCACAAGCGCAAAAACAGCGGCAAATTGATTAAGTCTAATTAAGATATGCCCGCAGAACGAGCAAAATATTAAATGGATTAATGTCAACCGAAATCATAATCAATTTAAAAATAGCTATTAAAATTTAAACACTCAAAAAAAAAAGGCCAAATTTAAATACATTTCAAGCGAAAAACAAAGCCGTGGCGTATACTTAATATGCTGCAGCAACCACTACGCTGCCAATTTTACTGTTTTGCATGCATTGCACAGTGGTTGTGTCTTTAATAAATCTCTGGCCCCGAATTGGTTTTTAAAATGGAATCGCACTTTATTATATAACCATCAACACAACTCAATAATATACAAAATTTTAGAGCGAAAAACGAATTGCGGCAAAACCTGCGGTTGTACATGTGTGTGTGTGTGTGTGTAGATGTGCGGCATGTGGTGTGAAATTTGAAAGTGTGTGCATGTGTGTGTGTGTGTGTGTGGCAAACACAAAAAACCTATATAAATTTTAGCAAACAACGAAACTTTTCGATTCAAAAGCTATTGTATTGCACTGCCTGCCACATTTTTGGTAGTTATGCGCATATATTTAATGTCAACTGATAAATACACTTTGCAACTGCAACAACTGAGGCATCTGCAACTCGATGCTAATTTGAATCGAATTTATGTGAAACCTTTTAACTCACTGCTCACAGTTCCAAATGTAACTGTATTAGTTAAATGAAATGCAGTCCATCAAAATATTTGACAGTTGGCAATGCGTCTGAAAAGCGATATGCAGTCACAGTTACAGTTACAGTTACAGTTTGTCAGTCAGTCAAAGAGACTGTCCCTCATCTCCGATATGTCAGTTCGCTGTGATGTCCTCGTCAGTTGAGCTCTCTCCTTTTGTCCACATCCATCTCCTTATTGGCAGCAGGCATGCCGAGTAGCAGGACTATGCTCAAATTGGACGAGTGTATGGAAATACCTAATGTCAATTTTAACTGTCAATTGAATGAGAATGGATTGTAACTAAAACGGTTGGTTTTTTTTTTTTTTTTTTATAATCCTTACTAGGTTAAATAGACTGCAACATGCCACACGAGGGTCAATAAAACTAACAAACCGCACAATATTCGTGCAATCAAAATCAATAAAAAAAAAATTAAATTTTGTTGTCCAAAAAAATATGCAAATAACTCTAATTTGTGTTTTTTCATAAGTAAAAATTTAATATTTTCACTTTTATTATGCACATTGAATATAATAGTTGAGTTTCAATTCGAACATAAATGATAGCTAAATAAAAAATTTTAATTTTGAATTTGCACAAAAAAAAAATTATTATTGTTATTTTGTTTTTTTTTTTTTTTGCAATTTGCATGTTTTATAATTATAAATTTACTCATTATTGCAATTACAGCTATAAAAATGGGAAAAATATTAAATCCTAAAATTAAATAATTATAAATTTACTTCAATATTTTTAGAAGAATTCAATATAAGCTAAAAAAAAAAAGAAGAACCAATTACTCAAAATAAGTCATCGAAGCCAGGCAACAGCTATGCCAAAAATGAGAAGATGGCTAGAAAAAAATGAGGCAACACAATAAATTGTATAGAAACGCGTTGCACGTGAAAGTTGCGTCCTTTTGTCCATTTGGCCAACTTGAGCATTGTTTAGTGGAATTCTTTGGGGCAATATGTGGTTATTATTAAGATTAATATTATGGCTATCACAACTCGAGAGAGCTGCTGACGAGCTGTTGGCGAGTTGGCCACCAACCAGATAGCCAACTTGATGTGTTTTTAATGAGTTTGGGTGACAACAAATATCGCCAGCTACTCGCCAGTACCGCACCACAGAAGCAATTAAAGCCCATCAATTAATATTAAATATTTCAACGGCAATTAAATAAAATAATTCGTAGTCAGCATCAGCATCTGCCTCAACCACAAAATGGCCCAATGGCGACCAATGAGCCGCTGGCAGAGAACAGCAAACAGAAAACAGAAAACAGAAAAACCAAAAGCAGAAAACCCAAACTGACAAACGAAACTTTGCTGGTATATTGCGGAATGAAATTTTCATTAACCGAAGGGACCAAAGTGATTTTGTCAAGCAGCCAAGTTTCAAGTGAAAAGTTTTCGACTTGCTCCAAACTGGACACATGTTACAGAATTTGCCCAAAAAATACATTTTCGTGGAACTCTGTGAAAGTTTTTCACGCATTCCAAATGCAAATGAAATGCGCGCGATTGTTGACAAGCAAACTGGGAGCCAAGTTGAATTCGAAGTTGAATTTGAATTTTGTAGAGGAAGTTGAATTTGAAGTTGAAGTTGAATTTGAAGTGTGCGAAAAGTTGAGCTGATGCCGGCTGCATTTCTTATGAGCGACGGAATGAAAATATTTCAGAAAGCATTTCAATTTCTCCAGCTATACGCGTAATTGAAATTTGCATTTCTATGAGGCTTGCACACAAAAAAAAAAAAAAAACAAAAGCTAAAAAGCTTTAAAAAAAAAAAGCTGAACTTTCCCCAGCCAACACAAGCAAAAAGAGCCAACTATGGCTTCGACTCACACCTAGCTAGCACAAAAAAAAAAAAAAAAAAAAAAAAACAATTAAGCGCCGCCGTTGTGGAATTTTGATTGCAAATTTGAAAACCAAAGGGAAACCATAATATAAAGAAATTCGTTCGCGTCCTGAACAAAGCCTCATGCTAATTTCTGAGCATATTAGAGCTGTACAATGGCTGCATATAAAGGCTTATATGCATTCGCGTTCTAACAAAAACTAACCAAAGAAAACTAAACTGTAAAGAAATCAAAATAGTACAGAAAAAGCCTGAATTCAATTGCCAAGAATCTTAAAAACTTGCTTAAATCAAAACAGAAAGAAAAAACAAATAATGCAGCAGAAAACATACCTTGGCCAAGGACCTCAAATTGTTTGTAAGCCAGACTCGCGAATAAAATCAAATATTAGTGGCTGTAAAAATACGAGCGTTGAGCGCCTAGACATTCCCTACCTGTCTACAATTTGGCCAGCGATTTGATGGCCACAACTCAACTGGCCCAAGAACTGTAGTGCCGCAGATTTGGAACAAGAACAAGAACAAGTCAAATGGTGGTCGGCAAGCCGTAAATTTTATTGCATGACTTGATTAAATTCGCATGCAACCCCAGCCGACAATCACTCCACTGGACGCAGCTCGAGGCTGGGTCAATCAAGTCCACAAAAAAAAAAAAAAAAAAATGAAGGAAAAAAACTAAACTATGGCATTTCTGGATGTTCCTTTTTTTTCTTGACATTTTCCCCATTTTAAGGTTTTCCACATTTTAACGCAACTTAATGAACTTTTCAGTGCCAGCCCAAAAGGAAGCGAAAAAGTCGCCAGTTAATGTTATGCTCAAAAAAAAAAAAGGAAACAAAAAAACAACTTTTCTTCTTTTTTTTATTATTTAAATAATGTGTAGGGTGTGATTATGAGCGTTATGTTTTACTTTAGACACGTTTCGTTGATTTTCCAAAGACAAGCTGGCCCAAACTGGCCGCCGACTGCTTTTTCCATGAATCCTTGCTTAAATATGCTTCACGAAACTTAAAAGCATTTAAAGCAATTAGAAGCATCAAATAAAAATAGCAGTTGGCAAAAAAAAAGGCCCAACTAGACGATACTCATTACACTTGGAAAAAAAATAGGAAATAATTGTACACATCACACGGCAATTGAGTTTACTCTGAATAAATATAATAATTATACACAAAATTATAATATATTTTGATTTTTTATAAATCCACAACTTAATTTATTTATTTTTGTTTTTTCCACTTATAATTATTATATTGACTAAAACATTATAAAATAAGCAAAATATGTTTATTGTACTTAATGTTAATTAATTGGTTAATAAATTATTCGTTTTCCAAAAAAAGCAAAGAATTACATTTGTGGGGATTGTTGAAAATGTTTCTTTAAAATAGCATTATTAATAAATGTTAATTAATTGGTTAATAAATTATTCGTTTTCCAAAAAAAGCAAAGAATTACATTTGTGTGAATCATTGAAAATGTATCTTTAAAATAGCATTATTAATAAAGCAGATATTGCGTAGACAGGCAGACAGCTGATTCTAACCAAAATACAGGGTATCAATGTAAAGGGGGGGAGGTGGGGCTGCTGTACTTTGATAGCCGTCGCAACGTTGCGCAAAATTTAACGAAGCTTAACCTCGTTCAATGGGAAAATACACTTTACGTACACTTTGCGCTGTCATTTTGGGGCGCAACTCGAGCAGCAATTGTGCAAATACTTTGTGCCCCAGCAAAAGGAGTTTGGTAAGTGGTCGACACAGAGCAAGAGAGATGGAGAAAGAGAGAGTGGGGAGAGAGAGAGAGAGAGAGAGACTGTGGAGTATCTCGTCAGTACAGGTAACGGTGTGGTGGACGGGCAGGGGTTGGAGGTGCCAGCGAACTTTTCAAGTTAAATGCAACCAAGAATGATGAATGAGTTGCAGGTGGCAGGTGGCAGCCACCACTCCAAATGCTCTCAAGCGAAAAGCAAAAGAATTTCAAATTTCGAATTTCCATCGAAAATGTTGAAAAAAAATTTTTTTTGATTTGCGCCACAACGCGAACAGTTTTGTTTTTTGTTGCACGTATTTCAACGTGTCATCTATAAATGAAGCAAGCAAGCAATTTGAAAGAGCGACGGCAACAAACTGTCAATTGTAGCACAACATTGAAATTGAAAGTGCGTCGGCATAATAACGGAAATTGCTATCATATGACATGGCCAAAGACGTGGCCAAAGACATGGCAAGACAATGGATGCAAGCCGCAAGTGCAAATATCAAGTTAGTTGCGCCATCCGACCACAAATGAGAAGCTCTGCTCAAGAGTGTGAGGGTGTGTGTGTGTGTGTGTGTGTGTATGTGTGTGTGTGTGTGTGTGTGTGTGTGTGTGTGCGTGTGCGTGTGTGAAATGTTGATGCAGCTAAAGTTACGGTGCCTTCGGGTCGATTGATCTAAGACGTTAGGCGACCCCCACGCACACTCAGAGAAAAACGTTGTTATTAATTCAAAAAATATATTTTAAAATTATGTTACGCTATAATCTTTTTTACAAATCTATTTTTTTTTTAATATTCATTTATTGAATAATCATAAAAATCATTCTAAATTTTGAAATCGAATAGTTTTGCCATTAAAATAAAAATTAAAAACTGTAAGAAAAATTGAACATGGAAAATGGAAATAAGCAACGAAGATTTTTGCATTCGTGAATGTGGTGTTCTTGAACAGGAAATAATTAAATTAGGAATAATTATAATAATAAAAACTCATTTCGATTGAGTGCAATAATTTTCTTTTTTATTTGAAAGATTTTTCTATTTGTAAAGGAATTATTTTTTTTTAACAGGTAATATCTAAATTATTAAAAATTATTATAATAAATATTCATTTCCATTGAATGCAATAATTTTCCTTTTTATTTGAGTGCCAAAGATTTTTCTATTCATGAAGACAGTGTTTTTTTTTTTAGCAGTTAATAATTAAATTTGTAATACTTATAATAAAAAATACTCATTTCGATTGAATGCAATAATTTTTTTTCTATTTTTCTGAGTGGCAGTTAAAGTGTTTCTGGGTGAAAGTGAATGCTGCCTAAGACAAAGACAAAACCAAAACGAGGCAATGAACTTGACGCTGGCCGATGGGCAAAATATTGAATTACATCGATTCCATGTGTCAACTCAGTGGAGAGGTAGCTATAAATACAGCAAAGCATCTGGGCAACCACACACTTGAAAGCTGGCAGAGCAGAGTGCGTGGGTGCCTAGATTCCCAGGAACGAAGGAAGAGAGCAAGTCAAAGGATTAGCTGGTTAAGCAGTGGAACACAGGTACTCTCAACTACTACTCAACATGAGACCGGCTAGCCGCGATGGCCAGCGAAATGACCAACACACCAAAATTCCATTAATGATCCATGAATTACGGAGACCCAGTTTAATGTCGCAATTGTTGTTGCTGTTGTTGCTAATGTTATCCATAACAATGAGGCCGACGGCAGCGATAATGGCACAGTTGCCACAACTGGAGGACTTTGCCACGCCACACCATACGCCCCATCAGCCACATGCCAGAAGCAATTACCACGACCCGAACAGGGAGCCCTTTGCCGGATTAGCAGGATATTCGAGTACACGACATTATTATGGTGGCTCTGCCGACGGCCAGGCGTTGTTCCTCGATGATTATAACGGAGGCGGAGGTGGAGGCGGGGACGTGAGCGTTGGCAGCCTCATGGGTGACTTGGCAGCGGCACCATATGCAAATTATCAGCCAAAAGCCGTCAGTGGTGCTCTTGGTAGCAAGGCCAGCGGCTTTGTGCCAACGACAACCACAGCAGAGCTGCACAACAACTATAACAACAGATTGCAGTCAGAGGGTAAAATCGATTTTGTCATTAATACACAAAATTATGAACTCGATGTCAATGAAGAGACAGAACAGCAGCATCAGCAGCACCAGCAGGAGCAGCAGCAGGAGCAGGAGCAGGAGCAGCTCCAGCAGCAGCAGCAGCACGAACAACATCCGACTGATGTCTACTCATATCAGCCGGGGGCGCCACCGCGACATGCCCTGCCACTGCGCGATTATCATATTGAGCAATTTTCCAATTATCAGGATGCAGCCAGATTGAGTGCCGGCAGGGAGCAGGAGCGGTTGCCATTGAACGATGCCCAAGTTTTTAGAGAGCCACAACCCAATTTTAGCTTTCCTGTGAAGCGACAACAAAGGGCTCAATATCAGCCAGTGCATCCGCAGGCACAGGCAGAGGATCAGCAATTGCTCTACTCCCATTCACAAAGTCACATTGCCAATTTACCAGTGCACAATTTGCTGCCACCGATTACGACCAGTGTGCAACACACAGCGGCAAGCAGCAAGGCGATTGCTGGACTGCCACTGTCGAAGCACGTGGAGATTACCAAGCATGTGCCGATAACGCATTATCAGAAGCAACTTGTGCCCTTCAAGCAGCCGATTGAGTTGCGCGTTCCTCGACCCGTTATCACAGCCATACCCAAGCCGATTGCGATCAAAATACCCGTGCCCCGCATGGTGGCAGTGCCCCAACTGCAAGAAGTCAAAATACCAGTCGAAAAAGTGAAGCCCTTCGCTGTGGAGCAGCCGATACCATTTGTGGTGGAGCGACGTGTGCCGTATCGAGTGGAGAAGGCAGTGGCTCAACCCTTTTACTATCCCTATCCGGTCAAAGTGCCCGTGGTACGCACAGTGGTGCACAAGCAGCGCCCACAATACGGCATGTCCAACCTCGGAATGGGCTCTTATGGAGCCAATTGGAATTCTGCCAATCATTTGCTGGGATAGACAAGGTTTCAAAAGTAGTTTCAAGTTCGATTTTTCTCCATTCACAATCTCCAAGTTTTTGGTGAATTTATTTAAATCAAATAACTTGTAAATTCTGCAACTGGCATCAATATGTGGCACTATTCGATCTGACCAGTCTACCGTTTCCGCCCAGAGAATAATATATATTAAAATATTTTATAATAATTCCTAATTTAATTAATTTTTATGTTTTTTTTTTAGAACACATACTTATAATGTATATTTGTCAGTCCGTTAAAAAAAAAACTTTACTAAAAATTAAATTTTTTTTTTAAATTTTAAATCTTATTTAATGTTTAATAAATATTAATAATATATTATGTTATTTTTCTGATTTAATATATATTTATGGTTTTTTTTTTTTGTAACACATACTCATAATAAATGAGTCCAATTGAATATAAAAATTAAAAATTGTTTAAGTTTAAATCTTTTTTAATCTCTGATAAATATTTAAAAAAAAAAAAAAATTATGACGAAATTATTCATGCACATTATTAATTGGAAAACTTGAAAATGTTTAAGTAAAAATTGCAGTCCTGAGTCAAAATTTGGAATACTTTTTACTCGACGCGTTTTAAACCCGTCGGCGTCAAAAGCGAAATAATTGCAATTAGTCCCCCCCAAAAAAAAAAGAAAAAGGAGTTTCAACTACAATGCAACTGAGAAAGTTTTGGCTCCCAGCAGCATGGCCGGAACGAAGACATTTTAGTCGGTGTCGGCGGAGTCACAGTGCAATCTCCAAATGAAGAAAAGTAGCAAAGTGAAACTTTTTAATTGAGCTAAGATCCAACAAATGCGGCTAATAAATATGTATTGAAGTGCGGCATGGCGGGGAATAGTGGGGGTGGGCAGTGCAATCCAATGCAACTGCTAATTGCTAAATGTAACTCCAACAACAACAACAATAGCAATAACAACAACAACTCCTAAGAACAACATTACAACATAAAATAAACGAGACGTTCAACTTCAACACGAAACAGAAACAAAATTAGCCAAAAAGTAAATTCTTGACTCAGCCAGTTTGTTAGCTTGCAGCTGAATGTTGCTGATGGCATTGTTGCAAGTTAATGCCAACTAATGAAATTAAGGCTAATTGACTCGGATGTCCACGGCCAGGGCATTTTGTTTGCCCTTTCATTCATTATTCATTTGAATCGTGCATTTTGTTGGCGCAGACGCAAAACAAACTAACCAAAACAAATCGCATCTATTAATGATAAATTAGCCAAAACGCATCAATAATAGTGGGACGAGCATTTTGACCAAATCAAAGGCTTACGTCACCTCTGGCAAATATTTGCTACAATATTGTGGTAACGCAAAATTAGAATTCATTGGACCAAATGATCAGTTCGTCTAACAAATGAACTATTGTGCGGTTTGCCTTTAATTTCTGCACACACTAAGCGAAAAAGTATACTAACTTTTAATTTTTCTTTATTTAAAGTTATATTTTTAAAATAAAATGAGTTCTTTTCACAATAAACAAAAATTGTATTTAAAAACTTAACTTTATAAACGACTTTTGCATGCAAATTAAAATGCTAAAACATTTTTAGCTTAACTTCTACATTGCCCAAAGCAATTTGTTTTTGCACTTTTAGGAAATTTATTTGGCCAAGTGAAAGTAAGGAAATGCTCACATTTTATATTATTAAATATAGAGATATTTATTTGTTTATATATATGTATATGTATATGTTTAAAGTTTTTAATGTTATAGTTGTGAATTCTCGAAATTCATAAAACTGTTGCCATCAACAAATTTTCAACATTTTGCTTGGCATTGGCATTAGAAAAAAAATAAACATATTTCAAAATAAATTTTCAGCCATTTTATTAATTTTTTTATATTTTGTATTTAACACTTAAAAACAATAATTATTTATAAAATGTACGTAATTTAGGGCAAAAAGAAAATTAAAATTATTTTGAAAACTAACATATATTTTTGAAAGCAAAAAAAAACATAATACTAATAGAGATATTTTTTTCAGTGCATCAAAAATGATGTATGTGTCTGCTGTGAATAAATATTTTACAATGTGATAGAGGACAGTGCACATAAATTCATAATTGCAGCACCCGCAAAAACCACTTCGTTAAGAATTCTGTGGCTAGTTTAACAACTGCCTGCCCCCAACCTTCCCACACAGTCTGTGCCTCGCTCGACACTCCCAAACTTTCAGCTGGGAGAGAACAGCGAGCGGTGCAACGACGAAAGCCGCAAATCGCAATGAACATGCACGCGGTCAAATTGGCAACCACGATACTTCTGATGACTCTGGTTAAACAGTTGATATGAGCCGTTGTAGTGGCAGAGTGGCAGTGTGGCAGTAGTTGTTGTTGTTGTTGTGGGTGGCTGATTCTACCTGTCGATTGGTGTTACGCATATTCAATGCAATCCGACCCGCTGTGGTTATCCGTGATTGCGTACAATTAATTTATCACTCGCATGCCACACGAATCACGAGTCACGAGTCAAGTGTCATATATCACAGCAAAGTCATTTGGCTAAGGTGTGGCAAGATGCCTAATTTTGGAAGAGCAGCAGCAGCAGCAGCAGCAGCGATCCCAGCTCGTGTGACAAGTGTAAATTTTGGAGGCGTCTGTTTTTTTTTGGGGGATGAAAATGATTTTATAATTTTAGCAAATGATGGCGCACTTTTTGGTTTGTTGGCCAAGTTAAGGAAGCGTCTGCTGGCTGCTGCCTGCTTGGGTAACCTAAACATAAACATTAAAAATTAATCAGCACTTTTACCTCAAAAAACTTTCTCATAATTTCTGTGCAACAAACAACAACAAGTTGAAAGGGTTAAGTGGGGCAATGGGGCGAGAAATGGAACCGTTTTTCGAGAAAATGACAGTCAAGTTACACACACACACACACCACACACACACACACACACACCATACACACAAAACAATTGCACAACATCCTGGACCGCAGCTACCAAAAACTTTTCAACCAGTTCGTGGGACACGCGAAACCCTTTTTCGAGTTGGCCTGGCCAGCAGCCATTTTTGGTTTTGAAATTTATGTGCGACATAAAATTGGGACTCAGGTGGATGTAATTTTTTGATGTTCATCCAGCGCTGCTTTACTTAGTGTTAACACACTTTCCAGGTTGTTTTATATCAGCTTTAATTGGTTTTATGCTGGCCAAAAGTTCAGCCTGACTAAGAGCCAGCTACAGCTACAGCTACACACACACACACACAAAAAAACTTGGTTAACAACATACAATATAATATCTAAAATGTTGAATAATTTAACTCAACTAAAGTCATCTTTTTCTGCTATCGATAAATATTTTTCAGCTTAACTAAGAAGTTGGCTAAGAATAGATTTTCATATTTGTATTAATACCATTTTTTGGCTGAGTGTAAGCCTGAGTAACAGTGTAGAAGTTTTTCACAGTTTATTGCTATGAAAAGTGTTCGCTTTTCCTGATGCCAAACCGGCGTATGAGTGATATTTCTTGTATGAAATTTATGTGATGCTTCTTAGCATAGACCTGTGCACATACCTATATATATACATGTGTGTGTGTGTGTGTGTGTGTGTGTGTGTATGTGTGTGTATGCATCGTAAAAGTAAAGTGCAGCCAGTGTTTTATTTTGTGATTACCATAAACTATTTACACACTACTTTAATAATCTTCAGTGCACAGCACTAAAAATTGCTTGCAAATTTAATGCTCGGCCAGATGAATATAGGCAGACTCCGAAGAAGGCATTAAAACCTCCTTTTTGTCAACTAACTGAAACGCAACCCTTTCAATAGCTCTGCCAACTTTGAGTGGTTTTTGCAAGTCCACAAAATACAGGTGCAACGAGGTGCTGCCACTTTGCATAGCTACTGCTATGGGTTGTTGCATTAAAGTTGATGCATCGAATAGTTGCAAAGTTTGAGGCACTCTTTCAGATATTCTTCTTTATGTAGTTATACATATTATGTGCAAATCTGTAGCCTTTTTTTCTACTCCAGCCTGTCAGTCGGTATGTGGAAAGAAAAAAAAAATGGATGACATGCGCTCCGATGTCATGCAACAAATTCTAATTAAAAAATGTTGCAGTTTCATAACTCTGATTACCTGCACACTTCACATACACACAAACACACAAAAGAAAATCAGTCGTCCATTCATAAAACTGCAGAAGCAAACACTTTTGACCCACATTTCAAACTGTGATCACGACTCGTGTTGCACAACGCATAATTCGTAAAAATTGCTGAAACTGATTCAGAAATCGATAACTTTTAATAAGATAAATTCGATGAACAAGTTGAGTGTGTAGCACAACAACTTCTCTGCAGTGCCATTAACATGCCGACAATATATTATTTATTGTTCAGACAGAAGCCATATCTCCAGCTGCATCCTCTTGCAATAAATTAGTTAGCAATTTGCCACGCCTTAACCGTGGAGCCAGAGACACCCACACAAGTTGCAAGGCAACAATGGCCAACTAACAGCCAAAAATACGAAACAATACAAATCGGAGACTTGTCGATTGCCAGAAAAAGCACCAATTAAAATCTGCATGCATAGAAATATTTGAATATGAATTTTTAGCAGAGAAAAAAATAGAAATCGGAAAACTAATCGCTGACTTTAAGAATATCCGTATTAAATTCTGTGATGAAAAACATACTTTTTCCAGTACATCAGTTTGTGGCATAGTCATTAAAATCAGTTCAGCTCGTGCACAAAATTCGAAAATGTCAAAAGTTCCAAAAAAAAAAGAAAAAACTTCGATAATGCCACTTTAATTCCAATAACACATGCTATGCCTGCAATTCTATGCACAGAGAGCAAAATTCAATTAACTATGTGCGATTAAATATTAAAATATCATGTTATTAGACGTAAAAAATTCTAAAAAAAAATATTTATATATAGCAAATGGAAAATATGTTTGTTTTTTTTTCTATATCTTTTTTCTATATTTTTCTCAGTGTGCCATTTGCGAAAACAAAGTGTAGTTAAGGCCATTTGTATGCGCATTTCGGTTGCCACAGTCACATATGAAAATGTGCACTGGCAGCCAACTGGTAATTGGCAACTTATTTAAGCCATTTATATGCCAAGGGATGGGGGGAGGTCGCAGGTATACGCTTTGCACTGTACACTCTACAATACGTAAATCATTTTATCTAACAGCAGATATGGAGTCCCCTTCACATTCCCATATATATATATACTTAAATAAGCCATGTCCCATCCGTGTCCTGGAGCCTGTCGGCGCCTTTTGCTTTAGCACGTGCCGCGTGCTCTCTGACGGAGTTTGGATGGGCCAAATCCTTAAAAAATCCAACCACATGGCCAAAACCTAAAAACAGCTGCAGTGAATATAAAAATATATATACAAAAAAAAGAAGAAGAAGAAAAGCCACTGAACTGTGTGGACGTCAAGAAGTATGTGTTTTGGGGATAAAAGTATTCACATAAGTGGCTTGAGAGGATTCCCAACTGATGATAAAATATGTTTTTTTTTTTATGCTTCGAACTCAATAAAACGTGAATTAAATAAGATGAATTCAAATTTTGAAATGCAGTTTTAAGAAAAAGGAAGCAATATGATTATGAAATATATATCATATTTTTGAACAAAAACTTATGCAAAAAAATGTTTATACATCTAAATAACACGCTGAGAAAAACTTTATATTTTTTTTATTTATTTTTTTTTTTTTGGCAATATACTGTGACTACAATTTGGAGTGCAGGCATTCAACTTTTATTGTGGAAAAGTTTTTTAATAAAAATACAAACATAGTGGCTACAAAATGGCACAGGCACACCACACACACACACACACACACACACACACACACACACACACACACACACACACACGAGTAGCCATTATTAAAATCAAATGCTTTGTCGGCAACTGCATCAACTTGCAATTATGTTTAGAGCATTTAATTTAGTTTGTGCTTTGTCAGTTTTTCATTTTAATTAATTTATTTTATTTGTACATTTTGCATGGCTGTATTTTTATTTTCTCGACAACATGCAATTACATGCAATTCATAGAAATTTAATTCATCATTGCTGTTCAAAAATGATATCTAAAATCTCCCAAAAATCAATATTTTCTCTCACCCTCAAATTAAATCACGTGAATGAGATTTAATTAGAATTTATTTTTTTCTAAAGTATATGCAAATTATTTGAGTGTTTGTCAAAAATTAAATATACTTTCAATAATATAATTCAAATTTAGAATATTTGAAGAGTTTAATTCGATGTTATTCTTATATAAATAATAAAATAATTTGTGACTTAATAAATAAAAGCGATTGTTAAAACAGCTTAAAATAAACCAAAAATAAATATTAATTTTAATACCAATTAAAAATAATTTAAAGAGTTTACTTAAAGCTGATATTATTCTTATAAATTAATTGGTGACTTTATTGATAAAAGCGATTGTTAAATCAGCTTGAAATAAACACAAAAATTTTAATTTTATTACCAAGTTTTTGAAGAGATTATTCTCTTAAATAAACTAGTGACTTTATAGGAAAATCGATTCAACTTGAAAGTTGAAGAACTTACGTAAAACTTATATTATTCCTATATAAATTATAAAAACAATTGCAGAAGCGATTGTAAAATCAGCTGGAAATAAATATGAAAACATTATTTTTAATGCCAACTATTTGAAGAGTTTTCCTTGAATATAATCGTAACATATTTATTGGATAACGCTTAAAAACATTGATGAGCAAAGAGGGAGCAACTCCAAGTTACACTTGTGTACAAGTGTATAAACCCCTTACACACACACACACACAGACACACACACATACATATTCACACACACACACACACAGTGAGGAAAAGAAATACTTAGTATGGAAAATAAAGTGCTTGAAAAGTCACTTAAAGTGTGTGTTTGTCGCAGCCGCATTTCCCGAATGGCATAAAGAGCGTAAAAAATGTTAAATGATAAATAAAATTTATAACCGCAACAACAAGAGCAGCGACACATCTAACATTCAACATCCAACAGCCAACACAACGACATGCAAAGTCGTCAATGATATAAGAATGGGAAGGGGAATGCGTGGTTGTGTGCGGGGTGTGCGGGGTTGGCTGGCCAGCAAATGTTGCGAGCAAAAGGAGTGTTTTTTTTTTTCTTCTGCCGTTGCTTTGTTGTTGCAGGCAACATAATAAAATGCAATTTAGACATCAAAAATACACAGTAAACGGAGCGAGTGGAGAGAGAGTGGAAATTGCCAAGGACATGTATGCTGTGACAAAGACGAGGACGACGACAAAAAAAAAAAGAAGAGCCACAGACAGCCGCCACATGACTGACAAGCGGCAGGCAAAGCCAAAAGCAACGAGGAAAAAGGGGGAGGGGGGGCGGGCTGGGTACCACAACCAACACAGACCTGAGTATGACAAAACAGTTGGCGGATTAAAGTATCCAGGACGAAGGACACAAATGGCAAATGGCAAATGGCAGAGGCAAACTGTGCGTGCGAATTGTACAAAAGAGCAAAAATTTAGTCTTATTTTGTCACGACTTGGCAGATGAGCAGCGAAGTATGATGAATGATGAATGACAAGGATGAGGACGAGACTGAGAATGAGAATGAAGAGCTCCACTTGTCTATCTGTCTGATGAGCATAAATTACAATTATTTAATCACAATTAATAAGCCTTTTAGAATTAAGTAAACTTTAAGCAAATGCACAAAATTCATTGAAGCAAAAGGACAGGGCTTAATGGAAGACACTCAAGGTGAGAGCAGGTCAAGGCAATGATGATATCGAGCGAGGGGAGAGTAGAGGAGAGGAGAGAAGAGCAATGGCAACTATGCATTCCAGAGCAAAAACAAAGGTGTGCTCTTAATTTAATTAGAGTTTGCGTGTTGCTGTGGCACAGCACAGCACAGCACAGCACAGCTGAACTCAGCCTCAGCCTCAGCTCCGACCGTTGCCACTCCAAAAAGCCAATGTCGAAATTGCTGGAATTGCGACGCGGACACAGGGATTGAGGTGCTGCGTTCCACTGTGAATGTAATGGTCTGAAAATAGCATTTGACAGTTTATAAACAACAACAACAAAAAACATTCGCCTAGACACATTTTATTTAATTTAACACAATTTCATTTGGTACGCTTAATGTGAATAAAACTTAAATAAATATAAACTGGCTGCGGCAGGTGGCAGGTGGCAGGTGGCAACAAAACAGGAGGGTGCAGAGGTGCCACTGAGTACATAATAAATGCAGCATAAAATCACAGTTAAATACAAGCGATCTTTTTGTCTGGTGGGGTATGCTAGACTAACAAAATACCCATCAATAAAATCGCTTTGAATTTTTGTCGCCTTTTAAAATAAGTGGTTTTTTTTCTTTTCTTAAGTGAACAAATTTTATATCAACATTTATTTTGATATTTTGGACATCGTGAAGTTTATATATTAATTTTGAAATAATTTTGCTATACATTTTTATGTGTACAAAACACTTTCTTGAACTTTGTTATTAATTATATTATTATTAAAGCTTTGTATTTAAATATTTCATGTGCACAAATTTTTAAGGACTATTTCTAAAAATAAAAAAAACCAGTTCTAATCTGCATATGGTAATTTTAATTTCAATTAAATTATGTCTGTCAATGACAATTTGTAAAAAATTTGCCATAAAAAAATGTTTTGTAAATCGAAAATACTTTTTTTTTAATTTTTTGCTTAAACTTGTAGGTATCAAAATAATGAAGTACTCGTGAGAAACATGCAAGTTAAATTTATATTTTTTTCTGAAAATGAATTGAGTCTATGTGCCAAATTTCAGGTCACTTGGCTAGGACTAATATATATACCCAATTTCAGGATACAGGATATACATAAAAAAAACCAAGAAAAAAAAACCTCAACTCCAAATGACGATTTCTGCGCTGGTTTCATATGTATTTCATATGAAAGCACATTTTTTTTCTCTGCATCCAAACGAATGCAAATTGATGTAATGTTAAATGAGTCACAAAATTGGTAAACACAAAACAAGCTTTTGGTTTAAGCCAAATTCATTTAGGGACTCGACAAATGAAATTGAACGAAAACTTTTGTAAAACGCTTTGTTTTATTATTATTTTTTTTTTACAGGACATTTGTGATTTAATAAACTTAATGCCTAGATTAACGTAGAGTGGATTGGAGTGGATTGGAGTGCACCTGCGTGCTCCGCCAGCTGCTGGGTCTACCACCAGCTTTTGACCTTATGCAGGACAGTCTTGAATACGGGCACCTTGACGGGGAATGGCTTGGGCACCTTAATGGGTAAATATTTGATGACAGTGTATGGGACACGTTTCTCTACCGGCACCGGTATGTGCTTCTCCACTGGATAGGGCACAATGCGCTCCACTGGCACTTTCAATTCCTTCTCAATGGGCACCTGCACCTGCTTGGTGATGGGTATATGAATCGGCACCGGTTTCCTAATGGGAATGATGACTGCATGCGAAATGGGTATTTTGACGGGTTTCTCGACGGGCACATGTTGCTTCTTCACATGCTTCACGGGCACATAGTTGATGATATCCACATGGTGATGATGATGACTCTGCGTTTGCTGATGTGAATCCTCGTTGCCATTGGATTCGGCTAGAAAATTGGAGCTCTGCTCCTCCCCATCACTTGCTCCCCCCTCGTGTGAAGGTGAAAAGTAGGAGGAGTGCTCCAATTGCTCCTGCTCCTGCTGTTGCTGATGCTGTTGCTGCTGTTGCTGCTGTTGATGATGTTGCTCCTCATCATGATGCTGCTGCAATGCCTCATAGCCGGAATGTAGATAATTTCCCACAGAGATTTTATCGTAGGCATAATGATTACCCGCCTGCTGATGTGGATGTTGATGTTGAGACTGGTCGAAAGATGGCAGATAAGCGGACGAGTAATCCCCCTCAGCTGGATAATTGTAATGTTGCTGGTGTTGCTCGTCGCCGGCGTAACCGTTGCCACGTCCCGCTGCCGTATCACCATAATCGTTGGCAGTTGCCGCCACCGCTGCGATTGCGTCCGCATCCTCGTGCTGCTCCTCATAAATTGGTATCTCTTGTTTTGACAGTGCCTCGGTATGCGTGGGCGCCACTGAGGCGTAGCCGTTGCTAATGTGTCCCATGCCCGAGAGATTTGTGAGCCCATTAAGCATCGCTCCCAGTCCACCAAAGGAATTGCTTCTATAGCTGCGACGCGCTACACCTCCGTCTGCTGGTCCCCCCTCTCCAGCTGCTGTTGATGCTGTTGCCGCATCATGCTTTAAGGCGTAGCGTTGCAATGGTCTGTGCAACACGGACGTGCTCGGCTCACCCAATGGCAGCCAACGATTATCGTAGTGGCCATAACTGCCGCCATATAACGTTGTCTGAGGGCCGTCATTCGTGCTCGTCCTTGTTGCCAGTCCTGGCATTGATGAAGCTTTCAGCGGCACGACAATGCAGACAATTGCCACAGCCACAATGAGCGGCATCTGCTGCGCGTGGTGGGTGTTGGGGTGGTATATGAAAATGCCAAGCAAATTATTATTTTAAAAGGTAAAATCCGCGTCTGCAGCATTTCGCTCTCTGCTTTTGAGCGAATGCATTTTTAATAAACGCCAAGCTGCGAACAATTATTATCTACAATACTTAGCTGGCCATCCTCGGACTTGGCCACACTCACCAGATTGGTGTTGGCCATTTGGCTTGGTTATTCGGCGGTTTTCTATCCACTGAGTTTTTGGCCCGACAGACCCTGTTGCTGGCTCTGTGGCTGCAATGGAAATGTTTGCCGTTTGCATTTTGCCCGCCTTTTTTATACTGCACTTTTCCCATCGCAGTAGTAGGACAAACAGCAAATATTTTCCTATTACACAATTCGCTGCAATTTCATTTTTTTTTTTTTTGCTTTTCTCCTTTTGTGTGTGTTGTTTTATTTATTTTTTTTTTTTTTTATAGAAGGCGGCCTACGTTGCCGTTCAGCTGTCGTCGTGCAGCAGTCAGTGCCAAAGAGCCAAAGAGATTGTCTTGCATTGTTTTGACCCTCTCGTCTTTGGCCACATTTGTGTTGATTTTTACTTGTATTTTTTATTTCTTTCTCTCCTTTTGTGACTAACTTTTAGGAGTCATAAGCTGGAGCTGCCTATTCACATTTCGCACCCATTTCTCTCTCTCTCTCTCTCTCTCTCCCACTCTCTCTTTCTCTCTCTCTCTCTCCCACTCTCTCTCTCTCTCTCTCTCTCTCTCCCTCTCACTTGTCTTTCGTGCTGCGCATTTATGAATTAAGTTACGCGATCAATTTGAATCGTAACCCTGTTCCGTCTCAACCCAAGTGCAATTGAAAAACCAGCTGTAGAAAAAAAAATAAAAAACGTTTACCCATCATAAAATACCCTTGCAGATCGCATATATTTATTATTTATTAAGATGAAAAGCTGTATTTTAAGTTAACTCAATTGCTCTGACTATGCGAAAATCGCCATCTATTTGACGCAATGTATTTTTCTTTAAAATACATTTTCCAACAACAAAAAAATGACACTTGCAATAAATGCTTCATAATATGTTTTCCATATGCTTAGAAAATAGATTTCTAAATAAAAAAATTTTTTCTAGTTCTTAGAGCGATTTTTAATTATGCGTAATTTTTAATAATCATAATAATTTTCTAGAGTCATAATAATTGGAGGCCTTATTACAAATTAAAGGCAGTAAACATTATAATTCCTCTTGTTAGACATGCTAAGTGCCTATGTAGGGATTAAGGTGCCACCTTCTTCCACTCCCCCTCCCTTGCTCAGTCTGCATAAGTAAAGTAATGCTATCCGGCAGCGTTAATATACCCATTTAACACATGTTTAGAGGGTATAAAACTGATTCAAACAGATATGCAAGTAAAATGTAATATTAAAATTTTAATTGTATGCATGCCATTGGCAATTTGTGCTTAACTTGCAATGAAAATAACATGCTCTACTCTTCCTCCATCTAAGCTGCGTTTTTTATGATCACTTTTTTTATAAAACAAAAAAACCTCTTTGAATAATTACGCTTTAAACTTTGTTTTAAAATGATGTGGACTAAAATTTTTAATGCATTATTAAGCTAAAAATACAATTTTTAAACTGAATACTCTGAGAAACATTTGGTTAAATCAGAAAAATTATTGACACATAATAATCTAAAAATAAATATTGCTCCATTAAACATTTTATTTATTATTTATTTTATTTATGCTGTCATTTAAAATTTTTAAACTAATTTCACTACTTTTATATTGGAAACTTTAATTTGAATTTTTAATTTACAACATAAAAGTTGATTTAGGATTTTTTTTTTTTTTTTGTTTTTTTGCTCTTAAATCGTTACACGTTGCACGACCAATTGATAATGCCCCTTTGGAAGCGTATACAAACACAATGGCCAAGACATTAAGTTCAAAGTCATTTTCCATTTGCCACGGCAAATGAACGACGACGGCGAGGAATAAACTCAAAATCCGGCACGCGCCAAAACTTCATAATGATGAACCGAGCAACTACTTCAATAGTTGATGTCTTTTGCATGATCACTATTTGTTCGACTGCGCGTACCGTGGCCTTCATAGGAAACTTGCACTCATTCAAAGTCGTCATAAGGCATGCCAGGCGAAAGAGCGAGACAGGCAAGTGAGAGAGTGAGAGTGGAAAGCATAATAGGCGAGAAGAGACTGAAAGCTGCTGAACAGCTCCAAGTAGAGCGCACTTGATCCAAACTGACACAAGCTGGCTGCTGTGATTTGCCTGAGATTTGACTTTATCTGTAGCAAAAAAAATGCAAACTAAAATTTGTTGAAATGTTCATTTTCATTGCTTTTTTGAGACACGCCTCTTCACCTTTTCTATTGTTGGTGCATGAGAGCGAGAGAGGCATAAGAGAGAGAAAAGCCAGCGAAAGCATAATAGGCGAGACAGAGACAGAAAGCTGCTGAACGGCTGCAAGCAAAGCGCACTCGATCCAAACTGACAAAAGCTGGCTGCTGTGATTTGCCTAAGATTTGACTTGACTTGTGCAAAAAAAAAAATATGCAACTTGAAACTTTTCATTGTTTTTTTGGAACTCGCCTTCACCTTTTGTATACTGTTGTCTGAATGCCCCAAAAGGTTAATTTTAATTGCCTAAAGATTTAACTAAGCCTAAGCCATTGTTAAGTTTATGTTTAAGAGCTGAATTTAAAACGGTTTTTGAGGCAAAAAAAAAAAAACAGCCAAAACAAAAAAAAAAGTGAACGCCTTTTAAGTGCACCTGCAGACATGATGCTGCTGATTATATTTTTCTTGCCAAGCGTAACAGCTCGTTAGTATTTTCAAGTGATTTCCACTCATTTTCATTGCCCCGCCCCGGCCCCGCAGCGGCGCTTCGAGCGACGAAGGCGAAGGTGAACGGCGTCGGCCCTGGCCAAAGGAAGTGTACTGATTTGAAAGGAAACAAACATTTTTTGGTGGCCTCGCTTGCCTCGTTGCCCAAGTATTTTTTCTTTCTTTCCTTCTTTCTACTCTTTCTCTTTCTTTTTTCATTTCTTTTTTTCCTATTTTTTTATAGGTTTGCTGATGACTTTTATTTTTTATATCGCAATTTACGCTTACTTCATTTCAATTACAATTACAATTACATGATTTCTTTCGAATGGCCGAGCGGTTGTGCAATTTAATGGACACAAAACGCAAAAACTGCACTAGACTTATGCAATCGAGGTCATGTTTAGGGCCTAAAGCACAAAACTTGTATATCATATTATTAAATGTCATTTTTGTCTGACTTGTGTCGATTTCCGGTTTTTCAACCACAAGTTCCCCACTTGACAATTGAGTGTTTTTCAATACACAAGAGAAATTGCTAAGCTACCGTATACATCTAAAATACACATATATATATATATATATATATAAATATATCTATATCAATAAATAAATGGAAACAAAATTGTTTTATTGACTGTTTTTTGCCATTGCCTTTAAGCTATTTTCAAACATTTTATGTGTAAAATTCTGTGCAATATTTTTGTCACCCGTATTTTTGGCTCAATGCTGCACATTTCAATGGATCTGAATAAAAATGCCAAAACGACCAGAGTTTTTGGCCATTTGCATTTGCATTTGTTTCTATGCATTCATATTTTGCCGCTGTTGTTTATCGTAAATACTGAAAAGCAATTGTAAATTTGTACGCAACAAATGCAGACGAGCACAAAGCGAACCAAGCAGGGCAAATATTCAATAAAAACAAAACTAGAACAAAGTGAAATTGTTTCTATTCAGGCATAGCCGACTGTGCCATGCACTGTTACCAGTACTATCAGGATGGGTTGGGTTTGACACTCCAAATATTTTTTAACGATCTGTGAAGAAAGTTCCCAGAAAATTATCTTACAATTTTAGTGATTTTTTTGAGATTTTTGTGAAATGGAAAACTTTGGAGGAACTTCATAGTAATCCACATTCGATGTTTGGTAATTGTAATTTAAGATTTGCTTGAGAAATAGGTTTTTTTTTTTTAGATTTTTAGGGATAAGCTGGACGTGGCGCGTAAAATGCTTTTTTCGTTCAAACATGTTTGATGTCACATGTTCAATATTGTGGCATTATTTGCAATATGAAATCAAAATTTAACGAAAATGGAAAAACATATAAATTCTGAATATTTGTCAGGGCAGACCGGGGCACGAGAAGCGCACATTGACTGCCTTGAAGAGCTGGCCATTATTGTTGGGTAATTTCTTGAGAACGGCTTGGAAAGAATATCCCAGGGAACAGAATCCGTGCAGAATGTGTAGCATCGATATGCAGCGGATTCAGATCAACGGATAGACGATATACTCAATGTACTCAATTGTCGCATTGCCTTAAAATTGCCAGTTGCCTTAAAATTGTAGACGATATATGCTTTTATCGATTTACGATGATCGATTTATCTTACGAGAGCACAGATGAATATGCATTGTAAGTGATTATTCTTTATTTTTTCAAAGGATGCTGGCAAAATATTTGTATTTAGCTGGAGACTTCAAATTGAAAATGTAAGCTAACATTATATGCCAGCCTGAGCACAGGCACATGCAAAGAATCAACTGAATTCACTATAAAGATATCGATTATGATTTTGAATTTGAATTAATTAAACTCCTGTTTCATTTTGGTCAATATACTCCTAGAAGTGCAGCGTCAAAGCAGAGAGTCAGCGAAAGAATATATATATAAGAATAAATACCGCAGTACTACAAAAATATTATATAAATATATATATAGATATATACATATATACATATTTGCATACAAGCATTTTGCCCCACATGACGAATACGCATTAAGCGCGAATTAGCACATGAAGCTTAAAAGTGTGGCAAGGGGCGTGGCAGTGGTAGGAAACGAACTAAATGCGCCACTTGTAGTAGTATAAAATTCACTATGCACTATTATATGTGAAGTGTCATAATAAGCACAAGTATGAGTTAACACACACACACACACACACACACACATAGTTTTTTGGTATTAGTGTCGAGTTGCCCTCTGTGTTGTGTCTAGATGCAGAAGTTTTAGTTCGCCTTTCATAAGCGACTAACTAATTAAGATAAGTGTGCCTGATTTTCATATTAATTGCACAGAAACGACGGAACCCGTTGCGCTGCTCTTATCTAAAATACTCCGGAGTAAAGCAAATCGTCAAACGTTGCCCGGGTGACCAAATGTGTGTGTATGTGTGTGTGTGTTGGCTGTGTGTAAATGTTTATTACGAGTAGTAGGTGCGTCTCTCTGTGTGTGCGTGTGTGTGTGTGTGGGGCATAACGGGCAAACATGAAGCAAAACAGGCAGCATGCTTTTCAAGCGGACGTGGCTTACATGAGCATGTGTTTTTAAGCCTCGTTGGGTACAAAACAATTAATTTTACGCCACGCCCACACACACACACACAGAGTAACACACACATATGTGAGCACAGCACGATTCAGCCTCCTGTGAAATGTGAAGCATAAAAGCACCACAACAACAACAACAACAACAACCGGAAACGGAAGCGCACAACTCTTTGCGCGAATTAATCACAAAACAAGCTCAGCAACAACAACTACAACAACTACAGTGACCAAGTACAGCTAGCATATCGCAAGAATAAAACGGTCACGCATAAACCGCTTGCCCGAACTCAACATACATTTACTGCACACACTGAGAGAAAATATGCTCAACCTAACACTAAAAAAATTATTGCTTTTTATATTTTTTTTTATATATATTTTATAAATTAAAGAAACAATTTCTCTATATTAGATTTTTCTTTATTTGGTTTTTTTAAATTTACAAATATTATTTAAAAAAAAATTTATAGTGCTAACTAAAATTCTTAGAGAAAATCCCTGGTGATATTAAGAAATTAAACTTAGCTGTTGCCTGACTTAAAAATAACTTAAAAATTAAACTTATTAATTTTTTAAAATTTTAGTGAAAGTTATTCGGGGAAAAAAAAACTGTTTTCATTTATTTTGTAAAGAAAAAATATACATAATATTTCTAAATTAAAGAAACAATTTCTAAATATTGGAAACACATTTTTTTAATTTATTACTTACATTTTAAAATATTTTTCGAATATAGAAGTGCTAACTAAGATTCTTAGAAAATATGTCTTGTGATATTAAGAAATTAAACTTAGCTGTTATCTGACTTCAAAATACCTTAAAAATTAAACTTATTAATTTTTAAAAATTTTAGAGTAAGTTATTCTGGAAAAAAAAATAACTGTTTTTATTTATTTTGTAAGTATATAATATATACAATAATTTCTAAATTAAAAAAACAATAACTTAATATTAGAAATAAATTTTTTTAATTTTGTTTGTTAAATTTACAAATAATTGTCAAAAAAAATAGAACGGCTAACTAATATCTAGAAAAAATCCCTCGTGATATTAAGAAAATAGTCTAAGCTGTTGTCTGACTTGGAAATACCTTAAAAATTAAACAAAACATTTTTTTTTTTTAATTTTAGAGAAAGTTGTGCTGGCAAAAAAAAAACAGGTTTAATTTATTGTGTAAGTTACTTTAATTAAGTATGTTATGTAATGTATTAAAAATTAATTCGGTTAACTTCTGAGCTGAGAACGATTGTTTTTTTGTAAGCGTGTACTTCGGTTTGGGCCCGGTTAACAGAGAGAAATAGTTGAGTTGAGTTTAGTTGCGTTTTACAGCACCCCTGCGAACGGACAGACGGCGAAACCCTTCCTTCCAGTAGGTTTCAACAGAGCCCAAGCTCATTAACATGCTTACCACCTGCCACCACCGCACCCCCGCCGCCTTGGTGACCGTTGGGGGTTGCGTGATGCCGTGCTGCAGCTGACTCGAATTGGGGGCGTAATTTTGACGTGCTCCTATGAGGCAAACGCGCCCAACGCTTATGCCGCCCATTGTATGGGGCACAATCACATTGTGCGGCTATTTCGGGCACATTTTGTCAATCATTAAGTGTGTGTGCGTGTGTGTTGTTTTTTTTGTTATTGTTTTTTAAAATGTAAACGTGGCAAGTGAATTTTAACGAGCAGCCGCTCGCTGTTCGTTTTTTATAATGCAAATTAAATAAACATGATTTTATATGATTTCGGTGTGTGCACTGTCAGCGGACGAGCGACTCCTGTCGACCGACAGTCCGACAGTCCGACAGTCCGACAGTCCGAGTCCTTTACGTCCTGTCCTGTCCTGCCTTCTTTTGCCGTGCGAGCTCGCCGTGTCAGTTTTATGGGTCGTCAGCCATTTGCCATTTGCCATTTGCCGAATGCGACATCTGCAACGCCTTCGAGTGTAATTTAATTGAATAATTAACCATTTTTATTGCCCAAGCTGCAATGTATGAGTGTAGGTGTGTGTGTGTAGGTGTGTGTAGGTGTGTGTGTGTGCGGTTGTCCTTTGCATGTACGTATATAAATATGCAAAGCGTGTCATATTAATTTACGAGCATGCTGTTTGTGTAACCGTGACCACGACAGATAATAAACACGCGCAAAATTAAGTATACGCCCCGTGCAACTTCTTTGCATCTCTGTCTCTCGGCATGAAGCACGCCACAAACTTATTGTTCAAAACTAAACAACAAATAATACTTGCTGAAAGCAAACAAATCTTATCCCAACTTCTGCAAAAGTTATGCATTGTTGTTCCAATTTAATTATTATATTTATTGTTTTCGTCTCTTAGTCTAAAAATTGTACACAAGGAAAATAAATTGTCTTTAATACAAATATTTTAATAAATATTAATTAAAGCCTCAGCTTTTAAAATTGATGCTTTTTTTATTAACATAATTCAATATATACATTAAATATTATTAAATTATAAATTATTAAATATTAAATATAATAAGCAAAAATTTTATCTGCTCAGATTATATTAAAACATTTATTTGCAATTTGTAAGGCTCTAGTTTTAATAGTCTCTGTGATCAGAGATTTTATACAAATGATTGATTGATTGCTTGATTGATTGATAAGGCTGTAGATCCTGATCAGGAACATATATATATACCTAATGTAGTCGTAGATTCATCAGTTTTTTGGGCTCAGCGTATAAAATAAAATACTTGAGTTGAGGTAACTCAATCTTTACTTGTTCACAACACATTTCTCGCTGTGTACCTTTTATAAACTATAAAAAGCGATTTTATAAAGGACATTGCACTTTCCTTGGAGGTTTGGAGACTTAAATGGAGCTAAACTTACCATTAGAGCAACCTGCCTTATTAGCTGGGCAACTGCCACTTTCCCGCTGCTCTCTGCCCCCCCTTTGCCAACAAAGTGAGTGTGTGTGTTATTTGCCAGCACTTTGTTTGTATATTCTGAACTTTCAGGCAATGCACAATTGATTTATAATTTATGCAACTGCTGCGGACATTAAAACGGCAATTTGTATTTCTCTCTTTTTTTGCTAGTAAGTTGACTTTTAACAATGCCAAGGCAAATACTTAAACTCTTTGCTCTGTTAAGGTACGCAATTTGAAGCTCAGTTTAAAAAAACCAAAAATTTAATCAATAGTTTTGAAAATGGCTCAAAGCGTAATCACTACAACTGACAATGATCTGAGGAAAAGCGTCGCGTTGAAACTTGTGGAAAAACTTTTTGGCAAACATCCCACGACAATTTGAGCTCAGCTAAAGTTAAAGTTCAAATTTAGCACTGCTTGTCCAATGGACTAGTTAAGCTTTATTTAAGCATTCCATGTACATTTTTTATGGCTATATTGTGCGTATTTTTTGGCGCAATCCTCGCCATATCTATAAACGTAATTGGATATGTGGCTCTCTGACTTTTGGTTGGCAGAACTTTTCGATTGCTCCCGCTTGCAGCACATGACCACACACACACACAAATACACAAATACATACACACACACATACATACATACACACATGCATAAGATGAGTAGGGCTAAGCCACATGTCTGCTCGGGTGGAAATTGGCAACAATTGTAGCGCGCCACAAAATGCCAACCATAAAAAGTTTTATGAAAATTTCTAAACGCGCCGCGGTCTCTAAGCAACCACCCTTACTCCACCCCTTACTCCTTTTTATATCGTTTGGCGGGGGGGTGGGGGGCGTTAACTGGCCCATCAATTTGCCAATTACTCGACTTGAAGTTGAGTGCATGTAATGCATGGAAAAGCAGCAAAATGGGTGGCAAAGGAGTGTATTTTGTGGAGTGTCTTTAAGCGTGTTTCTTTTCTGTTCGCCAAGTGCTTGTAGCATGTAACAATGTGGCATCAAGTGTCAGCTTGCCATTCACAATTGTCCCCCTTGCCGCCATACACTTTGATTGCCGCATCTAATTGCCACAATAATACCACACTCAGCCCTGGAGTGGAGAGCGGCACTTTTCTTGGTTTTCCGCTTCAACTTTGGGCTACATGTCAAGATGCTGGTCAGATGGCTTCCGCTTTTTTGGCAAATGCAACAGCTGCAGCTGTTTTGCTTCTGAGAAACCCCAACTCAAGCAACAATATTTCTACACTCAGCGAAATTAAGCGAACCTTGAACTGATCATTTTTCAATTCTATTTTGAATATTTTGGGTGAACTAAAAGCAGTGCAGCTAATTAACTAAATTACAAGTTGCGTTTGAAACTTAAAACTAACATAAAAAATCTATTTAAAATAAACTAAAAAGAAAGTTACAAAAAATTATGGAATGTTATAAAATAAATCTGGGGTATCGAAATATATAAAATGGGAATTGCATAATAAACATAATAGATTAAAAATTTGTAATTTTGAGTAGCTTATAAAAATGAAAAAATCTGACAGAATATATATATATAAATATATATAAAAGATAGGAAAATCTCTCAGAATGTGAATTAATTTAAGCTTAAGTGGAAAAAAAAATTTAATTTGAACATTTCTTTATCACCAGATCTTGATAAAGTTGGTTAATTCTAGTCAGTTTAGTTTTTAAATATGATTTCAAATATATATTTTATATATACAGATAAAAATATAGTTTGTCAATATTTTTGTCAAGTGTATGCAAGAAAACGAAATGCAAATTCCTGCATTAAGTCTTTCGACACTTGCAAACTTTTTCGCCCAAAAACTTTAGATATTTTCAATTTTTAAATACAATTTCAGCGTTTATTAAAGAAAGGAGTGTGAGAAAGAGGGAAGAGGGAAGAGAGAGAGAAGAGAGAGAGAGAAGAGCACACTTTACACAGTGAAGAGGCCCTTAAAGTTGCCACTGTGAGTTGGCTATTAACTTGGCTTAATATTTTCGCTTTTCGTGGCCCACCTCAGTTTTAGACAACAACTATTTTTGCACTTAGCTGCAGTTGAAGCATAAAATTGATTTTTAATTGAAAATTGCTTGCATATTTTGTGTGTGTGCACCCCCTGTTGTGGACGTGTGTGTGTGTGTGTGTGTGTGGGGGGGGTATGGGGTGGATGTGTTCTCTGTGTGTGCATGTGTTTCAACGCGATTCGAATATGGTCAAAATTGAAAACAGCATGCAGCTTAATAACCAGTGCAGCTTCAATGGCGTTGTCTACATTTTTGGAACTGCTGCACTGCATCCACCTGGGGGTCCATTAGTGTAAAATCAAAGTTGAGCATTGAGCATTGAGCTCATCAAATGTGGAAATGTGCGCTTGTCAGCAAGCAACAAAATGTCACAAAAAACCAAATTCCATTTAATTTTGTCTCCATAATTGAAACTCAGCTCAGTTTGCTCTACAAAAACTAAAAATTACTTCGTTTGAACTGAAACTGTCTGCATTGTATACATTTTAAACATAAAAGCAAATTTTTACCATTTTTATGACTTTACTTTTAATATTGGCAAAAACTGAAATATGACTTTAATTGTTCAAGTCTGTCAAAAATATTTAAAAAATCAAACACTTGACCTAAATTTAGTACAAACATATTTAAGTTAAAATAAAAAAAGTTATCATATAATTTGTAAATTGTACATTTTAAAAAGAACTTCAAAAATAGTCCATGAAGTGCGATTCAAGCTTGGCCAACTCGGGGCACACAATAGGATTACCCTAAGATGGGTTCCGGGACACAGGGAAGTGGCTGGGAGAGCCAGAACCGTTTTTTGTATGCCACAAGGCAAACAATACGGCTGCAACTCAGGAACGCAGAAAGACGAAGGAGACTACGAAACTGGGAAGAGACGCCAGGGAGTCCGACAGGCCAAATGTCTTTTGGGTGGCTAAAATCAAAAACGATTTAAGTAAGTTGTATCCATGGGTAGGAATAGGCTGAGGATACTTGTCAATCTACTAACAGGACTGATATTGTAGACTAAGGAGTCACCTATCCAAACTGGGTATTCATAGTAACAATCAGTGTAGGTTTTTTTGAATGTGAGGAGGAGTCCTAACAGAATGTATCGCCTTATCCAGAAAAAGATGCAGCATCCTGGGAATGCATGGTTTTAGTGTAAATGACATAAAAGTCCTGAACCCATGAAAGATTCTGGCATTAGTGCAGGAACTGGGGTTTATGGAGGAGCTATAAAAAGGAGAGCAGAATAGATCTAATAACCCAAAATTTTATAATAATACGCTGAACTTCGTCTAGGTCTGTCAGAGTCACACATTAAATATATATTTTTTCTTGAACAAAATCAACAGACGAGTGAATATAGCCGTGCCTATTTTTTCCGTCTCAAAGTCAAAAAATTTACAGATTAATTTTTATGTTTTTAATAAATCGATCGGATAAGAAACACCTAAGTTGTAATCCAAAAATACAAGAATTTTCGATTTTTTTCATTCGCAAAATCAGCGAAAGTTGACAATAAAACTTGAAGAGGAATTTTTAAATTTTAACTAGGTCGATCGGATAAGAAACATCTAAATTGTAATAAAAAAAATCCAAGAAATATTGATTTCTTTCGTTCGCAATAACAGCGAAAGTTGGCAATAAAACTTGAATAGCGACAATATTCCTAATTGTTTTTGGTGACGATGGTTTGGTTTAGGGAAGTTCGACTGTAATAATAATAATGCTGCTAGGCAGGGGGCGCATATATGCACATATTGAAATGTGAAACCACGACAAAGGATGAAACAAATAGAAAACAACATGCACAGCGATGCCGACAACAATAACCATAAAAGCTGCCAGAGGTGCAACAGAAGCGTAGGCAAAGTCGTTGCACAAATAAACGGAGGAACAGCCAAAACGAGTGGGTTAAAGGGGCAGGGATAACAGGCGAAGCTGGTGCCGATGCGACGTAGCCAAAATCAACCTGCAAACATGTTGAACTAGGTCAGGCTTTTAACATTCCGTCCGTGTGAAATTCGCCGCAACAGCAGCAGGAGCAGCAGCAGCAGCAGCAGCAGGAGCAGCAGCAGGAGCAGCAGCAGCAGCAGGAGCAAGAGCAGTAGCAGCAGTAGCAGCAGTTGCTTTAGCTGTAGCCGTGGCAGCTGTCGCCCTTTAACACCTCCTGGTTTGTGGATGCACAGAGCATGCGCTTCGCTTTTTCCAACTTTCAACAAAATGGGGCCCCTGCGGCGATTTCGCCTCGGGGCAATTCGCTCTAGCGTGTTATCAGCCACAGAATTGTTGTTGTTGTCGCTGTTGTTGTTGTTGTTGTTGTTGTTCGATGTACGATTGTTTTGTGCATTCTCCCTTTTGAATATCAATTGCATTTTATTATAGTATGAGCAATTTATTGTTTTGTTTTGTTGTGTTTGTGGCTTTTTTTTTATTATTATTTTGCATTTTCTTTTTTGGTGCCAGCGGCAACATCGCGTGTCCGCAGGCCAAGCAGCAGATGGCACTTTCCACAACAACAACAACAACAACAAGGACAACATTAAGAGAAATTTTCTTGCACATTTGGCTTTTGTCGAGCCGTGTCGTGCGCTGACATTGCCAAAAAACCACAGAAAAGCTCGTGCAGCTCGGTCGTCACCCAGTCCCATGTCCCATGGTCTCCTGTCTCCAGTTACCAGTCATAAACAGCGTTGTTCCGTTCTTGCCTGCCTGGCTGCCTTGCTGCCTGCTTTCTTTGTGGGCCATGTGCATGTAATTATTTTTGCAAAAATATTTCAATGCAAATATTGCAGAGCCTCATTCTGCATCATGTGCATACTTTATGCACTTTTCCTTTTCGTTTGACAGCAAAATGTGTATGACCGACTTTTTTGTATTCTATTTTGTTTTTTTTTTTGGTTTTTTTTGGTTTCCAACTGGTCGCAATTTACTTGTGACTGTTACAGTTATATTGCCGCAAATTAAATACAAAAATTTTAAATTATATTTGCCAAATGCGGCAACAATAAAACAACAATTTTATATATGCAAATTGATGTTGGCACTCGACGCCAAAAAATAAAAATAAAAATAAAAAAATGAGCAAACTTAATGGGCAACAAATTCGAATACGAATACGACAAGTACAAAAGTGAATTTTCACAGCTAAATATTTACTTTTCAAGAAGGCAAAAAAGCCTTAATACAGTTAGCCAAACTCCGTTTTCCCCTCCTACGCTTTATCCCCCCCTACTGTACTGTGTAAATGCAATGGGCTGAGAATTCGCTCAAGCAAACGATAATTATCAGACACATACAGAAGCTGCTGGCAAACACACATTTTTTTCACTTTTAAATATATATGTTTGAAAATATTGATGCCTAGTTGTACCCTGTACATTTTCTATATAGTTAAGATTTTTATACCATAAGTGTTTTGTCATAATAATTTCCAATAAACCGTATAGCTTTTTGGTTTATAATGTTAGCCCGATTTATACTCAAAGCCGCAACGTGAAGCTAATCAGCTTAAGTCAATATAAATAGAACTAAAACTTTATTATACAAATTCAGAGAACATAATAATTAAATAGAATTCACAATTGACTGCTGCTTGGTAACTAAACATTTGTCATTAATTTTAGCAAGAATAAAAATGATTATAAAATCTGGTAACTTTGACATCCTTTGCCAGGATACTCTCTAGTCAGGCCTTCGCCACTGTTTCCCTTTCCTCTTCCAAGTTAGAGGCAAAAGCCAAGAAGCTGGCAAGTTGCTCGACTGCCGCCGGCTGTGAATACTCGCGCCTTGTGCAACTTTTGCGTTAACATTATTTTATTTAATTAGGTAAATGTATGCAGGCCCAGCAAACCCACATAAAAACCTATATAATATATACACATATGTATGTATATGTATGTATATTTATACACGGCCGGGAAGTAACACAACACATGTTGTTGTAATTACAACCGCGTTTAATAAAGCTTCCTGCTTGGCTACTTGGCTTCTAATTGTAAATATTCCACATTCCCAGTGTGTGTGTGTGTGGCACATGGGCAATCGAGGCAATGTGTATTAATTGTTGGCTGTAAAACTTTAAAGGCATTCATTTTGAAAAATTAACTACCTAGCCGTGGCACAAGTGTTCCAAATTAGGCACATTTCAACAAAAAAGTACGATTTCATCAATTTTTTTTGTTGACATTTTATATTCTTTGCCGTTTTTAGCTCTCCGCTAATCTTTCGAAATTTTTTTCATAAAGGAGAATAATTTATTTTTTAAAAATTCAGTTCAATTAAATTTTTTTTTATTTTTAGTTTCCAACTTATATTTAAATTATTTAGAGAATGTGTCATCTATTTTAGGGAATTACAACTGGTTAATATAATTAATTATGGCGCAAAATTCCTTGTATAATATGAGATTTAAATAATTTAAAAAAAAAATTCCTTATTGGATCTGTAATTATAGCTTATTCACAAATTAATTTAATTATCATAATTAATTTGAATTTTATGTATCTTTGTGATGAGATATTTAACTATTTACTTAATATTTAGTTTAAGTTAAAGCTATCAACTGGATTAAAAATATATGTTAAGTAAATATTTGCTTAACTGATTTTTATATTTATTTAGTATTATTTTATTCTTATTATTTTTTTTCAAAGGTTATTGTTCGAATAAGAAAACAATAAAAAAAATAGAAATAAAGTCATTCAAACAACAATGAAAATCCTTTCCTTATATTTTCGTTGATTTTCTTGTAACCGAAAATATCGCATAAGTCGGCCATATCTTGCGGATTCCAACAGATCCTGTACAAAGCATACAAATCTTTATTGCAGTTCAAGAAAGAAGTATTGAATATATCGACGCATTTCCCATCGTTCTGCAGTTATACTTATCAGACTTATTTTTAATTCCAATTTATGGACTATTATAAATTCTGCAAAACATCAGCTTGTTGTGATGTTATACAAACATTTATAAAATATATCCATAATTAATGACAAACAGACGTATTTTGTTTTGATGAATTTTAAATAAATTAAATTCATAATAAAAAATATTCCATTTTTGCCAGTCTTTTTCGTCTTTATCGTATACTCCTTTTGAGAAATAGCTCTCCTGTACTAGTTCGTCACTGCAAGTCTCCTCTTTTTTAATATAATATTCTATATAATATTCTATATTCTAATATAAGTATTCTACACTCGATATCAATTAGTCAGTCTATGGCTTACCTGCTTTCAAATTTGGCTGCTTAAACACATCGCTGGTAATTAACTGGTTCCAAAAGGCCAGCAGCAAAGCCATTTATGGCCAAGAGCTCTTGACTCTGTAATTATGTAATCAGCTTGCACGACTAGATTAATAATTTTCTGTTTGGCAAAGGTTAACAGTCAGTCAGCCAACCAGAGGACTGGGAATATAAAATTATATTGGGATCAATATCGGAACTGAATAGCGATCGAATATTGTTACGACTAGCACATTGCTAACAGCCAGTGAAAAAATTTAGATACTCTAAATTATTGTATAATTGGACAAGAAAGTAACACATCTAATAAATTAGCTAACTGTCAATCATCTTTGATGGAGAATCTTAGATTATTTATGACATAATATTTATGCACTACATCTATAATAATTAATTCATGAATGTGCAAAAATATGAATATGTTATATCATATCTATTTTTTATCTCTCGTTAAAAATTGAGCGTGGATATATTGGTTATATTTTATATTTATAAGAAAATGTCCTATATTTCGCGGTTTAATAATAACGCACTGTTCAACTGAATGCAGAGTTTTTAAAAACAGTTAAATTGAAAAGGTATGTTTATGTACTTTTTTCGACCCTATTAATAATAAAAATAATGAAAAAAACATGTGTAATTTGGGCATTTCAAGGACTAACCAGAACTATGCTACAGTCTTTTATGTCAGCAGTGTAGTTTTGGATTCTAAAAATTCGTATACCAATCATTATGTTTTGACCATTTTGAACATCTAAACCTGAAAAAACAATTATTTTGCGATTTCAACACATTATATTTGCTCTAAAGTTAAATAATCCATAGATAGATACAAACGAAACATTTGGTAAGGGTTTGGACACGTTAGTGAATAAAAAGTATGCTGTATTTTTATTCGACGTGTTTAGTGGCAACTTAGCCAGGGCAACAACCCAAATTTTTTGCCACTTCTGAATTTAGTCAGTGCAGCAACCAAATGTTTGTGTCTTGTCTGCATTGAATGAAATCGAAATATTGACTTTGATAATACTTTTTGTTTATTAATATTTTTATTGATTTTGTGTTTTATACATTTTTTTCTTGCTTGATTTCTGTTTTAGTGTTTAGTATATATATATATATATTTATTTATATATTTATTTTCCCGCATATCCATACCGTGATACAATTCTCCCCACAAATACAATATGTGTGTTTTTTTTGCTTGTAAATGTGTTATACAATAAAAATGTCTATACAATTAAGGATACAAAAGTGGTTAAATTTAAGCTTAAGATAGAAATGATGTCTTCCAGTAATTAAGAGCAATTGTGTTCGTTTACAGATAGATAATAGATAGATTTAAAGTACAAATCATATTAGGAGTAATAGAGATAGATATTAGCATAATATATATATAGTACAATTTGAAATCACTTTGAACTTAGACACTAAAGCAGCGAAAGCAGGTAAAAAAAAAAAAACAAACACGTAACCAAAAAGGTTCAGCATAAAACTCAATTAACTCAAAATGAAAAGCACACAACATTTATTGCAACCAAAACAAAACATAAAATCGCTAAGCATTTTAAATTCTCACACACTCTTGAGTAAAACAATGAAGGCATTATGTAGTTTGTATCTCCCAATTTCTATCAATCATATCAAGCATATCATATAACCAAAATCTCAATCGCAATCGCGGCCTAAACCATTAGCCAATCATATATTTTTGAGCTTTACATCTGTATGTATGCAGTTCACAAAAATGTATTATTTTGGGTATATTTTGTATATACGTACATAATTTATATATATAGTATAAATTTGGGTGTCGTAAATGTTTTTTCTTGCTTTTTCTTTAGCTTGATTTATTTGTTTTTTTTTTTTAGCCATATTTGACCTTGTCGGTATCTTTGATTAGCTAATGGAAATAACGCTTAATTATGCGTGTGTGTATATACATCAAAATATTTGTTTTTAATTTGCAAACGCATATTGGCATTTATGTTTGATTTTGGTTTTTTTTTGCTTTTAAGGTTGTTTTTTTTTGTAAAGTTTGTAAAAAGAAATTTAGCTACTTTCCGCAACTTAAATCGAATCAAAAAATACTAGCACTTTGCGACTGACCACTGGCCTGTTTCCTTGTTTTCTAATCTCTCTCCTTTGTTGTATGCCTCATCCTAATTGTGCAACTAATCTGTCCCACACAGTGTTCGGTATCACTTTTGGTCAGCCATCTAAGCAGAAGAGCCGCGCGAAGCCTTAATCAATATTTTATACAATGTTTCATTGTTCTTTGTTTAATATGTTTGGAGTTTAATATGTTTGTTTTCCATTTCTTTTTTTTCGCTTTGTTTTCCTCGCTGTTTAATGCCAGTTGGGAATATTTAACGCACTCGCGAAGTCGGTCTGTAAAAAGCACAAGTTAAAGGATCAGAAATAAGGAATACATTATTAATAAGACAACTACTCACCTGGACGATGGTGGGCCGGCACTGTGGCGTTTGGGTGTATTCGGAGTATTTGTCGCCGTCGTCCCAGTTGCTGAGCCCGCTCGATTGGTCGGAGTGCGCGCTCGACCAGCTGTCGGCGTTGTTGACGTCGATGTGGGCGTGCCGGCCAAACTGTATCGCTTGGGCTGCACAATCCGACTGGGTGATCGGGTGCTGCACTTGCCACCATTCGCTGCATCGTGCCCATTGTTGCTGACTCTGCAGATTTGTGGAGAGATAAGATTAGCAGGCTTGCTCGGTTTACTACATGATTTAGGGACAGTCTTGGTTGTAGTTGTGGTTGTGGTTGTCGTGCTCGGACTAGGCCTCGGACTTCTGTCATTATTGTCATGCAAAATCATACAAAATAAAAATAAAAAAACAACAACAACAACAACAATTGTTGTGCCAAAAAAGAAAACATAAATTTAGAAAAAGAAAATGCCAAAAAAAGTAAAAATAAATTTTGTGTAAATTTGATGTTGCTGTTGATCTGGACTCTTACCTGCCGGCTGGATAACTGACTGGTCGCGGTATGCGTGACTTTAGCGCCGAATTGGCGGATGTGCCCGAATTTGTGGATGTGGGCGTTGAGCCACCACTCTTTGTTGCCTGCTCGTTGGCGAGCTCTTTGAGCATGCTCGAGTCTTTGCTCATTAGCTCCCATTGGATTTGCAGTCGCTTGAAGCGATTGCTCTCAATCTTGCGCTGCTCCTGAACATCGAGTGTTTCGCGTCGCTGCAGTGCCGCAATTGATGAAATGTTTGGTGAATTTGGTGGCGTTGAGAAACGCTTCTCTCGCTGCTCCGTTTCAGTGACAACAGCTGTGGCTGCAGCGACAGCAGCTGCAGCGGCAGCAGCTGCAGCAGCATCATTGAAGGACACCTTCTTCTGCTGGCTGAGCACACGGCTCACCTCCTTCTTGAGGGCGGCGGCATCGTACAGCACCTGCTCGCCGGAAGACTCGAGAATTGCGGCAATCTCGGCATAATGCTTGAGCTCCGATCGTGGCAGCGATGCCAAGAAATTCTCGGCACGCGCCCGTGCATCAAGATCCTTGCGTGAAAGCCGCTGTTTGACAGGTGGTGGCGCCGTTGGCTGCACTGTCTGCTCCTCCTCCTCGAAGACTTCGGCCAGCTCATCCGTGGAGCCCAACGCGTAATTGTATGGCGGCTCCTGCAGACTGCGTCGCTTCTCCAGCTTGGACAACTGCTGCGTCTGCTTGGCCTCAATCATCGAGTTGCGCTTCGCCTTGCGCAGAATGCTGCGTGGCATCGGCATCGCCTGTGGCCGACTGGCCGGGCTCGTCTCGGCCCCCGAATCCATGCGCTGCTGTTCATATTGATAGACATACATCTGCTTCAGAGGATCGGCTGCATCCGCCTCCGAGTCGGTCAGCAGCGTAGACGAGCCACGATAGCCGGAGCTGGGCGGTTGACTGGACCCCGAACTGGATGCCTCATCCAGCTGTGTCTGCTGCTGCTGCTGCTGCTGCTGCTGTTGCAGTTGCAGCTGCAAGTTCTTGGCACAGTCGCAGACATGCGTCCGATTTCTGCGTATCGGTGGCGACATGCAGAACAGTGGTCGCTGCGAAAGTTCCGTATCCAGCTGACCGGTTATCTGATGCACCTCCGGAATGTGTTGCAAGCGACGTCGATACTCAGCCGGCAGCAGCGTTGCCAGCGATTGCCAGTCCGCGATATGCTTAAAGTCCAGCGTCTTGAAGAGCTCATGCTCGTTGGCACTCTGCGTGGCACGCTGCTGCTTCTTCAATGTGCTGGAGCACCCGGTGCCGGCACTCTCCAGGGTCATCTTGTAGTTGAAGGGTGTAAAGATGATGTCGCTGCTGCTGCCGCTGCTGCTCGTCTTCACAAAGCCCAAATCGGGCAGCGCATAATTCGGATAGATGACATAGATCGGCGCCTCGCATTGCTCACCAAGATTGTGCAGCTTGGCGAGGAACGAAGGCGGCACACAACGATATCGTTCACTCAAAGTGCTGCTGTGCGTGGTGCTCAGCGAACCGCAAGAGGTTTGCATCGAGCGCGTTATCATCTCCGAGCTGGAGGCATACGAGAGCGGACGTTGACGCTGCCCGTTGCCAGCCATTGGCACCTGAGTCAGTTGCTCCGAGTTGCTCGCATCCGACGATTGCTGACTTTGTGTCTGGGTCTGCGTCTGCGTCTGGGCCTGCGCCTGCGCCTGAGTCAAGCCGTGTGTGTTAGCCGCCAGTTGATAGAGCTGCGGATTACGCAGCGGCATACTGCGACGACGATGAGCTGGTGAATTGGTCGCCGTCGAGCCCGTCGAACTCGAACTGGCATTGGCATCATCATGGAATACGGGTTCGCAACGGGAGCGTAGCGTACGCTTTGGTGTCGTCATCATCGTCGCTGTTGTCGTCGTCGTCGTTGTCGTTGCCGTCGCCGCATCGGCATCGTCGTCATCGATTTCGTCATCCTCATCGTGGCGACTGACCGCCGATCCTTTGCCAGAGTCATTCATGCTCTTTTTGCGCAAACGTTTCTCCAAGGAGCCACTGCTGCCACAACTGGACGATGGCCAGCAGCCCGACGAGACGTCCATGCAGGTGAGCGCGCCGGCCTGTGCCTCATCGGGGGCACAACTGCTGCCACTGCCACTGCCACTGCCACCGCTGCTGTTGCTCTTTTGTTTAATGAAGAGCTTGACTAGATTGAAGGCAGCCGCCGGATTTGAGTTGGCCGACGTGGCTGACCCAGAGCCAGAGCCAGAACCCGAACCCGAGCCTGAGATGTGCTGTGCCGAACAAAAGTTTTGGCTTGCCTGCGTCGAGGAGAGTCCACAGCCACAGCGATGCTTATGGCGATGTGAATGATGATTATGATGATGATGATGATTATGATGCGACTGTTGCTGCTGCTGTGGCGTTGGTGTTGTCGTCGACGTTGACTCCTTGTGTGGCTCATCCGTCTGCTGCTGCTGCTGCTGTTGCTGTTGCAAGCGATCCGAAATTGAGACACTAATCGAGATGGGCATCTGGCACATGGGCAGCAAATTTCTGGAGCGTGACGAGCAGGATTCCATTGTTGATGTGCTTATCGCTTGCGAGACATTCAATGGTCCTGACTGATTCTGATTGCCCATTTCAATGCTTGCCGCTTCTCGTCCAACTGCTGTTGCTGTTGTTGCAACACAAGTCAATCCTGCGCTCAACTCACTTTGCAGATTGGGCAGACTGTTGCTCTTGCGGACGCTGCACTGTGGCAAATGACGTGTCAGGATAATTGTCTCCGTGTTGTTGATGTTGTTGTTGTAATTGTTGTTGTTGTTGTTGTTGTTGCCCGAAGGATACCTGCGTGCGGGCGATACAAACAGAAGCGAGCGTCTTTACAAGCCCAGCAGCAAAATTATAGTCAAACATTTGTCATTTGTCTTGCGGAATATTGTTTACAGATTTATTGGTTTTTGACATATCTAAATCCCATTAAGCCTAATCCCTGGCGCCGATCCGACCCCGACCCGTTCCGACCCGATTCGAGCAGATCCGTCTACCTGAAGGCGTTTTACATAATATTTGGTTTTTTTTTTTATTTGGGTTTTGCTTAAAATACCCATTCAAAAATTTGGGCAAATTTGAGAGCTGCTCAAAAATGTGGCATGCAAATTTGCTTGCAACATTTTTGAATGGCACATCAATAATTGAACAATTTATTAATATTTTTAGCTAATTATAGATTTATGTGGCAGACACACACAAAATAGGCATTTGCAATTTGGCTAGCAAATATTTCTAATTTTTCATAATTCTGGTATTAAATTATTTTTAGTGCGCAGCTTGCAACATATGTGTTTTTTTCGAGTTTTCCCCCCGCCTGGGAAAAGGTTTTCTGTGGCTTGCATACTTTATGATGCCACATTACAACGAGTTGAGTTAATCTAGTGTTGCACACATTTTATGAGTGGCAGCTGCAAAGTTGTGGAAATTTCTAAAGCTGAGGTTCTACAAATTCACATTTTGCATTCGCTGCTCAAAATGGGAAACGTTAATTTTTGTATGTGGCACGCAAAATGAAGCTTAATTGAACTAAATTGAAATGACCTCAAGCCAAGCCAAGCAGAAGGGGGCAAGAAGAGTGGGTTATATTCAAACATCCGCCATGCGCTGCTCTCACTCGACACTCAAAAACCAAACTGTATGTGTGTGTGTGTGTGTGTTGTTGTATATATTTTGGGGTATTTGTACTTACCGCTGTAGTTGAGCTTTTGTCGCATGGTTCTTGGGTGACTTGCACAGGAACTGAAATGATTGGGCCGAGCGAGACATGGATACCTCCAGGGCCTTGTTTCGCTTCACAATGTCCTCCAGATTGCTATGCAGATTGATGCAGTTCTGTTTATTTCGCACCGCGATCTCACACGGCTCAGCTATGGAGGCACAGGAGGCACAAGAATATATATTTCATTATATACACTAGCAAAAGTACACTCAGCGAAAATATGGCATTAATTAATTCAAGACTTTTTTCTCATTTTATTCTTACAATTTGTTCGTTAAATTCGTTAAATTTGCCACAATTTGTGGTATGAAGTAATTACACACAATATTTCGCTCAGTGTAGGAGGATTGCATACTTACCATAGAAACTCTCATCGGAGTAGAGAACACTGCCCTCAAAAGCGATCGTATAATTATCCTTGTTGCAGGTGAGTATAATATCGCCCTCATCCGGATAGGCATCCATGTCCAGTGAATCCACAGAGATGTGCGATTCCTTAACGGGCGAGAAGAGCAACTCCGATTTGCAAAAGGAGTTGTCGATTGATGTCGTCGATGTCTGCGACATGTTGTAGTGTGCCATATTTTGTTGTTGTTGTTGTTGTTGTTGTTGTTGCATGTTTGACATTAACATATTGTTGCTGTGCTGCATTTGCAATTGTTGCTGTTGCAGCTGCTGTTGTTGCAAGCGACTGTTGGCGTCGCCAAGACTTTTACTGTATGCCGGCAATTTGGACCACAGCAAGTGAATATCTTCCGCCCGAAAGCTTTCCATGTCGACCTCGGCAAGATTGGCATCCATATTCTTGGCCAGATCATCATAATAGATGAGGTCGCCCATTGCATTGTACGACGCCGATAGGGAGCAGAGCACGCTGCGTTGCATGCCACCGCAGCCATCCCGATAGCCATAGTCGAGTGACCACTGATAATCGAAATTGTCGTGAGTAAAATCTTGTGATGAGGCCAGCGAACAGTTGAGATTGTTGATACCACCACCACCACCAATACTATTACCACCACCACCACCAACAGAAAGCATGCCACCTACCCCATGTTGCTCATTGCTGCGTGCCGCTGCAGCACTTGGCGTTGTTGCATTGCTGTTGTAGTCCGATTCGGGTGTTGCTGCCACTGCCACTGCTGCTGTTGCTGCCATATTTGTGGCAGCCATCTTATTATTGCACTGCCGTTGTTGCAACAAAAAATTATTGTTGCCCGCCTCACCGATATTGCCAAAACAACTGTTATTGTCGTCGTGGTCGTGGTCGTCGTCGTCGTCAGAGCAGAGCAGCAAACTATTGCTGGCGTGGCTTATGTTGCTCACCTGCTCATTCAGGATAATGCTGCGCAACGCGCTATTATAGCGATCCAAATTGCTCAGGACAATGGCAACATTCTGCTTGAGGCTCTCCTCGCTCAGTTCATCGACAGCATCGGCGGAGGCGGCGGCGGCGTCGGCGTTGCTCTGATCGTCATTCGAACGGCTCGATTGCAACAACTGTTGCTGTTGCAAATACTGCAAGTGTTGCTGCTGCAACAGGCGATCGTTCAGCTGTTGCTGTTGCTGCTGATAGCGTTTGCCGAATGTGAACAGCGAATTGTTTGGACTGTTTAACGGTATCCGATATGGATGTTGCTGTTGCTGTTGCTGTTGTTGCACCGATTGTGGCACTGATCCACCTGGGCCGCTGACGCTGGCCAATGGTTTTGTGCTGTATGCAGCCGTGTTGCCGTTGTATTGCTTACCCTCACCAACAACGGGCAATGATTGCCGATGTGCTGCTGTTGCTGCTGTTGTTGCTGCTGCTGTTGCTGCTGCTAAGCGTGAATTGATCTGTTGCTGATGAATATGGATTGTTGGGGAGTTATGCGAATTGGTTTTAGTTTGGGTTGCTGATTCGTGATGATATTTCGATGTGGGATTCGTTTGTGGCTTGGTGAAAATTAATGGTTTATGTTGTTCGAGATGGCTGTTAATGTTGTTGCTGATATTGTTGTGGTTGTTGGCGTTGCTCGTCGAGAAGTCTGTCATGCCACGTCGAAGTTTTGGTCCTGCAAACAGAGATCGATAGTAAAATCGTGTGTCAATTAACTAATAATCAGTTGTAAAGCTGTCTCAATGATATAAAAATGCAATGTTGCCACTTAAAAGCATTAGCATGCCACACGTTCTAAGAACGAACGCACACATGCCACATGCCTCAATATGTTTCAATTAGCTTTTATGTTGACAAGCCAGCCAAAGTCAGCCAGTCGTAATAAAATTATAGACATTATTTTTATACGCCTCCGAGAATTTTTACGACTCAGATAGTTTTGGGGCATCTTCATCGCTGCCGTGGCACGGACTCCTATCAGCCCATAAAAACTTCTCTCTCGCTCGTTATACACAGACATAGATATTGCCCCGCGGAGGGTACTAGACCAGAATTTGTTGTAAATAAAATAAAATAAAATATTAAATGCAAAAAAAAGATTTATTTTTGTGTGATTTCATATTTAATTTAAGACAAAAGTTGACAAAAGATCAGAAAAAAATATATATTTAATGAGTTTCTTGAATTGTGCATTTTTATAGAGTTTCGGGAAAAATATCTATTTTAAGCAGGCCGCATAAACAAATTGCTTGCAGACTGCCAACTCAATTTTAATAGGAATAATTAAATATTTATTTAATTTATAACAACGCTGCAAGAATATGTCAAAAGTTCTTGTTTTTTTTTTTTCTTTTCTTTTCTTTTGTCTTTTCTTTGTCACATTGACAGGACACAGGCAACGTCGCGTTGCACATGCAACATGCCAAGAACATTGAATACAGCGACTAAAATTGGATGGTAAAGGTTAAAGTTTGTTGCAGTCTTTTTGTTGGTTGGGTTTGGCTGCGTTGCATGTTTTGTGGCAGTTACTGCAAAAGATTTGTAGTACAAAGCAAAAGGGAAAATGCTGCAACGATATTGGGTGAATCGCTTGCTCGGAAGACTGTTGAAGTAATTGTTAAAATACATATTTATAATTAGCCAGTTGTGTAAACAACAAACATTTTGAGGAGGTCTCTTCTGCTGGCGGCCAACATGTGCTGGCGGCAACCAAAGATGGCATTTTAAATGAGGTATATAAATATTATTATTATTATTATTCAATTGTCGGTTGATTGAGAAAAGTTGCTTTGGAGTGGATGAGAAATAATATTGTCACAGCAAAAATGTTTGCCAAGTTCCAATAATCAAAAGCCAAACAAATTAATTAAAAGTTGACTTAAAACACTTAAAGCCAAGAAATACTGCGCACCTTGAGCCAAAATGTTGAGGCCAACAAAATTGTTGTTGTTGTTGTAGTTGTGTTTATTTATATTTTTGTGGCCATTGTTGTTGTTGTTGTTGTTGAATAAGTCATTTTCATTGTTGTTGGCCACATTTATTTGTTGTTGGTTTTGTTGCTGCTGTTGTTGTTGTTGTTGTTGTTGTTGTTGCATGCGCTGCTGCATTAAATATTGTTGATTACAGGTAATGCTAGCAGCTGTTGTTGTTTTCTGTGGCAGCAATACGCCTTGTTCTCGCAACTGCTGCTGCAGTCGACGTCGCTGCAATAGTTGCTGTTGCAGCAGCTGCAATTGTTGTTGCTGCATGTGTTGATAGTAGCGTATTTGTTGCAGTTGCAGTGGTGTTAAACCATTGTTGTTGATGTAACTGTTGCTGCTGTTGTTGTATTGTTGTTGCTCCCTTTGGGGCGCATAATAGTTCTCCTTTGAGGAACTGTTGCTGTCACAGCCGCTGCTGCTGCTGCTGCTGGTGGTGGTGCTGTTGCTGTTGCTGTTGCTGCCGTGGCGAGTTGTGTTGGCAACATGTTGCCAGCAGCAGTTTGTGTTGCCGTTGGCATCAGTGTTGCTTCGCTCGCTGTTGCTGCTGTTGTTGCGCGGGCATTCAACACCAGCTTGTGCACAGGCCGTGCAACGTTGCCGCCGTTGCATTTTGGAAATGTCTACGAATCGCATGATGAACGCAAGTAAAAGCAACAACATTGAATGCGGCACAAAGCGCGCGCTGCAACAAATGTTGTTGATGCCACAAAATGTTGACACTGTCTTTATTTTTGGTAAGTTCACTGTGTGTGTCTGTGTGTGTGTGTGTGTGTGCGTCTTGCTGGTATGCTAAGACCAACGCAGTCTCACAGCTCTGTGTTTCTTGATCTTTTTCACTTGTTGCCAAGTTCTTGGTTTGCCCTTTGGCAATTGTTATTTTTAGCTTTGATCTATGGTTTTTTTGTTGTTGTTTTTTTTTTTTTTTTTTGGTTAAGGGTTCAACTCTCCATTGATTGGTTCCACATTTTGTGTGTGTGTGTGTTAAAGTTTTTGTCGATCGTTTTGCTTTGCTTTGGTTTTGGTTTGCTTTTTAGTTTGCTTTACGCGCTGCACTTTTCATTTTGATTTCTTCGCCGTACTATTTTCTATTTATAAATATTGTTTTGCTTTATGCGTAAGTTTCTCTATAAGACACATCTGTGCATGTGTGTGTGTGTGTGTGTGTGTGTGTTGTTGTTTTTGTGTACAGTCAGAAAGTTTTATAAATACACAGCTACATACAAAAAATATGTATTTATATTTTGTGTTCGTTTCGACTGCATATAAATGTTATTTATGAGTTTTCTGCAGCACTTTTAAGAGAAAAACCAAAAAAAAAAAAACGCTTAAAGTTTTTTTTCCGTAAAGGGAATTTTTTTTTTCTTTTGTTTTTTTCGCGCAGCAATTAAGTAACCGAAAATAAACGTCTGCAATAAATAATGCTGTTGCCCCACAGAGTTTGCCACGCGCTACTCCCCAAAACTACTCCAATTTACAACTGCAACTGAGACTTGAACAACATGTCCATTTTTGGGCTGGGTGCAACAAGCCTACTTTTGTTGCATACATTTCGGACCGCAAATGTGGTTGGCCCAAAAAAAGCAGTTGCCAAAACGGAAATGGAATTGGAAATGGAACTGTTGTGCTGCACTTGTTTTCGCCTTGTTTTGTGGCATTTGCAACCGCAACAGCAACCGCAACATCAACTTCAGTTTCTGCGCCTGCTTAATTTAAACAGCATTTAAAAGCTGACAAGCCAAACTAAATGGCAAAAATTTCACAACAATAAATTGTCACGCCAAGTTCGACCAAGCGCAATCGCAAAAAAAAAAAGAGTGGAAAACGAGAAAATCATTTTCTAAATATATACATAAATAAAAAAAAAATAAATAAATAAATCTGTATACTCAATGTCGACGATGCCAACAAACAAACCGAACCTTTGCCAGGTGTCTTTTGACAATTTTGATGAGTGACATAAGCAAGAGCTAAATATCATATAATATATATCTTTGATCTAGCATTATCTTAGAAAAGTTTGACAGACTGCAAATTACACAATGCAACAAAAAACAAACATCTATTTTAATAGTTAAGCATATTTTCTTCTATTTAATTTTTTAAAGTGTATTTTTAAGTTGATCTTTAAGCTAAGCTAAAATTTTTAGATTTTTTACTTTTAGCTGAAAACTTTTAATATGTTTAGGCAAAATCAAGTATTCAAAAAGTCAGATTTCTTGAAATAATTAAATTTTGTAGAGTAATTTATATATATATATTGGGGAAAAATTTATTTAATTTATTTAAGTATTTTTATTATTTACTTGCTGCTTTGTGTAATTTGCGTAATATTCAAGGAATAGTTCCAAGACATTAACGCATTGTCTGCAACGGAAAAGCGTCTTGGCCACAATAGACACGCCCAGTTTATTTTTGGTAGGGGGTGGTGTTGTTTTGGGGGTGGTGTGGTTAATTGCGAAGAAGGAAAGGAAAATTCTGGAGCTACTCGAAAATGTGGTTCACCCACCACACTCAAATTCGCAAAAGACCAATTGGGATTCAGAAAAGAGAAAGTGCGCTAAACGGCAAGGAAAGCAATGTGAATACACTGAGCAAAAACAAAGGGACTTATTAAAGAAAAAATTGAACAAGGTTTAAGTGGAAATAGGAACTTCTTGATTTTGGGCAGTGTAAACAGGAGCAGTGCAACCGCAAGAAAAAGAGCTTGCAACAAGGAGGCAGACTACACAAGCACAAAATGGCTGCCTTGAGAAACAAGTGCGAGAGGTGAGGGGTTAAACCAACTGGCAGCTTGCCAAGTGGCAGGCAAAGTGGTACAACTCTTGACGGGGCGAACGTGGGGACAAGGGGCAGTTGCCTGGTTGCCTTGCTCCACAAGAAGGAAGGAAAACATTGTGAAGCATCTCTTGCACTCAATCGATAAACGAAGAAATAATCATAAACAGCCCAGGCCCAGGCCCAGGTCCAGGTCCAGAGTGAGTTCTTGGGCATGTTGCATGCATTCAATGTTGCCATTGCCGCCACATTTGGCACCCATTCTGGAAATAGACAAAAGTACAGCTACCTCAAGGTATTTAGCTGCTGCTGGCAATGTAGAAAAACTTTAATGCACACACACACACACATGTGTGTGTTTAGCGTTTAATCACATATGGACCATAAAAAACGTTTAAAAAAAAAAATTAAAATCATTTAATGTGTTGGTTTTTTTTACCAGCTGGCCAAAAAGTTGTACTAACTATAGGAATTATTATTAAATAGATGGAGCTGGCAGCCAGCTTCAGGGCACGTCGATATGGAGAGTAGAATATATGTTTCTGGCCTGATGCGTTTTAGTTCAACGCACTTGTTGGCCTACATTGCAGCCAGTTGCCCGTTGCTGTTCTTGCAATTGTTGCAGTAAAATGTGCAACCCCTCCCTATGCAACCACCACCCGCTCTTTGCTGCTGCTTTACCTCTACCTCTACAGAGGAGTTTAGATTGCCAAATGGCAGCCAGCTACAAATGTATATCAAAGTATCTATATCTGTAGCTATAGCTGTATCTTAAGCTGTTTCTTTAGCTGTATTTATATCTATTATTGTTGTTGTTGTTGCTATTGTTGTTGTTGTTGCTTGAAATTCTATTCTATTTTCTAAACGATTGCAATTAAGCAATCAAGCATTCGCAATGCGGAACAAATCAGCTTCAAGCAATGTGTCGATTTTCGCGTTTCTTTTCGCATTTACATTTGCATTCTCGATGCCCCATCGATAAAGGCTAATCCAATTGCAGCAAAGAAGAAAAAAAAAAGATTACAAAAAAAAAAGCTGGAATGCATTTTCGTGTTAAATGGATGATCTCATTTTTCCAGACCGCAGAAAACTCAGACGATTTATATTATTTTTTAATATGACCAACGCATTATGTGCGTGCGTTTGTATGTGTGTAAGTATATATGTATTTAAGTAAGTGTGTAGCACAAAAATACCGTACGAAAAATCAGTAAAGTTTGTTAACCGGCGGCGACGATAGCAAAAAACAGATAACGTTGTTGAAAGCTCCTTTTGTTAATCACACATACACAAACACATTCACTAAATGATGCACCCTCTTAAATACACTTGTGTCTGAGACATATGTCTGTGTGTTTGTGTGTTGTTTGTAGTAGTATTAATGCGTCACTTTGGAATTTAACGCGCTTTTCTCCGCTGTTAGTTCTCGCCTCTCCATTCAATTACTTTTAATTATTATCTGCGAGAGCATATCATTGAAATGTTATCTAAAGATATACATGTACGCTCATATGTAGTACATAAATATATATAAATTTATATGTATTATAAAAAAGAAAAAAAATCTCTTTCACAACAGACACGAGACGCGACGCACATTTTCACGGTTGCACAAGCCCAAGGAGACTGACAGACTGAGAGAAAAACAAAACGAGCGAGCGAGCCGAGCCAAACCGAACCGAATGGAATGGAACGGCGAAATGCGACAAACGATGACAACAACAAGAACAACAGGCAAAGTTAGCGGACAACTACAAAGCAAGGAACGACGAGCGACGACGATGTTGTCGTTGTGTGGCCAACTCTCCCCCGGCACATCTGTGTGTGTTTGTGAGTGCATGTGTGCATGTGCAAGTGACACGAATGAGAAACACACGAAGTTTGCCGAAAGAGTTCCCAATGATTATACAATGTGCAGCAGCGAATTAACCCCATCAAATGCGGAACAAGTGAGAAAATTATCAGCGCCCAACAAAATTGGGCAAATACACTTGAAATAAATATTTAATAAAAACTTACTTATTTAGATTTATGCCGGGGCTAATGGGGCAGACCATAAACCATTTGCTCAGCTTGAGTGGAGCACTCGAGGCAAAGAAAACAAATGAAGCGCTCAGCCGAGATAAAATGAACCCTCTTTTTCCACACTTAGAACAGGACACACACACACATGCACACACATACACAAATACACTTTGTGAGGATCGTGATTGGAGAGTGCGCATGTGCGCGTGCCTCGACTCAATAATAAAAACATCTGCGCTGTAAGCGGAACGGAAGCAAGCAGAGGAAGGGAAACACTACAAACAGCGGGTGCAAGTGCTCATTAATGATGGCAACATTACCCAATAAAACTATTACAAATGCGCATAAATTTAAAAGAAATTCAATAAGGGCAGCACAATATTATGGCATACTTGAATACACATAACATTCTATCTATCTTTTTTATTTATTTCTCTATCTGTCATTGATAAACGCTAAAATAAACACAACAGCGCACCCCGCACACCCTTCAAAAAATAATCATTACTTTGCTCTCTTAGCAACACAAATCATTAATGAAATAATTTTTGAAGAGTGTACAAACACTTAGTCTCTCACACATATCTCTATCTCTATGCCCCACAGGCATTAATTGCTGCACAACACAAAAAAACAAAAATCACAATTTTAACCGCACAGCGTTCGATTTTAAGAAACAAGTAAATATACAGTAGTCGAGTGAGCTCGACTACGATGTACCCTGGAGCACAACTGTTGAATATATTCTAGATTTATTTTTGGCATGCATATTTAAGCCTATAGAAAATGATAACTTCTGTAAAGACTATAGTAATGAGATCAGTATTATAATTACCTTTTTTATTCGATCTTTATACAGTTGTTAACAAATATGTGAATACAATTAGCATATTAGTTGGCAGGCTATGCCCTCAAGATGCTTTCTCCTGACAATCGCCTTTGCACAAAAGCATTACACCCAATTTCAATTCAGTTTATAAACATACACAAAAAATAATCAATTTAATTTAATTCCACACACTCTTCACTAATAATCATTAGTCAGCAGCTGATATGAAGAATTAGGGCGATAAATAATATTTGATATAGCACAAACAAAGAAAGAGAACAAGTACAGAAAACATTTATATTAAAACATTCTTAACAGTTCAGGCCAAAATGTTGATTTATATTAAATGCTTATTTTACATGTTTGTTTTTATTATTAGTTTAGGAAAACATATGCATCTAAGAGCGGATGGGTAAGGTCAAACTCATAAATCTCAAATTGAATTATGTGCGAGCTACACAGAAAATAAACAGATGCCCGGCATTTATTACAGAATCGAGAAAACTAGCGAGTCAAAAAAAATTGCGAGTGTGGAAGCAAATTCAAATAATTCTAGCATTCTTTTAGGTGCCGTACAAAAAGACAAAAGACAAGTTAATGGAAATCGTTTAGCTGGCACTTAAGTAGAACAATAAATGCAATATTATGTCAATCTAAATTTGTTTGACATATTTCCAAAATGTTTAAATGTCAAACATTGCGTGCCGATTTGCAGTATTCGCGTATTTCATATAAATTTACCAACTTGATGCCTTGACTTACTCATAATCGAATTTTGTTTTTTTTTTTCTTTGCCACTTACTGTGGCATGACTCATCGCGTGCATTTCAAAGTCATCTATGGCAAATCCATTTTCGCCTCAAGCTCCCCTGCCACTGCCACTGCCACTGCCGCTGCTCCGCTGAATTGGCGACAACAAGCCAGCTAGAGGCAAATTAGCGTAGAACTTTGAACTGTTTTCGACCACCCTCGGCTCGTCGGCCTCCTACTTGCTCAGAGTTTTAATCGCACAAAAATAAATTGTTTACTTGTTGGAAGAAAAAAACAATGAAAGAATAAAATTAAAAAAAAAAAAAAAACACAAAACTGTGCATCTCTGTGAGCCCCACTTGGCTTGCGGTGGGTCTTTAAATATTGCACTTTTCTCTGCGACTGTGACTGTGACTGTGTCGTCAAAATAAACATTTTTTATACTCCAAGTGCAGTACAAATCTGTGAAAGGGGTATTATGATTTTGCGTATACATATATATTCTTGATCAAGATTAACAGCCGAGTCGAGATAGCCATTTCTATTTGCATATCAGCGAGAATCTAGGATTCTATTTTGTATTAAAAATTCTTGTATACTTGACACAAATGAAGTTTGCAATAAAAGCCACAAATGTATAACAAAAAATATGTACAAATATTTTTTATCTAAAAAACACTCAAGTTACAGTATCAAATAAAATCGTATATTGATTTCATTACTACTTAATAATATTATTACTTTATATAAATAAATAACAGGGTATTTCGTAGTCAAGCTCACCCGAGTAAGTATTTCAATTAGTGCTCTCTTATGGAATACCTCAACTATATAGTCACCTTTATCATATTGTGATGTAATTTGGCAGTCACGATTAATTAATGGGGTCAAAGTCATGAAAAAATATTTATTAAGCTTGGACTATGGAATAAAATATTGAATTTTAAGCATCGTCTATTTGAAAATCGATAGCTATCAAATTGGAAAATTTAACAAAAACTCAAATTGAACCGTCTGCCAAAATAAAAAGTGTTAATTTTGAACAAGTTGAAATATTTAAAAGATTTCAATATTTAAGTTCGTCGAAAAATATTTAATGACATACTCAATTTTGTAGCGGATCGTAATTATCTCAGCGCAAAAGAGTAATAAATCCCATGGGTGGTGCTGACGATACCAACTGAAAGGGGGGCGCGACAGAAGAAGGGTGGGATGGGTGATTTGCACCACCAGCGAGCAGCACATGTGGTAACAAGCTAATTAAAGACATGACTTGATGAAACGCAACAGATTATTACGAAATTTATAATGTTTGTTTCGAATACTTGACAAATTCGATACGAGCCAAATTCAATACTTGGCAGTTTGTCGGTCACAGCTGCCACGCCTCAATTGCAACATATTGAAACTTAACCATCGATTTGTGCATGTGCATGTCAGAGATGATGATTTATCTGTCAGGGGCACAGACTGCGGCACATGTTGCTACTTAGTCTTGACATGCCACAGCAGACTTTCCACAGCAGACTTTCCACACACACACACAATGAAAATGTGTCATATATCAACAACTAGTTGGAATTTGTCATATTGACAAGCCAAAATACGACAAATGCTTCAGATACCAATCAAATATGCCATTTTTCTTCCATGGCATTCAGTGAAAATTGCGTAAAGTTTTTCCTCACCCATCAAACTGAGTGAAAGTCTGTGCGTAATAACCGGGCCCATAAAATGCGGAATAGTCTACACGATCCATATACAAGATGCACAACTCAACCAGCAAATCATCTCAGTGCGTCGGCGCTCCGGGGACCAATGCAACGGCAACGACAAGGCAACTAAACGACTCAGTCAGTGCGGCATGGCATGACATGACGACAAACAAACTTGATGCAGCAACAAATGTGCGCAACTGCAACATTGATTATCGTTTAGCTACACACACAAACACACACACACACACACACAAATACGCATTTTTAAGCATCGTAAACAAATTTGTATATATAAATTGGGCAGTGAATTCAAAGATTATAGTGAAAAACCAACAGCAACAAAAAATGCAGTTATTCAATCGACTTTTAACCGGTTGCTGGCCACCGTCCTCAGTTTTCACCGCGGCTAATGAATATATGAAATGCCCCCAAAGGCGCTAAAAGCTATAGCTAAATTATTAATAAAAAATAAAAAATAAAAGCGGCTGCATATTTTTGTCATTTATGGCTAATTAAGATTTATCGAAAACCAAACCTAAGCAATTCAATTAAATTAAATGCTTTTTGCATAATCAGCTGCTTCGAAGAAAATGAAAACAGAGGAAAATCCTGGACACAATTGGGCAACGCAGCAAAACATCTGCGGAAATCTTGGCTGTGGAGCGACACCTGGTCTAAAACAAGCCAAGTCTTTCTAGTTATAATCCGAGACGATTTAGGCGATATATTACAGTCAAGTAAAACTATAGGCTAAAAGGTCAACTAGTTAAACTAGCTAAAGTAGTATATTCAATACCGAAAACTCTATATTTTGTGGCAATGGAAGTAAATACCCAAGTCATAGCGTAGCACGGTTCTTCCCGAGTCCAGTTGTTAAATATCCAATCAATTTTTTTGCGTAATTTCCCCCCTTAAAAATGTTTACACTTAAATTTTAAGATGCTTGTAGAAAATGCTTCCTTCTGTCGACAGTTCAATATGAATATACATTTTTGTATATGTTTCTTATACAGTTGATTTATTATAAACAAATTATATTAAATATGAATATGGAAACCCTTCATATACCAATCCTATGTATCTATATATCGACTCTATAGTTTTCCTGATCAAATTTAAATACAGTTTTTGCTTGTCACACAAAAACAATTTACAATTTTTACACATTTTCAATGGGCATCATCAGCATCAAATAGTCAGCGTTTTGGTATTTGCTGCTGAATCAACCATATTTTTCTAACTAAAACAGATATAACATGAACGATGCCAACCTATAGAGAAAAACATCATGTAGAAAACTTGCCCTACCACAAGCCCCATATATAAATTTCAGACAAGGCTTACGACAGAGGTAGCGACTCATTGAAATATGCAAAGAGAGAGAGAGAGACAAATCACAAGTTAAGCACTGTGCATAAACGTGATGCAATGATTTATGGCTGATAAGATAATGCAAAATGTGGCCATGTGATTAGCTGACTGGATTGCATTAGCTGGTATTAGACACGTCAGTCGGTTTATAAATGCATCAATTGACGTTAGTCTCTTCAACAGTCGCGTGCTTTGCGACTGTGACTAAGCTCGGAAAAAGACTTATGCAACAGCAACTGGACAAGTTCAACGGACCGAGTAGACCACCTGCTAAGAGACGCAACAACAACAACACCTGCTTGGATCTATCATCAACGAGAATTTCTATTGAAATGCAAAGCACGCCAATTATCTGGCTAATAGCCGGCTGGCTGGCTGGCTGGCTGGCTGGCTGCAAACAAGCTGGCAGGCAGGGAAAATCACAAGCTAAAATGTCATCAGCGTTTGCTACGATATACTGACCTAGTGCAAGCATCTATATAGTATCTATATCTAATATTTATCATAGCTAACTGCCCACTTCTCGGTAGTCAGAGTCAGACAGCACACACACAAACAATTTTATTTATGTGATTTATTATAATATTTTTTAGAAATGTTTTTTGACTTAATATATAACATTTGTTTCGATTTAGATAGTGAGAATAGTGTATTTAAGCTTTAACTTTCAACTTATAACTTAGAATGCAATAAAGCCAAATATTTGAAAATAATGTTGAATTTTGTTTCGATTTATGCAGCGCAATCACGCGATTGATAGAATAGAATGTAGCCAGTCTCCGAGGACTTGTGTATATCGGATGTAAGGCCATAGAAATCCTCAATGGTCGATGCCTCAATTTTGTCGACCATGTCATCGTCGAACAGCAGCCAGAGTCCGTGACTCTTAACAATGCTGATGTAATGGCCACGATTTGGTCCGGAACCGCAATGTATAACGACAGCCGTTAGATCATATAGCCGATCCGGATTGACCGCATCGTCCGAGGTGTTGAAGAGCCGCAACTCAAGCGGAAAGACGACACGATGTGAGACCTTGATGTGACGATTGAATTGTTCCATATATTTGAAACGCTTCAAGTGCAGCGCCAGTATCATTGGTAGCTTCTTGACACGCATACGTTTCTGTGCCTCCTGGTAGCTGCAACAATTGTCACACTTGAACTTGTTGTCCGAGCAGAGGGTCTCCGTGTTGCTGAAACAGCGCAAACAGTGCGTTATCGATGTATTCTGATCGACGTCCACCTGTAGATCGAAAAAGTTCTCATCCTTGCTGCTGACCGTCTCACAGTTGAGGCAACGTGTTTCCGATGTTAGTATACCCTGAAAGATCTCATGCACCCACGTCGGCTCCGTGTTGGCGCCATTTGTCTGCAACACCGGTGTAGTGGTTGCCGTTAGTCCACCATCCAGTACACTTGTGGTGGCAGCAGCGCTCAATGAACCCGTCGAATTGCTGTTGCAATTGCCATTGGTTGTTGTCGAGTTCGAAGTCGAGGTTGTTGTCGAATTGGACGAGTTCGAATTTGTATTGGAGTTGGTCGTTATCTTTGCGGCAGTGCTGGCTGTGTTGCTGCCACCAATCGATGTAGTTCCAGTAGCAGCAGCAGCAGCAACGGTATTCCCATTAGTTGTCTTGCCCGGATTGCCCATACTGTTGCGTTCCGCCAGAATGATCTCGTTGATGTGGTTGATCAGGAAATTGAGAAACTCGTGCGCATCCTGTTGCATATAGTTGTCGAACTCCTCCTTTTCTTTCCGCAGACGCGTTATAAACTTCTTGGGCGCTATCGAGCCAACTTTCTTCTTTTGCGTCGCAATGCTATAGAATAGATCCGCCAGACATGAAAGCAGTGTCTCTTTGGGCCGCTTATTTTTCGCCTTATATTCGAGGACCTTCTCGCGAAAGGGCTTACAGAAATAGAGGGCCTGCAGCACCGAATTGCTGTAGCAGGTATTCCCAAAGTTGACAAGCCCAAAGTAATGCTCGTTGGGCGGAAACATTTCCGAGCCGATCTCCCGCTCCAGTTGCGAGACATTCGCGCCCATGTTGGTGGCTACGGGCGCTGCCGCGGCACAGCGGTACAGAAAAGCCCACACTGTGGATGCTTTTTGGTTAGATAGTCGATTGTTAGGCGCACAGCACACTTTTCCGATTATTCTATATCATTCACATATATATATATATACCTATATATATATAGCTGTCTTTTTTTTTGGTTGTGGTGGTTGTGTGTTTGGTTCGTTATCGGAAATTATTACTTTTGATTTTTGTTCTTTACTTTATTTTTGGGAGCCGTGGCTCGATTTTTTTGTCTACAGATATTGGTTAGAAGATGCGCAAAACACTTTTCTATATTTGTCTGAAAATAAATAATTTTGAAGAGGGGATACACGTGAGTTTCTTTCGCATAACACAAACGACAACAAAATTAAAAATATTTAAATGTCTATTTTGCTTTCATCATTTGACGACATTAAAAACCAAGCATAAAACTGAAAATTATATTACAACTAAAATTGGCATATGTTAAAAAAAAAAAAAAAAATTAGCTTTCTAAATATATATATATATATCCCCTCTCCAAAAATATTTTCAAACAAAGTGTTTCACATGCGCATATTTTCAAGAGCATTTCTTTGCAAATTTTTTAATCATATCAATAATTTTTCTGTTTTGTGACAAAGCAACATGAAAATATACAATTAATTATTTTTGGTACCAAATTGATTAATTTCTCAATGTAATAATAATATACAAAAAAAAAATAGATATGTGAAATATTTAAAAAATAAGCTAAGATGGTAAATTCACACACACTCATATCGATTATGGAGAACTTTAATGTATCATACCATAAGACGTCATAAAAAAATGTAGGTTTTTCTAACTAGAACTCTGGCTAAAATTCAATTGTAATACACCAAGACTTTTCAAGACGATTAATTGGTACTCAACCCACCACTGTTTTGCAAATACTGTGGGAATACTCATAGTTATTGAGCTGATAACAATTAGCTAGATAATTTATACGATAATTAGTACATCTTTCAGTGGATCGATTAAATAAGATCTCATATGACTCAGAAACTTGCTCGTGCTTAATATAGTAACAATCTTATGGCGTCAATTGGTTTGGTTCGGTGAATTTTTTATTTTTTAACCGCTAGACGTGTGCTGGGAAAATTCCGAGCAAGTGCATTGCCCCTCACCGACTGGTTCCCATTTCCATTTCAATTATTAATGGCAACGAGCCGTCGTGTGCCATGGGCAATGCAGCAGAGACATCGCCCAACTATAAAAGCTGCAGTTTGCTTTGACTGCCACTTAGAATCAATTGTGAGATAAGAGTGAAAACATCAAGCGGGATTATCAGTGACCAAACTAGAAGCTACCTAAAGCAATAAGTAAAATCGCCGTTTATACTTGATCCAAACTTCTGAACTAAAGGAAGACCTTTGAATAAGGAAAAGCGCACTCAACTTAAAATCGCCTTTGGATATCCTACACAGAGCTGGAGCAATTTTTAATAACGCTATACAACACTGAATATCTGTATGCATTTAAACACAAGAAAACAGTTTCTGGTATTAAGCGATACCCAGTGGAGCCAGTAAATCATCTATCTGGAAAACTACTTAAAATTCTCTCCTAATGTTTGGAGAAATTTTTGATAACGCTATACAACACTGAATACCTGAATGCACTCGAACACAAGAAAACAGTTTCTGGTATTAAGCGATACCCAGTGGATCCAGTAAATCATGTATCTGAAAAACTACTTAAAATTGTCTCCTAACCTTTGGAGAAATTTTTGATAACGCTATTCAACACTGAATACCTGTATGCATTTAAACACAAGAAAACAGTTTCTGGTACCAAGCGATACCCAGTGGATCCAGTAAATCATCTATCTGGAAAACTACTTAAAATTCTCTCCTAATCTTTGGAGACATTTTTGATAACGCTATTCAACACTGCATTCGAACACAAGAAAACAGTTTCTGGTATCAAGCGATACCCAGTGGATCCAGTAAATCATGTATCTGAAAAACTACTTAAAATTGTCTCCTAACCTTTGGAGAAATTTTTGATAACGCTATTCAACACTGAATACCTGTATGCATTTAAACACAAGAAAACAGTTTCTGGTATTAAGCGATACCCAGTGGAGCCAATAAATCATCTATCTGGAAAACTACTTAAAATTCTCTCCTAATCTTTGGAGAAATTTTTGATAACGCTATTCAACACTGAATACCTGTATGCATTTAAACACAAGAAAACAGTTTCTGGTATTAAGCGATACCCAGTGGAGCCAATAAATCATCTATCCGGAAAACTACTTAAAATTCTCAACTAATATTTAATTTCAAGATTAGCATTAAGTGTAAAAATTCCCTGAATGCTGTAATACCAAAAAAAGAATGTACCAAAAACTTTAACAATTAAATTTAAGTATTTGTTCAAATAGATTTTTATTTTTTATATCCTGAATAATAATATAAAAATAATAGTAATAATAAAAATAAAAAGCTTGTACGGCTTCATAAAGTATATATATTCTTGTTCAAAATCAACAGCCGGGTCGATATAGCCATTTCCGTCTGTACGGACAATCGTCGGTCCGGCGGTCAGGCTTCACACGGATCTCAGAGACTATCTGAGCTGGGGACTTGCAATTTGGAATATAGTATATCAATTTTGCTTTTATCGGTAACTTCCTCCGTTTCTCGATTATCAATACGTTTCGATTTCCGATAGAAATAAATTCGAAGGTAAAATCTAGTTAACACATAATATGCATAAGCCCAAATTTCACCAAGTTATGGTGAAAATTATATTCTTAAATTGGTATAATCTCTACCAATAGATGCAAGCATTTTGCTATATGCATATAGACTCCGAAACTTTGCCTGCTTATAACAGATGCAAAACCATTTAAATGTAAATGTACCAATAAAATTCGAATATTTTTAACAACTGTGTTCAGGGCATATCGTAGTCGAGATCACTCGACTACAGCATTCTTATTTGTCTTCTTTTTGGAAAGCTGTGGAAAGATAGGCTAAGATAAATACATTTTAAGTCAAATTTCAATAACTGTGGCATTTACAATTTAATTGGGTTAATTTTCAAACGCACAATTATTGAATCATTTAATGAAATCTTCCCTACAAATGTGTCGTGCGTATCTTAAGTCAATCAACTATGAGCTTTTTCCACATACACCTAAGTCAAGATAATTAACTGGTCCGAGTAGTCGTTCGCACTCCCATGGGTAATTTTATGAATAGCTAACTAGGCAAAACGGCTAGTATAAAACAAGCTGCGCTCTCAGATCGATTCTCAGTACACCGCCAGACACAATGCAACACGCTGTAAGTAACGAGCCAAGTTTTCAATTTCAGCAGGTGAGCAGGTGATCAGGTGGTTCTAATACATTTTCTACCACCTCAGATTCTCCTCACAATTCTGTTGGGTTGGTCGTCCCAAGCAAAACTGCCTCTCGAACAAATGAGTAACGCGTTGGTACAGTCAAATACAACAGGAACTGAAGTCGATAAACTTTGGATAAACAATACTACACCGATTCCAGAACATAAGAAATATGCTGAAACTACGACAGTAAACAATTCAATTACAACAACAAATTTGACCAAAACGAATTTAAAATCAACGTTGATCACCACAATAATTTTACACAAAATAGAACCAACACTAAAGACGCTAAATTCAAGCACTGAAGCCACAACAGTTGGCAATAATTCTCAACCACTCGATTTTGGAACCAGATTAAGCGCCAAACTTTTACAAGTACTCACACGTTAACTTTAAACCTTTTCAGTAAACTGTTTTTTAATAATTTCTGCGCTTAGTAATAAAAATAGACCGAATGTAATTAATGTATTTATATTTAAGCTGAAATTAATTGCAATATACATCAAATCATATTTATTGAAGATGTTTTTAATTATTTTAGATTTAGATTTAGTTATTGAGGCATCTTTCAATAGTCTCTTACTCTTTTAAACAAATACAAAATGGAGTATTCTCAAAAACAACAAAATGAGGCTGTTCCCAAATAAAAATTAGTATAATTAATTGTGTAATTTGAAATACATACAATCGATTTAAAGACTATAAGATCTAAAAACGAATATAATAAATTTGAATTTATCGATAACCGCACATATCGTAACGTATCAAAGATCCAATAGCAAAAAAAAATTAAAAGCAGTATCTTCAAATTGATATGTAATATAGATTTACAAATGATTGATCAATGATTGATCAAAATTTAATTAAACGAATCGGAAAACAAACATTACTATCGGCAAGAATAAGCATTATCAGTAGGCATATAAATGCATGCTTATAATTGAATGTGGAAAGCGGTTTAAATGGAAAAATTATACAATAATCATATTTAACAACCGACTTCAGGGTATATCGTAGATGAGCTGACTCAACTACCGCATTCCTACATATTTACTTATATATGCCATATTTAAGATTTCTACAATCCAAACTATTTAGTCACCCAATCAAGTATTCCCCAAATAGAATAATTTGCAATTCAACGCCTACACAATCTGAGATGGATCTTTTCCAACACCTACTGTTTCAATTCATAGATCTAGTTTACAGATCAGTGGGTAATTTGCGGAATCGTTAATAAGTCAAGCAGTTAGTATAAAACTAGCTGTGTTGTTAGCTAAACAAATAGTACCTCAAGCGAAATGGAACGCGTCGTAAGTATCCAAAAGGTGTTGTGTCAACAGGAATAATAGCAATATTTACTTCTACAGATTCTCATCACTATTCTGCTCTGTTCGATATCCCTAGGGACACAACAACAGCTGCAAGATATGAGGCATTTAAATAGGGGCATGGAAGCTTCAGTAGAGTTATCCACAACAACAATATTTCCCAATGTGAACTCGAGATCAGTTGAAGTCACAACAGTTAAGCCAACTGTGAATGCGGCTAAATCAAAGAAGAAATCAATTGATTTGAGTGTCAAGCTATTAAAACTAATCAGAATACTAGGCTAATATCAATTTTAAATATCTGTTATAGTAATAAATGAACAGCAGCAATTACCCAAAAGTAACCAGGTTTATTCCCAAACAAAACGATGGGATTTTCTTTCAAGAATAATAGCAAGTGCTATTTTCTATTAATATAGTTAATTGGTACTGTTTAGTTTTTGAATTGTGAAATTGAATTGTGAAATGTTTTCGGAAAGTAATATTAGTAATAATCCCCACGAGACCTGTGTGGTCGTGGCCAGTTGTATGGTAATCAAAATTCGCAATTATTATCAATCATCGCCGCCGGTCAATGCAATGCAATTATGAATCGAGCTCAATACCAGGCAATACTTGTGAATTGTGAATAAAACTGGTTTTGTTAACTAGCCATTCATTCAATACAAACTAACGGATAGAATTGTTTTGATTCGGAACTTCTCAATTGCAACCGGTCAAACTAGTTGCGAGTGCAAAATATTTGAGAATTATTGTAGAAAATATCGCATTGTATATATCCGAGATAGTTAGAAATTCTATGCACTCAGTGCAACTAGACAACTTTAACGAGAATGATCAGTGGACAGAAGAATACCGTGAGTAATGATGAAAACTAAAAACATTTGTGAAATGTTACATTCAGAAAATGTTATATTGTGAATTGCAATAGTTTTTTTTTATTTGTATCTGCAGTTGTTGTACTCTCTACTCGTGATTTGTATTGCTTGGATTGAGCACAATCATGCCGCCACTAAGGTCCTCTATGAATTCCAGTAAGTAACAATTGAAAACTATAAAGATCTATTATAACAATAATGATCCATTGATAATTGAAGCATTCGCGAGGCAACAGGGGAACGCAATGAAACCGGAATGCTCAAAACATCATCAACAACAACGGAAAATAAGAATGCGACGCGAAGCGAACCCGAACTGGTGATTACAGGTAAACGCACCTCGCACCTCATCCTGCAATCCGACATTAACGATCCGAGTTCGGACAATCGTATCTACAAGGAGACGGCCTACTACAAGGCCGATGATAGTGGATATCATGTCACATACAATATTAGCATATCACCGCTCGATTTTGGCACACGACTCGACGGCAAAACACTTAAAATAATTGTTGGCTAACAACAAGTTTGATAAAAAGAATCATAATAAAGAAGCACACATCTGACTGGATATTATATGATATGTATATATATATATATATATATAAATGTAATAAGTATCTATTGCCAGCATTCAAAGTGCATTTAAAGTTCGTTGAATGATGCTGATATTTATATACAATATAATACAATAAAATAATAAATTTAATTTCTTACCGTTTTGTAAAGTTTCCTTCCTTTTAGTGTCGGATACGGATTGGATCTCTCTCTTTCTCGGTGGAATCTTCTTCAGGGGGCAGATTAACCCTTGAGCAATTTTCTAGACAAACACTTTCCGCGGCAAATTTGGGCACAAATAAAAGCAGATCATAGTCTGCCCAAATTAATGTATGCCAGAATTGCCAGTAATTTAAAAGTGTAGCAGAAGAATGCCTTTGCCTGCAAAAAGAGAGATGAGCAAAGGGAAAGGGATTCTCAGTCATTGTTCATATTCAAATTGGCTTAAGTGAGAAAAAAAACATGACTAATTTTAATTACTATTCTCTCTATGTGTGCTCAACCTTGGCCATACCACTGAGAAAGTAGTAAACAAGTTGATTACACCACACATGAGAGACGAGAGTGAATTGCAATTAAAATTAGAATAAAAAACAAATGTGAAAAATAATAAAAAAAATAAGTCGAGCTACCTTGTGGGTCAAGTGTGCGAGAGCAAAAGCATTGAGATGAGATGCGCTGAGAGATTGGGCATGTTCACATCATGAGACGTGCGAACAGAATAGTCAACAGCAATTGGGTCACTCGGCTGGAGAAGAGTAAAATATTTTTTTTTCCTGGTACAACGATTAATAAAGCTAATTAATTAATCAAGAGGCAAACTAAATGACTGACTTGCTGCCTGTCTGGCTGTTCCGACTGGCGATAAGCCTCCGCCCAAGTCAAAAATCGACGTAACGCTCAATTTGAGTTTTAGTTTTGCGACGACAACGAAACGGAACATATCACAAAATCGCTAGAGAGCAGTCAAAAAATAAACCAAATATATATATATATATAAATAATTGCAATGGAATTGTGGTTGTGCCTGTTGTTGGCAGGATGTGCGCTTGTGTCGCTTGGCGCCACACAACCGATGGCCATCAATTATACCACGGATATCCTGCGCCTGGCCAAGGCCGCCCACATAAAGGCCTATCTCAGCGAGGAGCAGGAAAGACCATGTGATAATTTCTACAATTATGCCTGTGGCAATTGGCCACGTTTGCATCCGGCACGTAACACAAATAAAAAGACCAACTATCTGGAGGAGTTGCAGGAGCTGTTTGTACGCAAAAGTGCCGATATGCTCGAGACGGCCAAACCCGGCGGCGATAGCAGTGCCGATCGCATCTTAAAGAGTTTCTTTACCTCGTGCTACAATCAGGCAAATGACACACAATCGGCGCTGCAAACACTGTTGCAGGTGACCGATTTTCGGGGTGGTTGGCCGGAGATACGGGTGCCATCGTGGTATTTCTACGAGTACGATTGGCTGCAGGTTGTGGCGACGCTCAAGCGACGTTTGGGCATCGATATACTGATTGGCTTGGATGTGATTCTTGATTATAAGGAGGAGCATATGCATCGACTTAAGATCGGTGCACCAAAACTGCCGCTGGGAAATCGTCGTCAATATTTGGATGACAGTTTCCAGCTGACACGCCAGAGATATCAGCGCTCCATTGCCGAGAAGCTGCAACGTTATTTCCCAGAACAATCGGAGCGTTGGTGCGAAGAGGTCGCCGATCAGGTGTTGGACCTTGAACAGCAACTGGCCAATGGCCTGCCACACAATGCTGCATTGACGCTGGAGCAGACGACACGACAGCGTACGGCGGCCGAGATGAATGCCGCCTATGGCAGCTATGTGGATGTGAGTCGCTATCTGCAAATGATCTTCAACGACACGATGTATGTGGATCTGTATGAGACGCCCGAGGATTATCTATCGAATTTGGTGGACGTGATACGCTTAACGCCCAAAATGCAATTGGCAAACTATACAATTTGGCGAACCCTGGACGCCCTGGATCAGGCACGTGTCCCCCCGACAGTCCAGCCGGCCATCTGGTGTGTAGAGATGGTTCGTGAGCATTTCCCCCAGCAGTTGGAGAGTCTGTTCCATCGCAACTACAACAATATGCAGATGATCAACGATCTGCAGTCGACATGGTCGGATATTAAGCGTGTCTTTCGTGAACAATTGCAGGCATCCGCAAATCTCCTTTGGATGACACTGGAGACGAGGCAGCGGGCCATCGTCAAACTGGACGCAATTGAGCTGCAATTTCGCAGTCATGACGAGACACAGCTAATCCGGCAGACGCATGGATTGCGTTTGCATCCGGATCAGTTCTATCCGAATTTGGTTAATGTGCTGCAGTGGCGCACACAGCGCCAACTGGCTAAGCTGGTCGAGGAACCCAAACTGATGGATCAGGTGTACAAGGTGCCGCACTATGAGCTGACCAACAATAAGTTGCAAATCCCGATTACGTTTCTGCAGGCCCGTTTCTTCTGGGATCCTGCCTATCCCAACGCCATCAAGTATGGCACCCTCGGAGTTCTGCTCGCCCGCCAAATGCTGCACGGATTCGATGATGTGGGCAGACACTATGATCGCCACGGCTATCGCAACAATTGGTGGGATCCCGCCTCAGAGAGTTCGTATTCACTTCGCGCCCAATGCTTCCAGCAACAATATGCGATTTTTGTCGAGTACCACGGCAAACCGGTGCACGATAAGGGATTAATAAGTCGGATTGTTGCCGATAATGGTGCGCTCGATATAGCATATCGTGCCTATGTCGATTGGCTGAAGAACATCGACGAAACGTCGACTCTATATCAGGGAGAGCGATTGCCATTGCTCGATAATACGCACAATCAACTTTTCTATATGGCCTATGCACAGTTATATTGTTCCGATTATCCCGAAACCGTCGAGATGTTTGACAAGCTGCCGGAACAGTTACGCGTTAATACGGCACTCTCCAATTCGGAGCATTTTGTGAACGCCTTCAGATGCTCCCGCAGCGACAAGCTCAACACACGCATTAAGTGTGGACTTTATTAACAATTGCGACAACGATTATCTATATAAATAAATATATATATATCAAAAACATGTCTAATAAAGCACTGTTCATGTCTATCTTTTTTTTCCTTTTGCTAAGGGGGGCCCCTAAAAAAGTTCCTCTGCGAGTCAATTGCAAATTAAAAATTTAAATTCTACTTGGGAGAAGTCTATTTTCAATCTGCGAACCTTAAAAGAGCTTTATCTGTTGATAAGTGAAACCACACAAAAATTATACTTCTGTATTTGAAATTAGTTTATTTTTTCTCTTGGCATCTGTAAGTTGAGTCCCAAAACAACTTGTTTTGTGAATCAATTGTAAATTATTACAAAAAAAAAAAAAAAAAAAAAAAAAACCTCCCTCTCTCGCTCTCTCTTGTTCTCTCTCACTATCTCTCGCTATCTCTCGCTCTCTCTCGCTCTCTCTCGCTCTCTCTCTTGCTCTCTCTCTCGCTCTCTCCCTCTCACTCTCTGAGCGATAACCCGCCTTGAACCCATGAGCAGACTTATCAGCAACATTTGAAGTCAGAGCTTGAAGATGTTCAGCATTTGTTGACAGTTGTTGACAGCAATTTACACAAAGATGTAGCAGCATGTTGGACGGATTCAAGATTGGGACACTGAACAAGTTGCTGCTGCTGCTGCTACTGGCAGGCATCGGCTGTGTCAGCTGTGCGCTGGGCAACGAGGATAAATTTCAGCGTGTCTTTCAAACGGCGGAAACAGTGCGTCAGAGTAAGTCGCAGGCGATGCGACGCCAAATGAATGTGGATGCGGATCCGTGTAATGATTTTTATGAGTTTGCCTGCGGCAATTGGGACTCAGAAGAGACGCCACAATCAAAGCGGGTGCAACGCATAGATGCGGATTTGCAGCGACTCCTGAGGGAGACGACACAACGCAAGGATAGTGCGTTGGCGCGGCAGGCCAAGGATTTCTATCAGTCCTGTGTAGCTGCGCCGGCTCAGAGCAGCCAGAGGAGCCAACAACAGCAATTGTTTCTCAGCCAGTTCATTAAACAGAACGGCGGCTTTCCGGCCGTACCCGGCTCCAATTGGCGTGTTTATCGCCAGGATTATGAGTGGGCGCACATAACGGGCGCATTGAGACGCAATTATTCGATGGACATTCTGATTGGATTACGGATTAGCTACAACTATGCCAGCGTGCAGGAGAACAGCATCTATTTGACCGAACCGAGCACTCTGCTGCCCAACGAGCTGTGCAGCAATCACAGTCTGCATCGCAATGATTCGGCATTGCGTGTCATCGAAGAGCAGGTGGCGGCACAGCTAAGGATCTGGCTGGCGATGGGCAATGTGGAGTCGACGCGACTTGCCACAGACATAATTAGTTTCGAGCATGAGCTATGCGGTGGCATGAACGATTGGGTGCCCTGGAACTCGGATGCTCGACTCTACAATGCGAACTATACGCGCAAGAATCTCAACGAACTGGGACAGATTTACGGTTTGGATCTGGATGGTTATGTGAGCAGCAGCCTGGGTCAGTCTGTCTACTCGCCGGTGTACATGACAACGCCGGATTATTATCGTCAGCTGCAGCGCACCCTGCAGGCACGCAATGCCAGCCAAATAGCCAACTATATCATGTACCGAGCAGTGGCTGAACTCACATTTCCATTGGACGACAATAAGTTGACAACAAGTCGTTCATCCTATTGCCTGGGCAGGGTGAAGGGTCTTTTGCCAGCGGCATTGGGTGAACTGTTTGCGGGTCAGTTTGCCAGTGAGGAATCGCGAGAGCAGCTGATGCAACTCTATGTAGATTTAAAGGATGCACTGAAACGCAGTCTGAGCGCCGATTGGCTGGAAGATGGAAGTCGACGCACTGCTCAAGCCAAACTTGGCCAGATACAAATCCGTTTGGCGAGCTACGACAAACCGAAACCGTTGAAAGTGCAATTGGAACGCAACAATTACTGGCACAATTTGCGAGAGATTTTGTCCGAGGTGCAACAACAGCAGTGGCAACGTTTGGACGAAAATTATCCAATGCCAGCGGATGCAGTTGAGGCGTATGAGACACGCCTACAATATCGTCCGGTGCAACGGCGTCTCGATCTGCCGTGGACATTGTTGCAGCCACCCGATTACGATGCACGTTACGGCCAGGCCATGATGTATGCCACATTGGGCACACAACTGGCCGAGCAGTTGGCAATGGCATTCGATGAGCTGCATTGGTCGGTGGGCTTCCTCGAGCGTGACACTTGGGAACCGTTGACAGCGTTGCGTTATCGGAATCGCAGTGAATGCTTCAGTCGTCACGTGGCCAACTATTTGCAGCACAATGAGAGTGCTACAGAGATGCTAATCCGGAGCAGTGCTGGTTTGAATGTGGCATTCAATGCGTATCTTACGTGGCTGAACTATCAGGCGCCAAACAATGATTTTGTGCGGCTAACGAGGGAAACACTGCCCGGCCTAAACTATTCGAATACGGCCCTATTCTTCCTGGCCTATGCCCAGCAGCACTGTCACCCCAGGGAGCGGAGCGAGCGGCGCAACAGAGCAACACAGAATGATGTATCCAATATCACGTATAGTCTGCATCAACGGCACAGCTGGACAAGATTGCGGGTAAATGGACCGTTGAGTAATCAGTTCGATTTTGCTCGCGAATTCCGTTGCCCAGTCGGTTCACCCATGAATCCGGCAGTCAAGTGTCTAATTTACTAAGACAACATTGTCAAATTACCAGAAAACAATTATAATAAAATAATACAAAAAAATCAACTTTGATTGGGCATCAACATCCAACTCTACATTTGGCAAATAATCTTAATACGGAATGGAAAATGATTTCCTGTTTATTGGCCTTAAAAAAACCCAAGCAAAGTGTCATTAATAAAATATAAAAATATAAATTTAATTAATGGGTTGATTGGCTTTTTAATATTCTACATTAATTTGTATCAGTTTGAGGTTAGGGTTTGAACAAAGCGAGCAAATGTAAGCATACAGAAAACGCTTAATTCTGCCAATAGTAATGAGATCAATTTGAAAAGACATTTTCAATGATAATTTGGATATTTCATATCTTAACTTTAGATATATGAATGGCAAATATTGATTATTTAATGCTAACGGAATTCGATATATATCGACATTCGAACAAGGAAAGTATCGATAGTCTCTCCTATGAAACAATGGGAGCTATATTTATAATAAATTGGAAAAGCTACGAAAAAGGATATACAACAAGTCTTTATGAAGATTGTTATTAATCTGAGGAACCCCAGCGCCTAAAAGACTATGCAGATCAAGAAAATATATTTACCTTTAAGCGTTGCAAACTTTAAAATAAAACTGAAATACCCGCAAGCAAAGCAAGTTAATCTCTATAAAAAAAAAGCAAAAACAAAGCAGATTATTGGCGAGTGGCGAGGTCGATTTTGTTTACTTCTCTCGGGAGACGCGGGAGAGCAGCCGGCGATAACCCACTGTGTGCATGGACGAACTAGGGTCATTGAGCGCAAACTTGACCCAATTTGTGCAAGTTCAGGAGCGAAAAAAAAGCACAAATCGCTTATCAACAATGCCAGCTCGAACGGAGATCAGTCGAAAATAGAACGCTGCGATGAGAAGTACACGGATTTTGGCGTTGATGCTGTGGCAAGTGGGGCTGCTCATGCAAAATGTGGCAATTGCCCGCTACAACAGCATGAATCGCATGCCACAAGGCGGTCACGACGAAACCCGCCAACCACTTGAGAGTGAAAAGGAGCGCAGAATACGCCAAACGATGGCCAGAGACATGCACAAGTATATGAATCTGAGCGCGGATCCTTGTGTGGACTTCTACGAGTATGCGTGCGGCAATTGGGGCCGCTATCACAATCGACAGTTGCGCGAGGGCCAGCTAATAACGGCGCAGCGTCTGGTGGAGATGGGCATTGAGGAGCAGTTGCAGGAGCTGTTGACGCTGCCACTGCCACCCCAAAATCATCCCAACGAGTACAGTGCGGTGAGTGCGGCAAATGTGCGCAAGGTGCGCATCTTTTACGACACTTGCATCGCCATCAAGGCAAATGCAGCCGAGCGTCGCCAATTTCTGATGAAAATACTGCGGGAGCATGGCGGCCTAAGGAATATTCCGAATTCGCACTGGAAGCCCAACAGTCATTGGTTGCAAGTATTGGCATCGCTGCGCCGCAAGTACGGTTTGGATATATTGATTGGTCTCGATGTGGATCTCAATTTGCAACAGCTGCGCGGCAAAAGCGTGTATCTGGGTGAACCGCAGTTAACCATTATACCGGCAGAGCACTGTAACGCGCGGATCACGCGACAATCAAACATGCGTGACGAGATCTATGAGCAGATCCAGCAACAGGTGGCGGACAACATGCACAACTGGTTCGCCATGGAGAGCGGCGAGGCGGCACGCTTTGCCGGCGACATTGTTCGCTTCGAGTTCGAGCTGTGCAAACGGATGCGGGAGCAGGAAATAGCTATTTCGCCGGCTGCTGATGACAGCTTCCAGCAGGAAATGCTGCATGTGGGACGATCTCGCATTGGCCAGGATCGCTTGCGACAACAGAGTGGCGGAGCAGCAGCTGGTAGCTCACTTTATCCCCGAATGACGCTCATCGAGCTGACCAGCAAACTGGGCAATTCGCTGGACTTTAAGCTGTACGTGGAAAGCATTGTGGACGAGGCGTACAATGATAACGTCTATCTGCGCTCCCAGAGCTATCTGCAACATGTGGTGCGCACAGCAAAGGCGAACAATCAAGTTACCATTTCGGGTTATATATTGTATCGAGCACTGCTCGAACTCGATCAGCCACCGATAGAGGAGCAGGCGATCCGTCGTCCACGTCAGTGTGTCCAAGTGTTGCAGCGCCTCTTTCCCCAGGTGCTGGGCGACATGTATCAGCGGCATGTGCATCGCGATTTTGCCCAACAGGACATGGAACAGGTGTTTTCCGATGTGGTCAAAGCGTTCGAGCAGCAACTTCACGTCGACTGGCTGGACGACAGCGATCAACGCACGGCGCGAACTCGTCTCTCCCAATATCACATCCTATGGCCGGACTACCAGGATGTCAGTCTCGCAGAGCTGCAATTCTTCAAAACTGATGACTACTGGCATCGGCTGGAGACAGCGTTGCATTTCAATGCACGCGAACAATTGAATAGTTTGCGTGGCAATGATTTTGGCCGCATGGCAACCGGATCGGATGCAGTGCATGCATTTGAGGTGAGAGCATCTCTCGTGCAGCGCCAACACGCCGTGCTTGTTGGCTGGGGCCTGATGCAGGCACCCTACTACAGCTACATCTATCCGCGAGCGATGCGATATGCGTTGCTGGGCCAACGATTGGCCAGCGCCCTGCTGCAGGGCTTCGATGACGAGGGCTGGAATCGGGATGCACAGGCGACGACACCGTGGAATGAGCTAACATTGGCTGGCTATCGCAATGTCAGCGAATGCCAGCGTGCCCAGTACAGTAATTACTTGTCAAATGACCCGGACGAGTTTCGCAATTCGACGCGTCTGCGAGAGATTATTGCCGATGGCGGTGCTCTAAATGTCGCCTTCAATGCCTACTTGAACTGGTTAGGCCTGATGGATCACAAGTCCAAGGCGGTGCTATTGCGTGAAACGTTGCCCGGCCTGAATTTTAGCAATACGCAGTTGTTTTTCCTCTACTTTGCTCAGACCCGATGCTGGGCGAGGCGCGATGAGGAGCCGGCCTCGGATGCGTTGCCACTGTTGCAACACACGCCACACCGCTGGGATGTCAACGGACCGCTGAGCAATTCAAACGAATTTGGAAGGGAATTCAACTGTCCCCTCGGCTCACCAATGAACAGCGGCAACAAGTGCCTAATCTACTAACAATGTGCAACAACAACCCTTAAATGATAAATGATAATGTAGAGTTTAGTTAGACAGTTTGTGGCAGGTGTAAACTATGAATTTGCTGCTCAGTTTTAGAATAAGTGAAATGTTCCCAAGTCGAACGCGAATATCAAATAAATATAATAATACAATTCAAGACTGAAAAGCATAATTAAAAGTGCAAGAAATGTACTCTTTACTCTATTCCAAGAAGAACAATTGAATATTCTATTCATTTTATATTTTCACCAAATTTCCTACAATTCAAGATCAAGCTAAGAATTTGCCAAGCTTCAATTGCAGCTGACAAGCCAATTGTTTCCAACTTCTTTAGCGACTCAATAAAAAGCGTATGCGAGACAACATAAACAAGAAATTACTAAATATAGGCTGGATTAGTGATATATCAGAGTGTCGTCGAATCGAATCCAATCGAATCGAATCGAGGCAGTTGAGCGTGGCAAGAGAGCTTTGGTTTCAACAACGAGCACTCGAGCACGCAGCGTGTCGAGAGATGCAAAAAGCAGAAAAAGAAAAAAAAAACAAAAGAAACAATATTGACACATGTGTCAATATGCATAATGGCAATATATATCTAGATATATATATATGTATACTTCTATTTTTACAGTATAAAGAGACTGCGTATGTAGGTCGTTGTTGGCCTTCAACTGTCAATCGATTATTGCAACAGCAACAATATAAAACTCGAAAATTATGCGTTGCGTTTCTGACTCACCTATTTCCGGCTAGATTGAACAAAGGTTTATACAAAATGTTTGTCTTTCGAATTCGATATTTATTTCATTCACAAAACTTGCCTGATTAGAGGCAGAAAGAGATTTATCGATTTCATCATTGTTACAAAATAATAAACACCTAATTACATTTATAGGCTGAGTTCTAACTAAGCCGAGTACAGTCAAGCTTTGCTCATATCCAATTACACACATATAAATAATCACAGTATGGTGTGCAATTATTTATACAATAGAAAAATGTTGAGTCAGATAGAGCAAGTAACATGATCGCTACAAACATATAGAAAATATATAATACAATTAGAAAGAAATCAGTTTTCCTTATTTTTTCATTGAATCGTAACTTAATGATCATCTTATCAGAAATATTTTTAAAGGCGAATTTTTGCATATTAAGTTATTCATTAAATTTAAATGTCATTGTTCGATTGCATGATGATTGTAATGGAAATAATATATGGATTCCATAAGGCAAATTGTAGAAAGTGCAATCGGTGTTTCAAAAATAAACTTGTTCCCCAGCCAGTTGACAGCCTAAGGCGATTTGATAAATCAACTACACACAAAATCCTCCAATAAATCAACTACACCAAACAAAATAGCTAAAAAAAAAAAAAAGATGAAAAAAAAATACATTTTCAAAAGGGAAACAGCAGCACTAAGCAAATGACCCAAATTTTTATCCAATTTGAAGTGGCAACGAAACGACTCTTCGAATAAGAATCTCCCCCTGCACTTCATTCTAATGACGATCCCAGACTGGTTTCCCTTCGCTCTTGCTCTTCAAATATCGATGGGGTGTTTCGCTGCTTGGCTGACTTGGCACACTTAGAAAAATAAACGATCTGAATTTCAGAAAACCTACCGAAAATTAAAATCAACCTCATATCCAGAAAAATGTTCTGATTTTTATAAAAAAAAAAATTTAAATATTATAGAAAATGTTCAAGATATTGTTTGTTTTTTTTTTTATTTCAGAAATTTGTTTTTTAAAACAAAATATTTATATTTTTTCTTGTTATTAGAAAAAAATCTTGCTCTCTCAACGGCCTAAATATTTGACATTTTTTTTAATTTAAAAAAAAATGTCTATTTAAGAAAAGAAAACGATCGTTTTTAAAACGAAACAAGAAAATATAATTACTGAATTATAAGGTAAGGTAGACTAGGTGTTGAAAATAAAGATATATTTTATTTTCAGTGTACATTATATGCAATATACATTGTTGGATTTACACATTTTTGACCCCAAACTTTTTTGAAGTGTCTAACATTTGTTTTATTGGACAGCAGACAAACAGGCGATCGTGTTTTCTACCAATCCTTGGGAAAACAGGTAAAACACATAACTGTAAACTACCCAGAACTGAGTGTATAATTATTATTATTACTCATGTTATTGTGCCAACCAACACATATGAAAGTATTCGTTATGTGGGCGATGATGACAATTCTGACGGGTCTTTTATGGCGTGTAGATTCACATAAAAATAAATGAAATTTTTTCTGCATTCAATTATTTTTTGCTTGCTTGTGTGCCAGTTAAAGTGTGCCCATATTAAGCAGCACTTCAACCAAAAACGATTGTCTCGGATATATCTATATATATATATATTTATGTATGTGTATTATTTGTCATTACATATCAATATTCACAGTCAGATCGACTAATATTATTCTGCCGTTGTCAAAAAGTACATACATTTGAGGTGTAATGCTGTGGTTAGTTTATAAGCAAATCGTAACTGAACCCCCAGAAAACAGCTGGTAGGAAGAGCGCAAGCGAGAGAGAGCGAGAGAGAACACTCTCTAACTAGAGAGCAAGAGAGGAAAAGAGAGAGAGAGCACGTACATACAATAATATAATGAGAAAAATCGATTTTTCAAAACAAACCCATCCTTTTAGTACAAAAAAAATAATTTATAAGTTACTATGCTGATTTTAATTCCAGTATAAAATGCACTTACATATATAGAAAGAGTAGATTATAACTCTCAACTGAAATAGATTCCGATATGATGAAGAAACACTTTGCCACGCACACTTGCTTTTGTTAATTATAATTATTCACAACTGTCAATTGTTAAAGACTTCTCGTGCGGTAATATATATATATATATATATGTGTGTGTTATTTTATTTATATATATATATAACTAGTTTGTTTAAACAACATTGGAACAATGTGCTACAGAAATTTCTTTGGCACTTGCCCTTAGATTACATTAGAATTCAAAAGTGCACCAAACGTGCTGTAAATGAGAAACTCAACACTCTCTCGCTCTCGCTAAGCAAAAGCGAGGGTGTGGGTGGGGGTCGATTGCGTGTGTGGTGAATTTCGTTGAAGGCGCGTTAAAAAACTGTATTCACTTATCGATTTGTCAATATGATGAAAACAAATTAATAATATCTGGTTTAATAGCTGAAAATACACTTATTTTCTTTTTTAAATATTTATATATGTAAATTAAATAAACAAACGCACGAAAACCGACCGACAAGCATAAACGGGCGACGAGCGTCGAACGTCGAGCAACCGTCGATGTGTAGCGCTGCTTTGTAACTCAACTCAACTTAACTCAAGGCACTCTCGCTCTCTCTCACTCCACACACACTCCTAGTCTCTCTCTCTCTCTCTCTTCCTCTCTCTCGCTCATCCTCTTGCTCGCAAAATAGGCAGCGACGTCGATAGATGCGTTTGCTTGCCACTTCCCGTCGCATAAGTTGTTTGACCAACATAAAAGCATAGAAATGCGCTCGACTAACGGAGCATTGAGAGAGTGCGTGTGCGAAAACGAGAGAGCGCTACTTCTTCATACAATGAGTGGGAGCATTGCGTTCTTGAAAAGTGTATGGAAATTGGAGCATTCCATGGATGGATGATGACACATCAACAGAGAGACAAACAGATAGACATACTACCTGATAAGCACCGTCATAATAATAATTATATTGGGAAAATATTTTTGTATCTGATTAAAATTTATTTGCAATGCATTTTTACTGTTTGTAAAATGTAAAGGAATCAATATATTTTCACAGTGTAGTTTGTTTGACTTGCAAAATCATCATTAATAAAATATTATATATATTTATAAAATATTATATTATTGCAATTAAAACTTTTATATTTCTCACATCTAGATTTTAATAATGAAATCCTCATTATTTGATCTCGATCAAAAATACACCTGATGACAAATTAATCATTCACCACGATAGAAAGAATATTTCCAATGCGCAGACGCAAATCATAATAAGAAGCAAAGCATAACTGCGATGACTTTTTTATGTTCCTGAGTTGAGGGTGGTGTTTTTTTTTATTGCATAGAAATACATAAATATATGTATATATATATTATATATTTATATAAGTATTAATACTTATGCATATTCATAAAATGTGACACATCATTTCTTGTGGTTGTAGTTTGGGGCATAAACCTGGAATTGTGGGTTTGAGTCAATTGAGTCAATGACCATTCTACAGAAACATTGCCGTTATGCCAGACTCAGACTACGCTCAGACTGCCTGTCTGCGGATAATAACGGTAATTATGGAAGCAATCGTTTTGCATTCACATTTAAATATGTCAACACTGACAACATAATTGAAAGAGCTAAAATCTTAAGAGTTACATTTGCAATTTTTTTAACAAATGCAAACTACAATTGTAAGATATATACTACGACTTTTTTTTAAGCAACTTTAAAATCAATTTTAGTTTCCCTAATGGTAAAAGGTCTAAACTAATGTAATAATTATTAAATTTATAACTTAGATTTATATTAGTATTTAATTCTTTGGTAGATGCAAAACTAATCAAAATCGCCTCACTTAATTTCAACAATTAGTTTTGTGTTATAATTAATTAAAGTGAAAATTTTTGAAATCGAATCTCTCAATTTATTCAGATAGGTCACGAATTTAAAATAAAATTCATTTCTATATTTCTTGAAGGCACATTAAAAATGAAAGCAAAAACACAATAAACGATAGCTTTAGTGAGTCTGATTGGAAAAATTTTCATAAACTAGTGTAAGAAACATAAGAAGGGATAAACAAAAAGAGACGTGATAAAAACAAAATGCGCACAAGAAATCAAAGCTGACAAAAAACGAAACAAAGCGGAACGCAAGCTGAGCTCAATGCGGGACCGAGTTAAATTAAATCACATCAGAGTGCGAAAGAGAGAGAGAGCAGATTATAATTTAATAACTAACAATAAATGAGATAAAATCACACACACTCAAACAAATGCAAATGTGTGCGTTTGCACCTACAGGTTGATGGAATTTACCTCTTTTTTTATTGAGTTGTGTGTTGGACAATTATCTCAACTAACAACTGCGTTGACTGCTGATGCTGCCAACGCCTTTACCTCCCACTTGTGTTTTTGGTGCAAAATCTGCACACCCTTTGCAGTTTTTTCCAATTGGGAAGCGTTTCGTTTCAGCTTTCGTTGTTTTTTATTTTTCCTTTTGGGTGTTGCTTTCCTCCCGCTGTTCGATAATTTACTTTTGTTAGATAAGTGAGTGTGTGTGTTTGCAGTAGTTATGTCAACTTTGATTGCTCTTTCAACTTTGATTCGCTTCACATATTTGGTTTTTTGCAAAATTCGTATGTATGTAAATTATAGACAATGGAATGAATAATATGCACACCCGCGCTTAATACGTTGTACGTGTTTTCGATTTGACTTCTGGGTCACACGCAAAATAAAGGAATTGCTAAATATAATAGCAAAAGTCGTATATCGTCCGAAATTTGGCGAATAAAATTAATAGTTTTACGCAAAAACTTTCGACGAAGTGTTGGTTTTTCTTTTCCTTTTTATTCGCACACACAGTGTGTACACACTGTTCGAGTGCTCAGCAGCAACTCTGGCAGATGAACTGTTGCCAAAACAGTGCGACCAGAGCACCAACACTCTCACAACAAAGTCAATGATTTTAATGCACTGCTGCTTGCAGCTCTGCAAACGGTCTGCTATATTGCGCAGCCGTTGAGTGCGCGCGAACTTCGTGTTGTGCGTTATGTGCATAACTATCGATAACATCCGATACTTAAAGCGGTCCCATTGTTTACAACCAAAATGAACAACAATTTTGTATTCATTTTGTTAACTATATTAATTATTAACTCAATATTGGCCAAGGACTCGACGCCGCTATGCAATGGAAACGATGCGACAACATGTCACGAACCGAACACAAATCTTAACAATAGTATGTCAAAATTAGCAGACCTCTCAAAAAAATTTAATTTTATAATAATATAATAATATTTGTAGAAATTACACGCAGCATAGAAAAAGCTGTAGACAGCTATGAGGCATGCAGCAAGGATGCAAATGATGTCAATTGCACGTGCTATGCGGCGGGCATCAAACGCGATCTGGCGCCATTCAAATCAACAGGTTTCAGCCGACAAATGCTCGAAGATGCCGCCAAATACGGCACTCGTTACAAGATCTACGAGCAGCAACTGTTCCGCGAGGAGAATTGTTTCTTTCCCGCTCGCTGTCAGGGCATTGAGCACTTTCTGTTGGAACTGCTGCCGCAGTTACCCAACATGGATTTGGTGATTAACACCAGAGATTATCCGCAGGTGCACTCGAGTTGGTCATCGAGTAGCATGGGGCCAGTTTTCTCCTTCTCCAAGACGTCCGAGTATCGGGATATTATGTATCCGGCGTGGACATTTTGGGCTGGTGGACCAGCGACCAAACTGCATCCAACGGGCATTGGACGCTGGGATCTGATGAGCGGCAAGCTCAGAGAGGTGACAACCAGAATGCCTTGGCGGGAAAAGGAGCAGCTTGGTTTCTTTCGCGGCTCACGCACCTCCGACGAGCGGGATTCGTTGATTTTGTTGTCGCGCAGTCAGCCACATCTGGTGGAAGCACAGTACACCAAGAATCAGGCATGGAAATCGCCAAAGGACACCCTGGATGCGCCGCCGGCGAATGAGGTCTCCTTCGAGGATCACTGCAAATACAAATATCTATTTAATTTTCGTGGAGTTGCGGCCAGCTTTCGGTTAAAGCATTTGTTCCTCTGCAATTCGCTGGTGATCCACGTGGGCGACGAGTGGCAGGAGTTCTTCTATCATCAACTGAAGCCCTGGGTTCATTACGTTCCGATCCGCAGCTATCCAAGCCAGGCGGAGTACGTCCAACTGCTCGACTACTTTACAAATCATGATGACCTCGCTCAGCAAATCGCCCAGCGTGGACATGATTTCATTGCACAGCATTTGCGCTTCCAGGACATCAAATGCTATTGGCGCAAGTTGCTTAAACGCTATGCGAAACTCTTCAAGTACGAGATTAAACCAGATCCCAGCCTGAAACGCATTGGCGGCAGCACCAGGAGTGAATTATAGAATAAATCTGAATTTGAGTTGTGCATTTTTATCATTTTGTAATTAATTTTGACACGTTTAAAAATTACTTCAGAGAGTATTAAAACTTTGTCATATTTCGAAAATATATTCGAATCTTTTGTGTTAATTTTGTAGTTTATTGTCCATTAATCTCACTTTTTAAAAGACGTAAATATAAGTTCAAAAAAATATTCAGAGTGTATTCAAATTTTGATAATTTCAAGTTAAATTTATTAGAATATTAGTGTGGATTTTAAAATTTCATATTCCCACATCCAAAAAAGTTATTCATATTATTTTTTTTCATTTTGTTTTTCCTTTAGTATTGGTACAATTTATTATAAATTAATTAATTTTCACCTTTTTTTTATTATTTACTTAATATTATCATATTTGTCACAATTTAAACATTATTTTCGTATTATTATTTTTTTGGAGTGGTTTTACAATTACCAAAACTGATCATTAATCTTTCTTATTTTTAAAAGGCGTAAATATAAGCTCAAATAATTATTTAAAGTATGTTCAAAATTTCATCATGTGCCTTAAGCTAATCACAATATAAGTTTCGGAATTTGTATCGCTTATAGTTAATAAAAATAATGCAAATGGAAGGATTATATAAATTGAGTATGTATATTTAATAAAGTTAAAACTAATTCGTTTACTTCTGCCTATAGGAAATGAGCAATAGAAATACTATGAAATAATTAAGGAACATGGCATTCGTTTGCCGTATAAAATAATGAATGAAATCAATGGTATAAATCTTTCCAATGAATGGATGCATAATGTGTGCGTCAGGCTTATAAATAAATACGAAATATGGAATTCTTCGTAACCTTTTTGTTGCATAAGGGGCACTTGTTGTTTAACCGGCCGGCGGATACAATGCACGACTTGCAGAAGACGTGCCCGCAACGCGTTGAATATGGCTCCCTCTTCACCACATTCTCTAAGCAAACCGGACACTTGTAGGAAGTGTCGGCGCTGATGTTATGCACATCCTTTATCTGTGGTCGGCAAACGGAAGCATCCGGTGTGCATAGATCAATTATAACATCAGGGGTCAGCGCGCGAGCCGATCGCGGAGGCGGAGAATAATTCTCCGACAGACCAGTAAGATCAACCAATGAACCTGTAGATTTCGATTGAATATTTTTAAAAACATGTGAAATATTCATGGAAGACACACATACTGCATTTGTTTCTATTATATCAATATTAACTAAATATTGCAATTTATTATATTTACTCACTGCTTCTTTGAGGATGGTTGAACGAAGATGTGTCTTGTTCGAGGAATGAGTTAGATGCATCATGCATCATGGAAGTCGTTGGCATTTCGCCACTGGAATTGAATGTTGAACTGTCGGCATGATCATCTAGTTCAAATGTTTGGATATTAAGTTCATCATGCGAGTTATTAATGATTCGCTGCAGATATGTGAGTAATATTAGCATTAATCACAAGGCGTGATCGAAAAGCATGCAATCTTACCGGCTCCGTAAGGTCCTCTATTATTGATACACCCATTTGGTAAGACATATTTATTTTTTTCTGATGGAAATCTTTATTAATTTTGTAAAAATTCAGAGCTCAATTTTTAGGCGACATTAGAAACTTATCGCAAAGCAGCTGGGCGCCGAATGTTTCCGATTAATGATGTCAATGAACAGCTGTGTGCCGGCTAAGGTGTTGTAAAACGAAAGTATATATCGATAGGCAACCACACGTCACAACAAAACAATATCTTGGCTGGCCCCCCAAAAAAAAAACCTGGAGATGGACAAGGATAAATTTACACTACAGTCTATACGACAGGATCTGATCGATAATAATCTCCAGGCCAAGGCCATAATACAGGTGACAAGAGCATAGGCAAAGTAAGCAATTTGTATATATATATATATTTTCATATATTTTCAGGATATACACAACAGTCGATCTTCTATCGCTGAACTGGAGGAACTAAATGAAGCCGGCCGTGCCAAACTGTCGGCGATACGCAAGAATATCGAACGTTTGGACGACTGGGCACGTGACATGTCCGATCCAACATTGGCCAACGAGGTCGACACGCATCGAGACCAGTTCTCCAAGACTCTGCAGGCATTCCGCAAGGCGAACGTGTCCACAATGCTAGAGATTGAGAAGGCGAATCGTGACGAACTGATGGCTATCACCGGTGAGAGTGATCTGCGACAGCGTCCGAATGCGGCGGGCACGCGACATAATCGGGGCAGTCTGGTTTCCCAAGAAAACGATGTGACTGAGAAAATGTTGGCGATATCGCGCCATCTGTCGGAGACAACGCAAAAGAGTGCGGTCACACTGGAGACCCTAGTTGCCTCCTCACAGAACGTGGAGGCAACCAATGATGAACTGCACCATACTGCCGGGAGCATAACCCAGTCGGGCAAACTCCTCAAGAAATATGGCAGACGCGAATGCACCGATAAAATGCTGCTCTTCTTTGCCTTCTGCTTGTTTCTCGCCTGTGTCTTTTACATTGTGCAGAAGCGTTTGTTTTAAGTGCTTCCTAATATTATTTTTATATTCTTCTCTATGTGTAACAGGCATATGATGTCAGCAAATATGTGTTAAATGCTTTTCTTATCTAAGATTAAGATAATTATATACTTAGGCACAATTTAATTCATTTATTACATTTAGGCAACACAATTTCAATAAATTAAAGTCACTTATTCTAGTAAGGGCATCGGGGAATATTGCCAGGATTTGAAAAACTATTTGTGTTGACCATGCGGCAAATATCCTTATAGGATCGCTGAAGCTGCTGCTGCTCAGGTCGGGGTCTGGATCTTTGAGAGTTTTCGTAGTAACCCTGCTGTGATGGTGGTGGATAATAATATTCCACTCGCGGTTCACTTAGAAAGAGTTGATCGAAAACAGTTCTTCCTTCAATGGGAACACTTATCAGAAATAGACTGACTATCAAAAATATATATTTAATCTGCATCTCGGTGTTTAGTGATTGATACATGAAAGTAAAAGCTCTCTGATTTCGCATCTGTTGTTCTACTTATGTGATTTTGGTAACCTTGCTCTGTAGTGGAAGGAAATTCCATGTTGAAAACAACTGATAACACAATTTATTCAAAAATTGATCTCTCAGTCGCACGAACGTTGTTCAACACTTTGAGGAAATTTAAATATTTAATAGTTTAAATGAGTTGCTCTTTATGAAATTGCTTAATACAATACAAATAATTAATAAAAAATACTATTATTATTATAATTATGTATATTATTTTTGTTTAATTAAAGAGTGCGTTTTGCAACACTGCAATGCCGGCTTGCAGCAGCAAACAGCTGATGCCTGTCACTGGAATTGTTTGTGTTTGGCTCAGAAAAAGTTGGCGAGAATCAAATAAATCATATAATAAATACTATGAGTCGCACCGAGCAGACTTTTGAGGATTTAAAGTTGTACTTTCGAGGTCACAGCAAAGTACGAGAACAGCGCCTACATTCTGCAAAGGTAGTTCTAAACAACAACAAAAATATCTTTTGAAATTTTTTGCAAATACACATTTTTGGTCTGCTTTTTAGGTTCATTCGGTTTGCTGGAGCGCAAGTGGTGCACATTTGGCATCTGGTTCGTTTGACCGGAGCGTCGCCGTGTACGCCTTGGAACGCGATCGTTTCGTTAAGTACAATGTGTTCAAGGGTCACACAGCCTCCGTGGACCAATTGTGCTGGCACAACTCACATGCGGATCAATTTGCCACCGCCAGCGGCGATAAAACGATGCGCATCTGGGATATACGTGTCGCCAAATGTGTTTCGGTCACAAGTACCAAGGGAGAGAACATAAATATTGCCTGGGCACCGGATGGCAAAACAATTGCCGTGGGCAACAAGGAGGACTTAATTACATTCATCGATACACGCACGAACAAAATCCGTGTGGAGGAGCAATTTAGCTTCGAGGTGAACGAGATCTCGTGGAACAATACCAACGATCTGTTCTTCCTGACCAACGGCCTGGGCTGCATTCATGTGTTGAACTATCCCAGCCTGGATCACCAATTAACGATTAAGGCACACACAGCCAATTGCATATGCATTGAGTTCGGACTTTCAGGTATTATAAACATGTATATATATATTTACAACATGTGATTAAATGTCGATTAATTTTTTAGGTAAATACTTTGCGGCTGGTTCAGCGGATGCGCAGGTTTCGTTGTGGGATGCCAATGAGCTGTCATGTCTGCGAATGATAAGTCGCTTGGATTGGCCCGTGCGCACGCTATCCTTTAGCCACGATGAGAAACTGATTGCATCGGGTAGCGAGGATTTGTTTATAGACATTGCGTACACGGAAACGGGCGAGCGGGTGACCGATGTGCATGTGGACGCCGCCACCTTCACCGTTGCGTGGCATCCCAAACAGTATCTGCTCGCCTATGGCTGTGACGAGAAGGAGATCATCGGCGATAGGCGACGTGAGGTGGGCAATGTCAAAATCTTTGGCTTTCCCGAATTGTTCAATTGAAATACATAAATTAAAATACGATTTTTTTTTTATTTTAATCATCATTCATTCGATCGAAGTCATCTTAAACTAAACAATAAATGAGTCATGTGTAGCTTAAATAAAAATGTTACATTTGTTTTTATGCAGGATTTCAGATCATATATGTAATATATATACATATCTGTAGTCTTTTTTGTAATCCGATATTTGTGCAGAATATTCATTTATCGACTTAATGCAGTAATTTGAGTGGTTTTCTGATAATTCGATATAAGTAAGCGAAATTGGGCTTACGACTAAAGAAACTTGATGTTTTATTTGAAATCGAAAATGCTGAATTAAGGCTTAATGATGAAAACCACTGCGTAATTAAGATGTGGTCAACAATGGCTCGAATAATACCTATTATAAAGAATCAGATGACGACCAAAATACTCGGCTCCTCTTAAGTACTTTCAACTGGTTGTGTGCGTCGTGTGTGTGTGTGTGTGTTAATGATGCTCATAAATAATGAAAATCCCTTTTCAACGTCTGGCAATGGGCTGAATTTCATTGTTTTGGTAAAACATTTAAGTTGGCTTACTTAAACAATGAGATTCGTTCAGAGACAACGCGATTCTCAATTCAAGTAAAACAACGACAAATTTACTACTGCTCTTTTCCTTAAATAGCATAAACAAATTACTTATAAATACAGATAAATATTTTTGGTAAATAAATGATTGTTAGAATCTTAAAAAAAATACACTAGAAACGCAATTGACTCGAAACGCATCAGAATTTATTTTTAAGGCAGATTTAATATAGATAAAGATTATTGAATATTTGAATATTTCTCATAAGTGCATATTCTCCAAATAATGTGATAATTATAATTATTAAACTAACAAATATTTTTTTCGTTGTTTAATTTGCAATCGAAGCTAACTTTTATCATGCAACATACATTAAATAATTTTGAATTAGTAAAAAATATGCAAATTTTCAATTATTTAAAGATGTTTTTGTAAGCCAAATCGAACGGTTTCAAGAACTCAACTTCAAAGAAATATTTGTTGCAATTTTCAACCAACAAATATGCCAGTCAAGTAAAATCCAACAACGCAATGAAGACGACTCAGCGCAAAATCGCGACACGCAGACAAGATTTAATTATTTTGCCCTGTAACGAGCAGCATTTTGGCCTTGTGTGTTTACTTAACGAAAAGCACAAGAACATTTTCAATCTGATGCCAAACCATGCAAAACCCAAAAAAAAGACCCCAAGTTGGCCAACAACAAAAGCTGCAACCGCAGGAGAACAAATGTTAACAGGATTCTCGAGTCCTTCTAATTAAAAAAACGTTGCTCAAGTTTCGGTTTTGATTACTTTGGTTTCGCCTTGTTCTTTGCTTAGATACCTCAGTTTAATTAATATTTCTGAGACACATAAGGTGAATATATATAAATATCCATAAAATTATGTATGTGGAATGTATATTTAAAATATTTACAATACGGAGTAGCGCCTATTTTTCTACTGTTTCTCATATTAAGTCTTTAGGAAATAATCTTTTTTTTTTAATATATAAGAAAGATAAAAAATCTTATTTTAGAACTTGTTATGAAAAATTAACTTTAATTAATAAATAAAAAGAGCTTAAAGCATTTAGGCAATTACTCATTAAATCATTTATGTTTCTTCATTTTTCTATTATTTTTTTATTTAGATTGAAATTTCACAATTTGATTGCTTATACCAATTAAATTTATTGCTTAAGGATATCACGATAAAAAAAACTCACATGCACACACATTTAACATGTTATTTACAGGGTATTGGAATTTTGTATACAAGTGTCAAGTTAAATGAATTCTTGGCTAAAATCCATCGAATTCGATATTCGAAACTCTTACAAATTGCTCGACAGCAGTCGGCAAATTTTATAGACGGCTTCAATTCACTTTGTAAGCCATTCTATGGCAATAAAGGCTCGAGTGAGTGCCTCTAAAATGAAATTGAATTTAAATAAATGGAGACGAGTCAAGTCGAGGAGACCGTAAAAGCCAAAAAAAAAAAACTCACACGACCCGCCGCGCTGCGCACACGTTTCGAATCTGATTTGATTTGTTTGCAGTGAGGAGAGTTATTGAACCCGCCCCCTCCTCCTACGCCACCTCTTGCAACAATCCCTTGGCCATGCATGGCAAACATTACGCCCAGCACTTAGCCAACATTTAATATGCAACAATGTTTGGCAGCTGCGAAAAGGCTGGCGTATAATCAACATCATCAGCATTGACAGCAGCGGGAGTCAAACAGCCCAAGGCGCTTACACTCAGAAAAATTGCATAGTCAATTTGATTAGAAAGTTTAAATAAAAATTACTTGCAGCTTAATTTCGTTTCAGTAATCTGCAGTATCAAATAAAAGAAAATCAATAGAAAGATTAAAAAAAAATTAATATTTATTTGAATCTATTTTAGCATTTACTAAAAATATTTTCTATTCATTTTGAGTACATATTTAGGCGCATACTTGATTAATTTAATAAAGAGATTTTTATCACTGTTGCTGTGTAATAAGTATCTATGTTAAAATGTGGCATAAAATATGTGAATTTAATTTATTCATGCCACGCGCGCGCCTTGTTGCAAGTTAAGAGCGAATGCCGAGCGTTAGACATTGATTAAAAATGCAGACGGACTGCACTGTGCCGATTGCTGCTGGCTTTTGTCTGCCGGCTGCACTCAAGTGTATGGCAAAAGTACTAAGCCAAATTATGCAAATGTTCTTCGCATGTGGCTGATTAGGTGCAGAAATTGTCTACAAATTGGCAGCTTGCCTGCAGACCATATGGGATTGATTTAGCCAATTAACAAACAAGCAGCCAGCCAGTTTGTGTGTGTAGGTGTGTGTGTGTGTGGGTGTGTGTACTGTTTGTAATAGCATTTAAGCCCATTCTCATGCTAACAATGTTTTTAATGTTCTTAATAGCCAGAAGCTACATGGTGTCTCTGGCAAATTCATTTGTTCTCAGCCGCCCGCAGCTGCTGCGTCTCTCCAGCAACTTGGCCGTGTTTACTTGTCTTTGATTGTGTTATTTTTCTGGCGGTATTTTAAAGCGCTAAACAAGTGGCATTTATTTAAGACATAAAATTTAATTTCACATCCGGTATGAACATGTGTAATTTGAGGTATAAATTAGTATTTAATTGTTGTTCCAGCTGCCTGTTTGTTTTCGTAAATTAATCACCATAATTGCTTTTTAAGCTCGTTATAAAATTAATTAAAGTAGCACATTTAATAAAACAACAAAAGAATAAAAATGCTTTTATAAAAACACTTAAATTTAAAAAGCATATTTTATCTCTGCTCATTAACCATTAATTACAGACTTGAGTTTCAGATTAAGGCACAAATTAGAGCTACAAATAAAATGCAATATTTTGTTTATAATTTTAATTTATGCTTAAACTTATTATAAATATATTTAAGCTCCCACTTTTATTTAAGAATTTACAAACTATGCTTTTTCAACTTATGCTTTGTAAGTGTGATTTTTTTTAGATTTAAATAATGAATATATAAATTAGAACTGCTACAAAGAATTTATTTGATTAATAATTTACTTCATATTGCATATAAAAATTATTTCATTTTGTCTGAAAATTTTAGTGCTGCAAAAAAATAAATGTAAATTTGTTAAATGCAAAATAAATTTAAATAGTTAAAAAATAACTTTCTAGCTTAATTCAGTTGTATCAGTAATTTTGTTTTATTTACTTGTCTTTAATATTTTTAAAACCTACAGAAGAAGATATCTCTGTCAGCATAAATATTCTCAATCAGCATGCTTAGTCCGACATTATGTATCCAACTTCATCTCTTTAAATGGCAATGGGCAATAGAAAACCCAAATTTTTTGCTAAGCAGGAGCTTTAGTTGAGTCCTGGCTGTCGTCTGTATCCTGCGGCTACTTAAAGCGCTTTCTAAGGACTTTATGAAAAAGTAAGCTCTGTTTTTGTATCACATTGATGTCTGTGTACGTTTGTGTGTGTATGTGTGTGTGTGTGTGAGTGTGTGCATTTGTGTGTGTGTGTTGTTGTGTGGTTATGTTATCGCACACATCGCCTGATTATCGTGTGACAATGTGAACGCAAAATTAAATCAGCATTTTGCCTTCGCCCACAACCAAGAATTCGAATTTCTGTATGTGTCTCTCAGTCTGTCTGTCTGTCTGTCTGTATGTGTGTGCCACATCGGTAAAGTTCCGCAGCTAAGCAGAAGTTTTGCTTCCAACTGTTAAATACATATCCGGACAGCTTCCAACTGGTTGACTCATGTCTTGCCCCATACAGAATATCCTTGCCACAGCAGCAGGCACAACATGTTCATGTAACATTTTCTTCTTCTGAGAGAAAGAGAGCGTGGGAGAAATTAAGAGACTTTGACTAAGATTGAAGTCTCTAAGGAATTTCTTGTACTTTCGGTTTGCGTATTGAATAACATATTTGAGTGTCTTTCTGTCAGTTTTATAATTAGGTTTCTGAATTTCGTACAATTGGAGAGTTGTAGTTATAAAAATGTTTATCTAAAATTGAAAAAATAAATGAGAAACTAGGAAGACAAACAATTCATTTAAATATTGAACATTAACGAACAAACAGATTTAATTTACGACAAAATTTCACTTTTTCAATATTTGACGCGTTCTTCTCAGCTTACACGTTTTTTTTTATTTAAAAAAGCAGCTTTTTTAAATTAAAAAAATGTTATATTATAAGTTATAAATTGATTAAATTTTTATTTATATTAAAAGTGCTAAAAAATTAGCATGCATTTCTAAAAAGACAAAATAAATTTAAAAAAAAACTTATATGAATTTTATTGATTGATTTTCAACATGTTTTCTTTGTAAATTTCAAAATAATTAAAATGAAATAAATTTATTTGTTTTGTTTTTGAACAATATTTAAGTTCCTTTTTTTTTTCGTTTCAGTGATGTCGTGCAGCTTCCGTTGTGTCTTTTAGCAATTCATGTGTCCAGCTGCTAACGGAATATAACAAGTCCATTATGCCACACAAGCAGCATCCTGTGCCGCACAAGTTGCCGAAATTCAATTTAGTTTATTTATGTCTAGGGTTAATTCGAATGTGAAAATAAGACAACGCAACTGGGGGCAGCAGCAAGAGGCACGCACAGCCCCATGCTGTGCATCCCATACAAATGCCTCTCGTTTAAGCTGACAACACCTGTGCAGAAATATTTTTGTTTCTTTTTTTTTTGTTTTTTTTTATCAAAATGAATGTTTTTTCTTCTTTTTTTTGTTGTTGTTTATTGGATTCCTTTGTAGGAGAACACTTTTCCACGTATTTAGTTGAAACTTGTTGGATGTCACTTTTTTTTTTTGAGTGCTTTTTACAGTGTGTATATCCTTTTTGCAAGTCGGCTCACAATTTTAGCTTTGATTGTAAACGTTACCTGAGCATGTCCAAGCCAGATATATACAAGCAATGGATTTTACCGGCTCACAAAACATCTAAATCTCTACAAAAACTTCACCATGCAGTAAGTGCAAAGTTTTCACTTTGGCTTTACCCTGCACACATTAAAAATGTATTAAATAAAGGTATATGAAAAAAAAGTTAACATTTTTTAATAGATAACTGGAAATACCAATAAATATCGGTAACTGATGAGGTTCTCAGATGAACAACCTATTGAAAATAAATGTTCTTCTAGAAATTTAGATATAAATTTTATATTCAATTTTAAAAGTGCTATAAATTTCTTGTATAGTGGCAGAAAAATCAACACAGAATTCGATATAAAAAAATTTTAAAGCGTATCTCTTTGAACACTTTCTTGCTTGCTTTTAGTTTTTTGTTAGCTTTGCTTACATTTTTCAATCGATAATTAGAAATATCAATAAATATCGATAACTGAAGAGGTTCTTAGATGAAAAACCTATTTAAAATAAATGTTATTCTTTGTACATACAATTTTACAAGTGCTATAAATTGAATATATAAATAAATATTTTATTTCCATTTTAAAGGGTATCTTTTAGTCGCACAATCTCAATTTGAACACAGTCTTGCTTGCTCTTTGGTTTTCTGTTTGCTTTGCCCTGTGGGCTTGTCCTTCCTTGCCAAATCGGATGTAAGTGTAAAATGATCCAATGTATTGCAGAGATTATGAACTATAGAGAATTTGCAGCGCTACTATTATTATTAATATATGTGAAAGGAGTATGTAATAGTCGTATAATCCTGCGATAAGCACTCTTTGTCAGCTTTTAGTTTGTTGCCTTTGCCCCTCTGGGCGTGTCATTGTTTGCTGCTACCTTTGGCTGAAATGACCTTCGTCCTCTCTTCAATTCACACTTAGATTACCAGAGGCAGCTACAGCCAGCTGCTTGCTGCTTGCCTCAAAGCTAAAACAAAAAAAAAAAATAAACAAAAAAAAAAGAAGAAGAAGAATATCTTGTGTTGCCTTCGGGTTGTTGGGTCCGCAAATGGATGACCTAAGGTCCGAGGGGTTTATCTCGGGCAATACATTATGAGCACGTATGTCGTATGTCGTATGTTGCACGTTGCATGTTGTATGTTCTAGGTTGTGGCAGCATTTTCGGGGGTGGGCAGTGTACAGATTTGGGCTGGCTTAATGCATCGATTTGAAAAGTAGCCTTGAAATTTATATTTGGTATGTTTCCAAGTGTCCTTATGGGATTTACACATTTGCTCGATATTTGACAGTTTGCACTTCATTTAGTCCTACGACTTGAGTACACAAAATTGCCAATTTTGTAAAAAACCAGCATTTCCCCACCTGCCCATCCCACAACCCCTGTGTAATCTAAAAGTTATTGTGAAAGGCACAAATTGACCACAATTTCAATTTATTTGTCGGCGACGAAGCCAATTTTCCGACTGTTTTTATATGAATTTATTGGTTTTGTGTACATCTAAGTGGATCAGCTTTAGTTATTATATTTTGTGTGTACCGTTATGCAGCAAAATTCAATATTGTTATATAATAAAGAGCACATAAAGCACTGCCTAAAATTGCTTTTTGCATTAAACTATTGTGCCAAACATTTTGTTGGCTTTGAAAGAGATATTTGCCCAAATTTGTAATGGAATCGATTATTTAATATTAATATTTATTTAATAACTTATTGTAATTAATATTTATTAACCAACATTTAAAGTAATTAAGCTTTCAGGCAAAAAGAATTCGAAAACTCTTCAAATTCAGTCAACTTTTCGTTTTATCATTAATTGCAAGCAATCCAATAAAACTGCTGGCAAAGTTTCAAGTTAAAATTGTGTTAAATGAGCGTAAAAATAGATGTCTTGTAATTATGCAACCGTAGAAATATTAACATTTTCCCCCTGTTTGGTTCAAGTTAACGTTAATTCATCATTACGGCCATAAATTCGATGACACTGCAAATTACGATGACGAGCAATTTAAGCCAAAAGTTTGAAAAGCTAGCAACTTTTTGTGCAAAATTGAATCATTTAGTCTCCTGCGGAAAATCCAACTAATTAGCGAAACATTTCCATAATAATGTCACCAACACAGTTTGATGAGTCACCAAATCGCAAACAAAATAATAAAGCAAAGTTTTGGAAATGATATTTCGGTTTGTCAGCATAACGACCAAGTTTAGAAGTCCTTTGGATGGGGTAGAAATATGCGATAAAATTTTAGCTATTAACAGAAAGATACAATTTTTTTTTTCTTTATATTTGTTCCTTAGTTTAAGTTTATTCTTACAAAAAAAATCATGTTAATGCTGAGAAACAAGAAATGTTCGGACTATTTTTTTTTTAATTTACTGCTATTAAAATAAGAAATTAATTTCTAAAAAATAAAACTTGTAAATATAAGTTACTTTAAAAAGTTGCAGAACTTTTGTACTTGACTCGTGTGGAAAGTTCTATATATTTGTTCTCTGAGTGTACACACATAGTTGATGCTGAATAAATATGTCCTTCCAAAAACCTGTATCACAACTAAGAAAATGCTTTGGGGCGTGTATATAATGACAAATGCTGACGGTATTTTATGAACTTGTCTGTCTGCTGCTGTTGCCATGCATGAGATGGCCAAATGGCATCTATGAAGTTGGCCTGTCCTTGCCAGCCCTGGCCTCCCCTTGCCAGCGCCCAGTTGGCAAATTCAAAGTTGTGACCCGCAACTTAAATGGGATTTTATTGCTGTTGGTGTCGTTGGCAAAACCCACTCAAAACTGAAAAACTCAGGCATTGACTTTCTAGCATAAAACTTTGTCATTTCGGCCGAAATGCTTTTAATCTGACAACAAAGTTGCTTAGCAGCTGCGATTGCTAAGCGAAAACTTGCTGTTTGAATTTTTGTCGAAATGTTTTCCAATTTGGCGCCCCAAAAACATTAAAGTTGTCCTTGAACTGAATGGAAAGGATATATTGTTTTTGCATTGTAAGTGTAGACTTTTGTGTACACGTTTGTCCATTTAAATGAAAACCAATTTCAGTTTTGTTTTGTTTCACTCAACAATGTGATAACAACCTCAGTTTTATATGGATGTGTGCTAACTTTAAAATCGAAACAAAAAGAAACATTTAAGCAGCATTTAAGACTTCCAAATAAGGTTAAGCAATGTAAATAAAACTCAAGTTTTTGACAAGAGTGCTTAGAGGCTCTTCAGAGAATCCTTTCCTAATTCCCTCTTCACTTCAGGCTTAAGTTCTTCGAGCCTCACAAGCTGTTTATTAACACTGGCCTTTGGCAAACTTGGCTGCCTAAATATAAAAAAACAATAATTAAAAATAAATACTCTCGCCGTCAAATAGGAAAGTGTGTCACTTTTTGTTGGTGTGCTATTTTTTCACTCTCAATAAAAATTAATTAGCGCTGCGAGCCTGAAATGTTTGCCTTAATTATGACGCCGGCCCAAAGCGTGGGCCAACAAAAAAAAAAAAAATAAAAAAAAATCAATACAGCAGTCAAGTTTTCTTGGCGAACCCGAAAACGTTAAAGGACGACGCGTTTAAAATATAAAATGCGACATTGTCAGGCTTAAAGTGGTTTTTCATATAATCCAGCAAATGAAGACCCCAAAACGTTAAGCTCCTTTAAAGGGGCTTTTCGAACTTTGCATCTTAGAGTAGAAAAAAAAATAATTCCTTATATTGCTAATTTTTTTTTCAAATAAGCCGAACAATTGAGTTTCAGAAGTTTCACATTGCATTTCATTATTTATTTTAGCGGCTTGGAACAATTTTAACGCCAATTAAAAGTTATGAAAATATGCAATTCTTGTGCGATACACTCAAAAAAAAAAAATTTTGAATTACAAATTTTTTAATTATTTAGAAATTACTCAATTGGTTAACAATTCTACTTATAAATAATATTTGTAAATCGATTTTCTCAAATATAAACTAAAATGTTGTCAATCATTTTATTTTGCCTTTTTAAAGTCTAATTTGAAAACAAGATTAAACTTAATCTATTTAAGAAATTTTATAAAGAAAAACAACGTTTTTTTTCTAAGTGTTGCAACTCTTGGCATCCAGTTGCTGTTTGACTCTGACTGAATTTGAATTTCTAATTATTGTTGAGCCGCGAGGGCTTTTGTATAAAATATATAGTTGGAAGCAGTTCATAAAACGAGAGAAAAGATGACTTCGATGACGACAGGCACAGATCTGTGGGCAAATTTCAAATGCTCTGCGATGGCAGTTCAAACAGATTTTTGCTGGCGGTCAGATAAAATAAGTAAATTTAAAGCAAGGGAAATGTTCAAGGCTCAATCAGGTTAACGATTTATTGCTGGCTGTCATAAAACGCAAAATATGAAAAAGCGCTGGATGCGGACTGTGCTCCTTTTTCACCTCATCTTCCTGCTACTCCTTCTCCTATCCCTCTTCCATATTCCCCGAATTTTGTTACCCTTTTCGAGTTGCGTTCACAGAGGCTATAAAACTGCTACTCCTGGCCCTGGCCATGGTGACCTTCGCATCGTTGCGTTTCACACAATGCGGCAGGAGGACATTATTCTTAAACCCCTGTCACACCCGCTACCCATACCCCGCTGCCCCAGCGTTGACCCTCTCAAAACTCAACCCGCAACTTGAATCGTTTTTCCAACAGCAAAAACCTAATACATTTTTTATATCTAATGTGAGTCATTTTAGAAAAAATTCGATGCTGTGCTGAACATCTCCAGCCTGGCGGCAAATGTGAAAGGATATTTAAAGGTCATGCAACGAATGCCACCTTGAATTTCTTCTCCTCCAATAGAGTACGTCAGATAAGCACTCATCCACTCATCCTCTCACCCTCTCACATTTATTGATTGTCCATCAGTCATACACAGTTGCGAGTAATTGAAAAGTTAGGGCCACATTCAAGTGATTTGTTAATATTATAAACTCGGTTAGCATTTGCTGCTCGGTTGTCCAGATTACGATAGGAGCCATAGGAGGAAATATTGCTTAGATGAAGACTCTAAATTAAACCTGTCTAACGGCACCACCAGGTGCCACACAACAACAACAATGTGGTGTGTGTGTTTCACTCCCTCCCTCAGTTCCAGGCATACACCTAATGATTTATTGCCCATATCTCGAAGGCGTGGCAGTCTCAAATTTCATAAAAAAAGTCTGCGTTTCATGGCTGAATAAAGAAACAATGTTTCCAAAGGACAGCTTTCAGTTGCGGATACCACAGGAATCCGGACAAGAAAAATTCCGTTTCACCTTTCTGAAATCCTATTTTGGGGCTATCTATTTTATTGTATTAGTCTTATCATTATTCATAAACGGTACATTTATATTCCAGCTTATTTACATAAAGAATAGAGAATAAAATTAATTAAAATAATTTTTTTTTTTAAATTACAAGTTATATAAAAAAAAAACAACTAAGCAAATATAAAATAAATAATTTTTACATTATTTTAATATTTTAACTTAATATAAAAATTACCTTATGTTATTTTAATTAAATTTTGTAAGTAACACTAAATGAAAATTGCAGTTTTAACAAGTAAACTTTGTTTCCTGCAATGCAATTTTATTCCATTTATAACTTTTTTAGCTTAATTGAATTAAACGTAACTTTTTGCATATGTTTGAACTCAATTTAAAATTTAAATTTCATAAGTATTTACTGTTATTTTGTGATTTTATTCAATTGAAAAATGCTTATTTTTGCTCATCAATTTCAATCCTATTCAAACAACTAGAATTATATAAATTTAAATTGAATTGAAATTCAGTGAAATCTGCTTTTTCAATTACATAAATGGATTTTACTGTCGACACTTTTATTTAATTTTTGCTACTGTTTTTGGGTCACGACGAATTGCATTGCAATTTAAATAATATAATTTGATTTTAGTTCAACGTGGTCAAAATAGTATTTCCATTTGTGGCACAGATAATTTGGTCACATGGAATTTGGCAGTTGAATGTCATTTTTTTTTTTGGAAAGTGCTCCACATTTCCTGCAACTGGCACGTAGCCAATAAAATGCACTTTTATCTGAAACAATTCAAATTTAAAATGGATTTGAAAGTGCAGTCGACTTGGAATGCAATTTATTGAATATTTGTCAAGATAGATGCCTGCAATTGACCATTACGAATTGTGGCATTCAACAGAAGCAATTTCTTGAAATTACTTTATACACATCGATTTTTGTGGCCGTTCAGGTATTTGGCTTGGTACATTGTAGCTGGAACCCATGACCGGATATTTAGTCGGCTATAAATGATGCCAACGAAGGGGGAGGGGAATAAAACCATTTTATATTTATGCTCTACGAACTAACCAGTTGCTATGCAACTGACAAAAGCGAACCAGCTTAATTCAGCAGAGTCACTTCTTGTGCACTCTAAAAATAAGCTGTGCTCGGAAAAAAAAATATAATATATTAAAAAATATAATAAATCAGAACGTGAACTTTAAAATCTTAATAACGACATTTGACAAAACTTTCGTTATTTATTGAAAAAGTTTATACTTGTTTTTTTTTTTAAGAAAATTTTCTTCATCATTTTCCGTATTCAAGGTGGTTTTTTTTTTTTGTAAGTGCAGTTTCCATGGTGCACTTTTCTATCTATTTGCTTCAATGCTCGGCAGACAATGCAAATTGTTGTTTTTCTTGTTGTATAAAAGTGGAACTCGTTCAAGTTTTGTGCGTAATTTGAGCTGCAAAGTAATAATTTAAAAGGAATCAACTTGCTTTGTAGATAAAACGAGGCAATTGTTGGCCAACAGGTGAGATTATTATTAAAGTGAAAGTGAAAAAAGTTAACATAAATCAAAGGATCGACAAAGTGAAACGGAATTAACTACCTCAGTTCAAGCATGACACATACATACATATACCTATGTAAATGTGTGTGTGTGTGTGTGTGTATTTTTTTAACTGCGTGATTTATGCATATTTGCCTGCGCCAAAATACCGTTAAAGCAGCTGCAAAAACAATTCAATGGGGGAACATTTAAAATTTATGTGCCTTGCCTTATAAATTGGAAAACTTTGTATATATATATATATATATATATATATATGTATATATATAAGTGTATGTGTGCGTATCCTGCTCTTTGATTTGCCGCTCCTTTGCTCTGGCATTGTTTTGCTTAGTTGATTTTAAGACTTTTGGTTTTTTTTGTTGTTGCCACTTAATTTGCCTGAATTTTACGTTTGGCTGAATGGCAACTTCAGGTTTGGTTCAAACTTAAACATGCCTGCAGCACCTTGTCCATGATTTGGTTAGCTTTTTGCCACTTGTATCCTGTCTCGACGTGGCTAAATGCGACCAGGTTTCCGTTTCCGTCTCCGGCGAAGCCATTTTTTATTTTTTCCTCAGCATCATTTCACAATCTTCTTTTTATAAATTGTAATGTAATTTACACATTTGAATAGCATTTGAAAATAAAACACATTTTTTAGAGTTAGAACGCAATATTAAAGAGTTGTTAAGGTGACATTAAATTGTTTTAAATCATTTCTTTGCCAAGCCGCTCGATAAAATATTTGTAATGAAGTTACGCAAAATGGAGGACAATCAATTATTCTGCCATATGTGTGGGTCTGTCTGTCTGCGTGTGTGTGTGTGTGTGTGTGTGTGTGTGGGAGCTTGTCGCTTGCAGTTAATCGAATTTATTAGTCCTGCCATTTGTTATCAACCCAACAAAGTGTACACTCTACAAGCCATCCAACAAATCTTTGCCTGCCTCTCTCTTTCCCCATCTCCCTTTCTCTCTGTCTCCCTCTCTCTCTCTCTCTCTCTTTCTCTTTCTATCTCTCCTTCTGCTTCAGCTGTCGCTCACGCGCTAACAATAGGTTTATAATATTGCCAATGACGTCGTCTGAGTGTGTCCGTATACCTACACTCAAAGAAAGACTTCTATTCTAAATTCGGAGCACTGGAATCGAGTTTCAAATAGTATTTTTTAGCTCAAAAGTTAAATCAAATTTTGCAGTACATGTAATATAAATATCAACAATTATTCTTGAGTTCTTAACTTGAGATAAAACACGAGTTTTTAATATATTTAATAAATTTGTATTATGAAAAATTACTATATTTTTTTAAGCTCAATATTTACTTTGTAATAATTAGGAATATCTTGGAAGAAGAGCAAAGTGTAATATTCATGTTTTAACTTGAAATTATACAAGACCACCTTAAAAATAATTTTATGAATTATTTTATGTGGACTATAACTGATCCAAAATAAAAGAACGTTAAATTTGTAATTTGTACATTTTATAAAACTAAATTGAAAATGATTAAAATAATATGCACTAAAAGCATGTTATTTTTATAATTTTTAATTCAGTTTTATAAAATGTAATTTGTAAATTTAACGTTCATTTATTTTGGATATATATATATTTTTTTTATTATTATATTATATTTTATTATATAGATATTATTGTATATTATATTATATTATATTATATTATATATTGTATTATATTATATTATTTTTAACTGAGTTTTTTTTAGAGTGTACGTTGAAAGCTAGTTGTTTGGCAAAGTCGCTACGCTAATATTTATGACCATGTCCTTGCGGCATTTGTTAGCGGACATGCTTCGTTTCGCGTATGTGGCCAAACACACGACTATATAGCATATATATAACACAGCCATCAGCTTTGTCTTTATCACTGTCGTTAGTACGAATATTAACAGGAAACCTGCCCATTGACCATCCACCCCCACCCCATACACACACACACACACACACACACAAGCACATGCCAATAACTCAGGTGCCATTTGATGGGAAAAAGGCATTTAAATGGACTTTGTAGCTGAAAGCTGAAAGTGTTTATGATAGGACAGGTCACACGTTACGAACTTTGACCTTATGCATGAGTTACAAGTAATTAACACAACTCGACTAGCGATTATTTACTCTAAAAGCCCCTTTCAGCTAAACTATAGCAACAAATCTAATCGATTTTGAAAGATAATTTAATCTTTGACAGTGTTTGCCGCTAAGAATAATGCTAAATTTATTCTAAGAATAATAACTATATCAATATTTAGACACTAATCTTAAATCAATAGCATAATACAGATTGTAGCAAATTACATGTTTAATATGAAATGCTATCAATCAGTGTACTTATGTGGATATAGCCAGGCGGATCGGGCTATTAAGAATTCACAGCCACATTTAAATATATTCATAGAGAGACGCAAACAAAAGCAGACAATGGTTGTTCCACTTTATTTGCGAGGCGTCAATGTCAGTATCCGTGTGTGTCCTGCCACATGTGGCTCACTCTGTCCTCTGTCTGTCTGTCTGTCCGTTGTATCTGCCTCTGTGTGTTGTGAGTGCCTCTCTATTGTATTTTCCTTTGTGGTTTTGTGTGCTTTGTGCTATTTATGCTGTTCACTTGTTGGTCTGCACAACAAAAAAAAAAAAACAAAAAACAAGAAAAAACTAAGGCGAAAAGTTGAAAACAAAGTCAACGTTGAAATAGCTTGTAATTTCATTATTCAAATAAAAACAAAATACAAATGAATAGTACAAATGACAGACTGACTGAATGACTGAATGACTTGCTGCCCAACTTGGACGCGTGCCTCTTCCTGTGATTTGTTATCCTTGCTACACTTACATATTAATTTACTGTTGCATTTATTGCATTCTTTTCTCTTTTAAATGTTTTGCCTATTTTTTGTGACTGCTTTTATTTCCGTAATTGTTACATTTTTGTTGCAACTAATAAAATCCGCTTAGTGTTGCAACAAATGGGGAAATCAACTCGGCTACGTTTGGGTGTGCTTTGTCCTGTTTATTTGTTTCTAATTTTACAAAGGTTTTGGAACGACCTAAATGCTATACAAAAATTCTCTCTTTATATATTTTTTATGTTAATTTTGAGCTTTTCAAAAAAGCGTTGCTAATATTTAAGGCACGTGCAGCAGGCAACTTTAATCGTTGTCTTAGTAGGAACTAAACCAACTCAAAACATGTAAATTTTTGCTTTAATCATGGTTTGACATTTGTCTGAATATTATATAAAAAGTTAAAAACGCCAATTTTCAATGTAACTCAAGTGCAACGGAAAGAGATTGTCAATAGAGTTCTTATATTTTATTTCTATTTTAATGTTAAACCAATAAATATATTTATTTATCTATTGGAAAAATATTTAATGATAACAAAATCAGTCGATGCTTATTAGAAGTGATTTTTTTTATGGAATATTGGACCGTAAGCGAACTGTTTTGTCCTTTTTAATATTGGACTTATCTGCCATACATTTTTAGGTTTATTTATTTTTAAAGCCAAAAGCATTCATTATGCTAATTTTATTAATCTGTGAATACCGCTGCTTTTATCAAATTGCTTTTCGTCCTTATGCCAGCATCGTTATTCATTATTTACGCTTTCAAAAACTCTCTTTAATACACACTCTCTATAAATATATCTCTATATCTCTCTTTCTCTCTATCTCTCTATCTGTCTCTTTCTCTCGCTGTGTTTTCCAAGTATCCTTGACTATTTGCAGTGCTTCTATTTCCCCTTCTGTGGCATTGCGGTTAGCGTGTTAATTTCTTTTCACGACTTTTGATTATTTTTGCAGTCGAATTTATAGCCGAGCATTAATAAATAAGTATTCCATGCAACTTTTGAAATTTAATTAGCTGTTGAAATGTTTTCAGTTTACTTAGCATAGCTGAAAATTCAACTACTTTATGTCTTTAAAAATGCAGACAGAAAATGATTCTGCTGAGAGATTTGTTACCTATTTCCTAATGAATTTATGTAAGTTTAAAAGTTTCGCCAGAGAACTGTAACAGATTTCGATGTATTTGTAACTAATCTAGGCATATAAATTAACTTTACCCTTCAAACTGTGATTAACTATCGATGAAGGATAAGGATAATTGTGCACACAAAATAAGTATAAATTTAATTGAGGAACATTAGATACAAAAAAAAATTATTCTGTTTTGCGTTAAATAATTTTTAATATTTTATTTAGTTGGAGTTCACATCAGGAAATATAGACCACATTTTATGTTTGTAAAATATTTTAGTTTCACATTTAAATCTAAGCTTTACAAGACTCGAGTTTTAATATACGAAATAAATAAATAATATTAATTAATATTGACTTTTTTTTAGTTTTTATTTTAAATGTGTTTAGAATTTTTAGTGCAACTAGTAATTAATACTGACAGGAGCCAGAAACCGACTTTATGTGGGCGTTGCATGCAAGTTTTTAATCACTTGATTAGCAGCAATTAATTTGTTTGCTACGTAAATAACTCAAAAAATTACTAAGGAGAATTATGATGGTGGAGGTAAATATTGTGTGTGCAAGTACTATTAAATTCTGTGTAATTTTGACTTGTGGGACTTGTTACATACAGCGGGTGTTAATAGCTCGTTAGCGTGTCTCGCAGCTAGTTGTTTCCTGGCTGCTGACTGCTGGTTGGCTGTTTGTCTGCTTGCTCGTTCAATTTGTAACTAATACGATTGTCACTCACACACACACACACACACGCACACACTTAAATGTCTTCTCATGTGTCAAATAGTTGGAGGGGGTGGCAGGAGCTTGGCCCATCATTCATGCAGCTCAAACAATTGTGTTATCGAACAAGTGAATTTGTCATGGTGCTAATGTAGAAACAAAGTCAATGCTAACAAAGAACTGCATAGATAAAGAGAGAGAGAGAGAGAGAGAGAGGGAGAGTGGGAGACTAACAACCAGCGAGTGAGAATGAAATGAAGCGAGCGTGTGAGGATGTCCATTGAGCATAAAGGATTTGAACAACAAAAACTACATGGCCTTGCTTTGTTGGACAGCACAATTCGGAATACTGGCTAAATGTTTTAGCAGTCGCCTGATGGACAGGAAGTGCTCTCAATTTGAGTCTGTCACAAAAAAGCTTTTCCGCTTTTGCATTTCATTCAACAAGTCATAAATGACGTTATTTATTTTTTTCACTTTGAACATACCTCAGGCAATTCATTAATATATTGTTTGAGTGGCAATTACTAATGAGTAGTTTTTGCTTCATTTGCGACATTCTTATCACCTTATGATAAAGTTTGTAGCGCTATATTTAAAAACTGATAAATAAACAGCATTACTCAATTTTGCCTTAAAATGTATTTATAATTAATTTCTGCTTTTGTTCCTTATTTAATATTTTTCAAATGTGTGTACATAGAAACAAATACATAAGTGCAAAGCATTTTGCGTTCTGAACAATTTCCATTAATTGCGCACGCCTATCTCTTAGAATTTAATTTTTCCCACTCTCTCTCGCTCTCTCTCTCTCTCTTGCAATGCTGAGTGCTCACTTAGAAATGTTTGCTCGCTCATTGGGTTGGTTGTGTACCGTTTTGAGCGGCGCTCATCGCATCGCCTCTTTAGCTCAGTGGTAGAGCGTTGGTCTCGTAAACCAAAGGCCGTGAGTTCAACCCTCACAGGAGGCAGTGTTGAAATTTAATTTTTTTAACTGATTTTTAAAAGTTTAATCATTTTTATATGATTATTTCGTTAACTATTTACAATTTTGTAATAATATTAAGCTAAAAGAATGCTTAATTTTGTTGAAGTTAAAACATTTCCACTGCGCATGTCGATTCTGTATGTACTAATAAAAAAGATCTTTGAAGAGTGTTGCTGCTATCTTTGTCTGTCGTTGATTATCACATCCCGGTTCTACACGTCACAATTTGTATTGCTCATTCGGCAGCGCTTTGTTCAAAGCCTCTTTAGCTCAGTGGTAGAGCGTTGGTCTCGTAAACCAAAGGCCGTGAGTTCAACCCTCACAGGAGGCAACAATTGTAAAAGTCAACTTTTTGGTTTTAATTTTTTTTTATTTATTAAAACAAAATATTAAACAACATTTTTGAACATAATTAATGTCTATAAGTGAAAACTTATGGTTTTATTTCAAATACTAGATTTTAATACGACAAAATTTATTTTTGAATACATTTTGATCATCAAGCGAAACAGTGGTGAAAATCGAATTTGTGTTGGGCTTGGGCGCATAAATAGTTTCTTATGTTCAATTATTTTCCTCAACTGTTGTTTTACGACCAACATAACCAGATAACCCCACACACTCCCAACCACACACACACACATTTAGGCTCATACACTTGCAAGAACATTGAGCACGTTTAGGCCTTTAAAACTAACGTCAAATAAGAGTTGTAAGTAGGGTTTCGCGCTGTTCTATATGCTTGCCTCGTAAAAGCAAATATGTTTGACCAATTCCAGTGCCCTTGCAAGTGTATGTTTATGCCATACTATGTGTCTTCCTGTGTGTGTGTATGTGCGTGTGTGTGTGTGTGTGTGTGAATGGGTGCTTAACACACGCAATGATATTTGCTGTGCGTCGGATGTGGCGTGTAAATTAAGGCAAATGTTTGTGACGCCATTCAAACCGGGAAGTAGAAGTAAAAATTAATTCGAGCGTGCGAATAAATCAGTAAATTCCTAACCCCAACTTTAATATATGTATATATATGCATATATATTTATGTATATATACATATACTAGCAGAGGGAATTGCGTTCCCTGCTGCAAATTAATCCACAGCTATTTTTGTACATTTTGAGAATTAATTGCCTTCATTTGGTTTTCTTTATGTTTACATGTAAATTTCACTCGAAAACGTACTTAATTCTATATGACAACTAATCATTTACAATTTCATTGCCATAAATATCCCTGTGGAATTATTTTAATAAAAAATAACATTATTTACATTCTAAATAGGCATTTAATTTAGCGAGCTCAATATATATTTTTTTAATTTAATAATTAAGCGTTTTAAAATGCGTAATTCATCAGTTATATTTTGAAGCCATTTGGGCCTTATTTGAGCGATGGTTTAATGCAACAGTGACTTTTTTTGAGTTTACAATTAAAAAGTTGCCTGACGCCATTAAGACCCAAATTAAGCTCATCATATTAACAAAGTACACCTTACCGGGAATACTTGGCCAGCAGCAGGCTTAGGCTTTGGAGCCTCACATAAGGACATAATAAAGTACCCATCTTGACATTGAGCCAAAAGGCTTTGCTGTAAATTAATGCGGTATTTGCGGCACCGGGAAAAATAGGAGTCATGTTCCACACACAAAAAGGGCTAACAAAGCTTCAAATGAAAATGTGCTTATTTTGGTCCCATCTTTTGACGTTAAATGAATTGACATAAATTTAAAGGGACTTGCGCCACAGCCTAGTCAAAATTCGTATTTATGAATTAATAAGGCAGCTGATGGAACCTTGTGCTCGGCATTAGCCTGTCACAAGCACAACTTGAGGAAAGGTCCTTGTGGCAGAAACTAATTGAAGGTGACAGTTTGACTGGCGCAGTTGAGAATCCCCCCCCTTCTGCCCATTCTCGAGTTGCTGTTGCTTCTGATAATGACAGACGTATCTCAGAAGAAGACGGAACGGTATGAGGCGCCCCAACGAGTCGTATGAACCTTGGCAAGACCCAAAGTTATCAACTCGCTGTTGGCCAAATCAAATCAAAGGTAATTTAGCGTAAAAGACAAAAAGCCATCATTTCGTTTCCATGCTGCCAAGTGACTAAGAGACTCTTGTATCCTATCCTGTCTCTCCCTCTGTCTGCCAGTCACTAAGTTTAAATTTGTGGGCGTGGCATTGCTACACGTCATTTACATACACAGTCAAATATGCTTTTGACGAACATCGCAATTGTTGCAAACTGAAATATCAAATTATTTGCGTATCGTGAAATTTTCAGCTGTTTGCGTTTATGTGACTGTTACCAAAAAAAAACATCTGATTATATATTGATTGATATACTGTTAAGTAATAAATAGAGAATATTTATTATAGACATTGCTGGCAAATATTTATTAATATTAAATTAGTGATTGTATATATAAATATATGTTTGTGGAGCATAATCAAAACAGTTTATATGTATTTTGAAATGAAACATAAATGTATCTGACAGATACCCGAAAATACTTTGTTAACTATTGATTTGTAAATTGGTAGATCGAATAAAATGGCAATTATTATTGTAGGCATTATTTGGTAATTTAAAATTAGAGATTCTATATAGAAAATTTGTAGAGCATAAAAACAGTTGCAATATTTAAAAAAAAAAAAAAAATTATGAAATTGCCTTTATGGCAACTTTAAACTGTTAAATGGATAACTCAAATACAAAAAAAATATTATATATTATTGAAATGTGTTAAATATTGATTGCATTTAATATTCTTAATGTTTTTAATTCTAAATTTTCAGAGAAAAACTTTACAATTGTTGATTTTGTTATTTTTCTTTTATTTATTTTTAATTATTCTTAAAGTTTTATTTGGTTTGTGGCAGCTGTGTTAAAGATGTTCAACTGTAGGGGTATATTTTACGTTTTTTACTTGTCATTTTTTCAATATATGCATATATATATATATATAATTTATTTTATTTGTATTTTTTTTTGCTGCACGCTTTGCATTTTGTGTTCGTTGCTGGGCTTACAGTCAATAAGCAGAACCCAACAAAAAATAAAAATAAAATAAAGGAATACGTGAGACGTGCCAGGTGGGATGCTGGGATGCTTAGTATGCAGGTGGCGACTGATACGCTCACTTCGAGCCCACACACACACACACCAGCACACACACCAGCACACACACCAGCACACACATCAGCACACACACACACACACTGCTGCTTAGTTGGCCCTTGTCTGGCGAGATTTGAAGAAGACGATTGCATTTGCTCCTTGTCTTTGCACTTTGCCCCATTTGCTTTGACTTGTTTGTGAAGCATGCTTCAACACACACACACACACACACACACACACACACACACGCGCACACTATGAGAAGAAAGCATTTGCCTTTTCTCGTTTAATTTCAGCATTTTTTTTTTTTTGTATTCGTCATCGTTGTAACTGGCACTGCTGCTCCTGGCTAAAGGCAGAACGCGTGCCGCCAAAAGGGATTGAAGTGAGTCCTTTGTTTCTTGCCTCTCTCCCTCGCCCTCCTGTGTGTGTTAGTAAATGATTGTTGTTGCCTGCCTTGAATTTAAACAAATACAGAATTGTTGTCACTTTTTATTCAAAGGTTCACTCATTCATCTTCATGCCATTCCAGTTATTTACATTTTTTTTTCTTTTCTTCTCTTTTCATTTTTGTTTTAAGGCATTTGACTGCCTGCGATATTGTGTGGCAGCCATTTTACTTCATGCACCTTCTAAATGGCACATTGTTTGTTTATATACCATTATTAATGCATTTATAATATTGTTTGTACGTTCCTCTTTTTTTTATCGCATTATTTTCATCACTTTTAATGGCCCACAGGCTGTGCGTATCTTTTTTTTTATTATTGCGTGTTTTGTTACCTTGAAAGGTTAGGTTGGTGTTGCCAAAAAACAATAAATAAATAAAATGTCATCAGCATTTAATTAGCTGAATAAAGAGAGTCACATTCCCCACTAGATGATGTTTTACTCTTAGCTTTAATTAAGTGTTCCCAATATATAAAAAAAAACTAATAACTTTGACACACATTAAAACAAACACTTTAATTTTATAGTTATTTTTATTTGTAGTATATTTGTTGTATTTTACATAGATTTGGTTTGTCGCACTTTGGTTCTTGACGGTTTTTTTGTTTTTTTTTTTTGTGTCAATCCACATTGCGCATACATATATATTCAAGTTCATAATACATTTACTTTTGTTAGGTAAAAGTGGATTCCGTTTATTAGTTTATTAAATATGTATATATATAAATAATTTATTTACTTTGCTGTTGCATTCATTTATTATGCTCGTTTAATGCTCACTGAACTTAATACTAAACATTTATAGATAATTCAGTATCGACAATTGGTTTAAATATATATTCGAATACGCTCTAAATTATCCTCAACATAATTATTTATATTGTTGGGCTTAATAGTTGCATTCTTTTTTTTTGTGTATTATCCCAAATATTTTGCAATAATGTACACCCAATATATATACATATATATAAATATATGTTTGTGTGATTTTCATACGAAATGAAAATATTTTCGACTTATACAATTATCGTTTTAGATTTTCAATTATTTGCAGTAGTTCCACATTCATGCTTTCAATTGCAAACATTTATGTAAATATTTATTTGGGCTAATGAAAAAATCATAAACAGAGAGAAAACTGCATCCCATTTGCAGTATTTTTGCCCCATATTGTGCTAATTTCAGCAAAGATTAAATCAATTGAATCAAAAAATCATATTCTGCCAAATATTGACAGCCATAAATTTATTGTTTCAGAAAACATCGATTTATTTTTGTATTTTTTTTATCTTTTACTTATGCGCATATTGATTTCAGCAAATTTTTTTTGTTTTAGTATAATTTTAATGGAAGTTCTTTGGGAACAGATATTTTTGATATTACAGATTTTTTTTTTTGGCAAGTTTTATATATGATTGAATCCGAGCGGGCCAAATACGTATTTGATTAATACTTTAATATTCAATTTATTTAACCATCTAAAATCAAAATCAACTTAAAGTCACATTCACATTTAACTTGGCTAATTTTATTCAAGAAATTCCAGCACAATCGTGATATTCCAAATCGTATAAGCAATGCGTATTTTTTTTCTTAAAAAATCCATTAAATTTGTATCCGATTCGCAACATACTTGATTTAGTTAAATTGAACAATGCCACTTTTCAAGATATTTATGGATGCCAGTATTCCTAATTACCCTTGGGATAAAATCGTGTTCCTGATATCGATTTTATGTGTCTGTTGAGTGTGTGTAAGATAGTCGTAGCAAGTATTTTTTTTTTCTTTTTATTTTAAATTAAATGTTTTTTTTTGGCATTGTTATTGTTGTTGTACTCTATGCGAAAGATTGAAATTCAGTTGATATTTGAATATTTTTGTCTATTAATTTAAATTTGAACTATTTTGTTGAGGACATATGTAATCAAATTGGCTAATAATACTCTACATTTACCATTTATTTATTTTGGCTTTCAATTCTTTTAATAATCCTACAAAGTTTAACAAATGTTTTTAGCTTTGTATATATATATATATATATATATATAAGTACTGAGTTCATTTTATATACTTGTTTAAGAAGTGACCCGTATTTAAATAGTTCTTTTGTAGTTGTATTTTTATGTTAGCTGATTAGTTCTTATAGTTTGACTAGACCTGGCTCTACTTATATAATTATAAATATTTTATTGGTTTTTTTTTTTTTTAATTTATTTCTAGATTTGTTCAAATTACTTCTGTTTCCATATGCGTTCAATACTCTTTTCCCACATTGAATTTAAAAATTGTTTTCAATTATGTGTACATTTTCGTGTTGCCTGGTTTCTAATCCGGTTGGCCTTAATACAATATTGTAAATTAACTTGGCTAAATTAAAGCAGGTAATTGGTAAACATTTTTTTATTGTGATTTCGCTAGTGGGGATTGTTTGTTTGTTTTAAATTGTACGTTTCAAATGTTCCCATTGGAATATAAAGGTGGGCTTAAATCATGTTAGATTAAGATTAAATGTGCATATCGATTCTTTTCCATTTCCCCCCCCCCACCATCTTTTCAGAAATCTACCAAAATCTCTATTTGCCACTTGGCACTCCAACTTTGGTAATCCTTTAATATTTCTTCTGTCTGCACTTATCTGATAATGTGTTATAGCACAAGACTCATAGTACACTCAGAAAAAATAATATATAAAAATGTCCTTTTAAAAATGACTGCCGCAAAAAAAAATAGTATTTTAGTTATTCAGAACTTTCAATATTTTGGAAACATTTCAACAAATTAGAAATGCAACTCTGAAATTTTTGAAAATATTTAAATCGTCTAAATTTTTTTAGATCTGTACTTTTTTGTAAACCAATTTTGGAATTTAAATTTTTTTGATCTAAAATAATTTATTAATATCAAAATGTTAAACCTTGTGTTCTCAGTGTACTTTCCGACTAACAAAGTTCAAGGTCATATTTTTTTCTGAGTGTACAAGCGACAAACTACCCGTGGACTATTTGCTTGGCATTTTTCACTTGCGTTAAACAGTTTGTGGAAGAGGAAGAAGAGTTCTAAACTGGTAAACTATGATATTTTTTTTTAACAGTGTATCACAAACATAAGGAGAGCCAAGGGAAAGCCAGGAATTATCCGCTCTGTTTTAGTCCCGAATGAAAACGAATTCATTGTAGTGATTCCAGCGATTCTCCTCCGTATCGACGCCGGGTTTGGGCTCGGCCGCCGAACCGGCTGTGCCGGAACCGCAGCTGCCCGCCATGCGATAACCGTGATCGTGCAGATTATCAAAGGCCTGCTCGATGAAGCAATGCTTGAGGAAGAAACGCGATGTATACCGATCTGGGCCGCCATGATCGGGATCACGCGACTCATTCAGCGTATCCATAAACACCTCACGGCACTGCGCGACACGTCCACAGACCAAAATGCGCGACAATTTGCGGAATTTAACATCGGCCAGGCCATCCTTGCCAAACTGAAAGCTGCCCCGATACCCAATCGTGATGCAGCCCGGTGGCCGGGCATCTCTATCCCCCCGTATATACTCCAGCATCGCTGTCAATTTAAAGTGTTCCGCCTCGCGTTGCAGCCGCTGGCGCTCGCGGAAACCCTCCGGCAGATGCAGTGCCTTGTCGCGCAGAAAGTCCAATATGTAGCGGAAAAGGACACCATCACGGTCCACAAAATAGCGGCCCTTGCTGTCCTTGGCCAGCGAATCGCGACCCTCAGCACCAGCAAATAGCTCATAAAGCAAAGTTCCTTTATCCTGCAGCAATGTTGTCAACGTTGTCGTATAATGGACACCGCCAACATTGAGCTCCACAATTTCGGGCATGTTGTTGTTGTTGTTGTCGTTGTTGTAGTTGGTGTTACAGTCTGTTTGTTGTTTGCTTGTGGCACATATGAGTAGCACTTTCGTATGCCTTGCGGTATCTACACTCACAGGACTTGCTTTTCACACAGAGATTCGTATCCTGCTGCTGCTGCTCCTGCTGTTGTTGTTGTTGTATGTCTTATGCGTCGCGTTGTTATCTACCTTGAATTGCGAACGACAGTTTTATGTTTTTTTTTTATATATATTTTTGTTGTATTTATTTATTTTTTTTTGTTTGTTTGTTTTGTCCGCTTCGCCCGTCCGCACTCGCTGAGCTCTCGTGTCGAACTGGCCTCAGCAGCTCTGCCTGATTGTGGCACACAAAAAGTTCGCTCGGCTGGTGTCCCCTCCAAATTTGTGTGTGTATTCATTGGAGAAACTTTCGCAGAGAAACAGCGCAGTTTGAGAGTGAGAAAGTCAGAGAGAGAGAGAGAGAGAGAGAGAGAGAGCAGGCGCGAGAGTTGCGCACACGTTGCATTTGTTTTGTTATTGAATATTATTTTGTTTAACAAGTGGTTAAATTGTTCCATGTACTTAACTATATATATGTATATATTTTTGGGCATGGGCATCTGAGTGGAATATAACCTTGACTGAATGATGTGCACATATCTATGTGTGAGTGTCTGTGTGTGTGTGTGTGTGTGTGTGTGTCCATGGATGATTAATGAGTGTACTTCAATGTCAGCCTAGAGTGTTTGCTCTAAAAACAGTCAGCGTTGCAATATACATGCAACACTCATACGCACTCTGTGCAGCAAGTGGAACAAGTTGAAATTATAACTTTATTTCAAAAAAATATCAATAAAAAAGTTGCAATATTTCCGGTCTAAATCTTATGGCTTATTGTGAACTGTATTTGATGGCTTATTCGATGACATACACTTGTTATTTTTGTGTAACTGTTTACACCTTGCCACTGACATTTGCCCATTTTACCCGTTTACCCATTTGCCCATTTTGGCCATTTTTGAACATTTTGGCCATGGCTGTGGAGCAGCGAACGTGTCTCGCACAACCAAACGCAACTGGTTGTGGCAGCCACAGCAACCATTCCAAAATTGCTGCTGTACTTTTTGGCTGGCTGCCAATTGGACAGACGATATATGTTGTCTGCCTGCCTGCCTGCCTGGACTTTCACGTGGCACGCTCACCTGTGGCACAGGCGCAACGTTGACTGTGTGTTAACAATTCATGTGCCTGTTGACAGACACTGAGCATTGCCTTTGCGTCTCGACTCGACGCGACGCGACGCAACTCGACTCAACTCGACTCGAGTCGACTCAACGAGCATCAGTTCGAGGGCACACCGTGACGCAAGGTGGCACAATATTAGCCCCATCTGGCCAACATAAAAATCGACAATGAACAGCAAAAACAAACAAAAACAAAACTTAACAAAAACTAAACTAACCAAAACTAAAACTAAAAAAACACCACAAAAATCATCAGCAGCAACACGGCTGCTGCTGCTGTTGCTCCTCTTCTGACGTCATAACTTCGTTTGTAAGTTAACTTCACACACATACACACACACACACACACTCACACACAGACACACACTCACACACTAACACACAGACACACATGCACATTCACACACGCCTGCACACACTTCTAATTGAAGTGAAAACTTTCTGTTGGCAAAATACGTGGAAACCGTGTTTTTTCGCTGTGCAACAAGCTGCGGTCGCCTCATTTTTTTGTTTTTTTTTTAGCATTTTGTGGCAGAAGGAAGTCAACCGAAAAAACTCCTTTTCTTTGGTTTGTCTGACTTGTTTGCCTCTTCACTGTCTCGCTTCATTTCCGTTCCGTCTCAGCTCCTCCTGCTGCTGGTTGCGGTAGATTCTACAAGCTGCCACCTGTTTTTTGAATGGGCACGTCGCGATGTCGCCCATCAGACGCCTGTTAGGCCCGGTGACCTCCACCTGCTCCGCTGTGCCGGCACAGCTAAGTGCTCAGCTGGTGCGGGGGTACATCATAATCAAACCTTAAAAGACACCTTTCCAGATTTTCCAGACCTAAAATCAGTTTCAATTCAAAATGTTGTTTATAATTTACTGATATTTATTAAAAAAATAAAAATTTTAGTTAATTTAAACCAGATTAATTCAATTGAAATTGGACACAAAATATCATTTTTAGCTGTGCACAATTATTAATTGTTTAATTGATGATAAAAGCCTCCTCTTTGCACCGATCCGAAAACATGTTTAACACTTTTTTCCAGCAAATTAATTTTCCATAATTCACTTTTTTTTAACTTGCATAAATTACACTTCAATTTGTTTTAAGCATGTGTATTTCAATGAAATAGAAAATTAATTTAATTCACTACAACTATTTAAAAATATTTTGCGAAAAGTTTACCGCAAAAAAAATCTTTGCATGGCAAAAGTTTTATTTGCAAAATAACGATTAAAATTTAATTCAGGATTAAATAAAATAAAACATTTTGAACTATATTGCCAATTATTTACACTGAAGACAATTTTCTTCTATAGACTACAAAACTGGCTGTAAATTCTTTTTTTTCTATCAATTTCTAAACTTAAATAAATTCTAGTTAAAAACTAAAACTTTCAACTTTATTTAAGGCAATTCAACAATTTAAAAAGCTTTCAGGCAAATAGCTTGGCAAATGATTTATTTGGCCTAGATTTTGGGGGTAAATTGCATTTTATTCTGCGCTCCCCCTTTGGCAACGCCCCTGCTCCATGCAGCCCAGTCAAGTTTCGTGCGGTTTTTGGGAACACATTAAGCAGGCAGCAACAATTTACGCGCCATTACACAGCACGTGTTTGGAGAACACAGGCGAAAGTGAGACAGAGACAGACTAAGAGAGAGAACGAGAGAGAGAGAGGGAGAGAGGGAGTGAGGCATAGGCAATGCAAGGAAAGTGTTGGATGGGCGTGGGAGAGGAGTACATAAGTACTTTTACTTGGTGCCCAGTTGGAGTGCGGTTCTCTTATGCTCCTACGGCTAGGGCTTATGCTTCACTACCACCCACCCTCTCTCGCTCTACACTCCCTTCACACCCATCACTCCCTTTCAACCACCCACTTCCCATCCTCCTTTTCCATACATAGAACGCAATCGTTGCGCAAAACGTCCCCCAAGCTGGATGCCTCTTGGCTGCCTGGAAATTGATTTTGTTTGCCCATAGGTGTGTGTGTGTGTGTGTGTGTGTGTGTGCTTCTGTCATGAAACATTTTGTTGCGCCAAATTGTCACTTCACAGTGGTACTTATTTAATATATTGTTTACCTTTGAGCATTGTTATCTTTAGCTGCCAATCCGACCGGATGGGTATAAGGATGGCTAATCATATTTCCGCCCAGATACCCATCAAGAGTAAACACTTGTCTTTTTAGCTTCTTCTTCTTGTATTTTTTTTAGATTTGCACTTCAATCTTTACTTATTTACTTTTATTTGATGTGTTTGCTTGGCATATTTGTGCTTTGCCGAGAGCTGCCATTTATAAGTAGTTTTGCACACTCAAATGTAAGCATGCATATTTGTGCATATAGAAAATGCTTACTTTAATTATGAGAACATACTTTTGGTGTTTCCTAGCCGATCTTGTTTAAATATGCAGTTGATCAATGCTTATTATAATTCAAAAAGAACTGCTTTAAAAAGTTTTTCTTTTATTGTTATCGCAAATCGAATTAAATATCGATATTCATTCGGTCATTCCATTATTATTCGATATTCTTATCAAAAATATATGTACTTCCTGAGAATGAAGTTGCTTTTATTTGTCATTTCGCATATATTTTTACAAAATTATTATTACCCCTTTTATCCATTTTAAACGGGTTCAATAAAGAAATAAGGAAATCCTTCTACAATCTATTTATTTGTAGAAGATCTTAAAATGTTCCAACTGTTTTACCCATTCAACATTATCCATACATTAAAATTTAGGTTTTTCACCTAAAATCTCTGATAAAGAATGCGATACACAAGCGATATATGTATATTCATTTATAATGTCAGTATAAAATATACAAAAAAAAATATATATATATATATGAATCCAAAATTGTATTATATATAAATATATACATTCGTATTTATCTGAAATTTGTATTAAATTTAATTTAGTTTCAATAGTTTAAGGTTCTAAACCTTTGGGTCATCTGGCAAGCTGGCCATGAATAATTAAATAAATTTTTGCTTTTGTTATTCAATATTCGGAGAATGCGTATTTTGTGTGTCAGTCACATCAAATGCAAATCCGCAAATATAACAAATGTGGTCACTGATTGGCAACAAATCGATACCAAAAAATAACATTCCCAGGGTTTACGAGTGTCAATCAGAACTTTGCTGCAACTTGGGAATTGGAAATTTGATTTTGTGCTGCGAATTTTGGTCCAATGCCAATGCAAATTTCAAGCAGCACTTGTCAACAATGCCAAAATGCCAAGACAAGCAAATCAACAAACACAATGCATATATATATATATAAAAATATATTTATATATATAAATATATATTTATATATATGCATAGGTAAATTTTGAAACACACATACCCGTTCACGCTGCTCAGAATTGCTATAGCGAATGGAGGCGGCAAAGAAACTGGTCACCTGATAGCCAAAGCTGGCATAGTAGGCCATCACCTGGATGTAGTTGTAGCCCCTCGCTGCTGTGGCTCCTGCAAAGTAATTCCCACAAGGCACTCGTAAATACTCAAAGATTTGGGTTTTGCTGGACGCAAATGCTGGCATTGATAACGCTCCGAGGCGGATGACTGCCACACGTACTGCTTGTAGTTGACGCCTAGATTGGTACTCTTTGGCGGCTGCCCCACATACTTGGCCCAAGGCGACAAGCGATCCAACAATTAACCAGATTGATTCCGTGAGATTTCCTTTTTACTCTTTTGTATAAAATGAAGAGGCAACAACCAAATTGGAAATATTCTTTTTTGTTTTTCTTTTGGGTGTGTCTCTATTTGGGTGGATACATGTGGTGAATGGGTGGGTGGGGGGAAGGGGGTGGAGTGGGTGTGGTTAGAGTGCATGGGCTCACTTGCCAGTGTATCCTCAGGATACTCGTATTCTGTATTCTGACTGCCTGCACGCGCCGCTGCGCACGCGAGGAATGCAAATTTGCGTCTGGCTGTTGGGCAATTTAACACCATCCCAGCATATGCCTGTGTGTTTGCGAGTGTGTGTGGGTGTGTGTGGGTGTGTTTGGGTGTGTGTGTATATGTGTCGTGAAGGCGCCGCAGGGAAGAACGCGCATGGCAATAGATTTAATGGCACTGCATGAAGACTGCTCGCTGGCATGTAAATAAAAAGTGCATTAGTATGCAGCGAATGGCAACAAACAAAATGTGTGTGTGTGTGTGTGTCTGGGTGTGAGTGTGTGTGTGTGTAGGCATGCCTGCATTAGTATTTTTTATAAGAAAAAAAATCTAGAGTGCTTTAGATGAAAAGAGACAGACCCACACAGTTATTGCAGAAGCTGATTTTTTATTGCATTCAGCAACAGTTTGGCTCAGAGCCCATTCACTTCCCAACCTTGCAACCACCCCCCCTTCCCCCACCCTTTCTCGTTTATGTGTTGCATGTTGCAATTTTGTGCGAAGGACATTCCCGAAAGTACTTGTATATAGTACGTGTTTGAGTGTGTGTGTGTGTGTTTGTGTTTGAGTGTGTGTGTGTGTGTTTGTGTATGTGTGTGTTTGCTTTTGTATGTTTATGTGGCATGCTTCAAATGGCTATAAATAAACGCATTCGTTATAAAAAATAAGATATTTTTTCTCCTTCCTCTATTCACAATTTAAGTGGATTATTCAAAGCTGAAAAAATTAAATCTTTTGGATCTTGAGCCTGACCCAGCAGCAGTAACTCACAATATAATTTTTGGTAAGAAGTTGAAATTTGTCTAAAATGAGTAATTTCACGCTTAACGGTTTTAGGCGAAACATGTCAAATTACAATTTTTTTTTTTTATTTTGGATCTGAAAATTAATGTGTACTTGGGTACATCAATTATTGCATAAAATAGAAGAAATTTGTACTTCAAATCTTATTTTTGATTTGAGCTTTAACTTTTTATTTAATATTTAATATATTTATGAAATTTATTTTTTTAACTAAGAAGTAAACAAGTTATTGATTACGAGAAATATTGCAGAATGCAATTTTATTTTCATAAATTTTATAAGCTTTAAGCTATACTTTAAACTTTTTATATTTTATAGAAGTTACATATTCTTAGAAATTGGAAAGATTAATTTTATGATAAATATTTATTTTTATAATTGCTAAAATTTAGCTATAATCTACTCTATATATAGTTAAGAGAAGTTGTCAGGGAAATCGCCTGAGCCTAAGTTTTATTATCATTATATTCAGTCAGAAATGGGTAGATCGACTCAGTTATGAGATGCTAATAATGTAAATTCCCTTATGGGATCCTACATGGTTTGTTCGGCATATAAATTATATTTTTTTTTACTCAATTTTAATAGGTTTTGTATATTAAAATATATAATTTAAGTTAATAAACCACGAAAACCACAAAATTGCGATTAGTTAACTTAAAAACTGTGCTAATCGAAATATTTGAAATCATTGCAGTTTTACGCCAAGATCTTTGCGGCGAATTCGTCAGTTGCTGCAGTTCGAATTTGCCTCAATTCTGCTACTTTTACATGCTGCGATTCGATAATCGCCGCAAATAGTCATTGCAGATGCAGACTCAGACGAGACACACACAAAAAAAAACTATAAAATTAATTTACTACAGCAATTAAAATTAGTGAAACAGAAAAAAACAACAAGTAATTTTGCTAATTCAAATAGCAGTAATTGTTGAGTATGTTTATATTTGAAGGTAATTAAAGAATTAATTTGCAATTGCATTTTGCGCTGCAGTCGAAATCAGCAAAACGGATGCCACACAAATTCTCAATGGATGAGGATGGGCGGAGGGGCGTGGCCCGTTGGGTAAATTTGTTAATTTGCTTGTGCGCATTCACAAATCTGTTGGAAATCTGTCGAGCCGAGCGAACCAATGTGGGTGAGTTACAACAATGCGAATATATTGGTTCCATGACAAAAATGTTATGCAATGGAAAATTGTATGCAAATATTGCTGTTATTTGGATTTGTCAATGTATTCTCGGATGAGTGCCACTAAATGTGTGTGTGTATGTACTTGTATGCCCCAAACGAAACATATGGCACAAAAAGCATCATCAGCGAGCATTCTGTCTGAAAGTGTGCGGCGAATTGGCCGCATTTGTTTTTAGCCATTTGGCAAGCAGAATTCGTAAACAGAATTTGCATAGCAAAACAGAAAACAGACCGTAAAAAACTATGAATAGCATTTATTTGCAGCTCGTCGGTGTGTGTGTGTATGTGTGTGTGTGTGTGTGTGCATATGCTTAAATAATTTTTTATCTCGCTTTTTTTTGTTTATCTCAGGCCTTATGTATGAGAACACTTATCCGGATCTCGAGAAAATCTTCCACTTGGCCATTGCCAAGGCAAACGAGGAGAACGAGGAACTCAAGCTGCATGGCGTTGCCGTTGCCATTGACCCAAACAATGCCTTCGAGGCGTCCAAAAAGCTGTGCAAGATGCTACGGGTAGGTCTGGACATATCTCCCATATATGACTCAGAATCTACAAAATTGACCTATGCAGTTTTGAAAATAGCAAACTTAATTTTTATTTCAAAATCAAGGAAATATTTTTAAGTTTTCGTTTACTATTTTTTATCTTCCTTACATTTTTTTTTAATAATATTTTTAATGTAAAAAAAATGTACCTATAACTAAATGTAGATATGAAAATTGCAAACTTAATCTTTATTTTAAAATCAAGGAAATATTTGCAAGTTTTCGCTTACTATTTTTTTTATCTTCCTTAAATTTTTTTTTTAATAATATTTATAATGTAAAAAATTTAATCACAACAAAAATTTGCCTCAGAATGTTAAAAAAATTTACCTATAAATGTAGATTTGAGAATTGAAAACTTATTCTTATTAATTTAAAAAAAAAATATCATTTTTTTCTTAACAATTTTTACTCATAAAAGTCAAATTAATTTAATTTGCCTGCTTTTTACAAAATAAATTTTGTATAATCTCAAATCGATTATAAAAATTTTATTTAGAGCATTATTTCAACTCACAATTAAATTTCATGAAAATTCAGATAACTAGAAAAAAAATATATATTATTTTAAATATTTCCTGTAATTTTATTTTCAAGCAAAATCTGGTGGCTGTATTTGGACCAAGCACAAATCTTCCGGCTCGTCACGCATTGAGCATTTGCGATGCCAAGGAGCTGCCCTTTATGGACACACGCTGGGACTTTGGTGCACAATTGCCGACAATAAATCTGCATCCGCATCCTGTGCAATTGGGCATGGCGCTCAAGGATCTGGTGACGGCGCTGGGCTGGGAGAGTTTCACCATCATTTACGAATCCGGCGAATATCTGGTCACAGTCAATGAGCTGCTGCAGATGTATGGAACGGCTGGACCGCCGATAACTCTGAGACGCTATGATTTGGATCTCAATGGCAATTATCGCAATGTATTGCGACGCATACGGAATGCAGAGGATGATTCATTTGTCGTTGTGGGCTCAATGGAGACGCTGCCCGAGTTCTTTAAGCAGGCACAGCAGGTGGGTTTGCTGACCAGCGACTATCGCTACATCATTGGGAATCTTGACTGGCACACCATGGACCTGGAGGCCTACCAGCATGCGGACTCCAACATAACGGGAATGCGCATCGTTTCGCCGGAGCAGGAGCAGGTTGTGGAGGTGGCCAAGGCGTTGTACGAGAGCGAGGAACCCTTTCAGAACGGTAAATCACCATAATCTTCGTTTTATTGCCCATTTCAATAACGCGTAAATCGTGTCAGTCCCTTGCTGGGCAATTTATGCAAAGCCACACTGAAAAAAATTATACATCAAAATAACCAAAAGATTCTAATAGCCCAAAATAAATTAAATTACATTTTTAATAGGTTTTTTTTTTACAAGTATGCTAAAGATTTTCATTTTATTTAAACTTAAAAAGAATCTATTATTTTTTTTAAGTCTTAATTATCATTTCCATCATTAACATTAAACATTTGAAAAGCCTAGAAAGTACAATATTTATATTATTAGATATAGTTTCAAAATTAACCCAAACTATTTGTTTTTTTTTTTTTAAATAATAAGTCCTCAATTATCACTTTAATTTTTTGAAAATACTTTTATTTTTAGAAAGTGGAAATCGTACAGATTTTTATATTTTATTAGCAACAGTTTCAAGATGAAAGCAATAAATTTTTTCATTATCATTTTCATTTAAAAATTTGAGAATTTTTTTTTTTAGATAGTAAAACATCTAAATATTAATATTATAAGATGTATAAGATGAAATTAACCCAAACAATTGTTTTTAAAATAATAAGTTCTCAATTATCAATTTGAATCAGGAAATACTTTTATTTAGGAAACACATTTATTTCTAGAAAGTAAAAATCTTCTAAATTTTTATATTTTAATTGGAACAAGATGAAAGTAATATATTTTTTTTGCTAGAGATTCAAATTTATTAGGTCATATTTTTTTCAGAGTGTTGCATAAGCACATATAAATAATTGAATCTGCTGGAAAAATGATAAATGTTAATTTATCCCTTATGGCCTTTAACCCGCTACCCACTTTGCAGTGTCGTGTCCTCTGACCAACAGCATGGCCCTAATCTATGATGGCATCCAGCTGCTGGCCGAGACCTACAAACATGTTAACTTTCGACCCATGCCACTCAGCTGCTTGGACGACAGCTCTTGGGATAAAGGATACACGCTCGTCAACTACATGAAGTCGGTGAGTGATGCGAGATAAATGGCAAGAATACGCTTCCTAAAACATATATGTATGTACATATATATATATAGTTGACGCACAACGGACTCACGGGCCCCATTCACTTTGACTATGAGGGATTGCGCACGGATTTCCAGCTGGAGGTCATCGAGCTGGGCGTTTCGGGCATGCAACAAATTGGCCAGTGGAGCACCGAGGGTGGCTTCGAAATGAATCGTCCAGCTGCGGCGCACACCATCGAACCCGACATGCGCTCCCTGATGAACAAGAGCTTTGTGGTTGTCACAGCCATTGTAAATATATACAAAATAGTTGATACTTCAAATAATTTTTAGGGTTTTTTTTGTTATCAATTCATGATTCTTAATTTGTGTATGATTGCAGAGCGAACCGTATGGCATGTTGAAGGAGACATCGGAGAAGCTGGAGGGCAATGCTCAGTTCGAAGGATTTGGCATTGAGCTGATTGATGAGCTGGCCAAGAAGCTGGGATTTAGTTACACATTTTATTTGCAACCGGATAATAAATATGGTGGCCTCGATCCCAAAACTGGCGAATGGAATGGCATGCTACGCGAAATAATTGACAATGTAAGTGCCTCAAAATCTGTTTGGGAGGGGAATATGACCACATATACATATCCCATCGATTTTGCCCCACGGTCATTTATATCAATGAGCTGCCGCTTAAATCCCTCGTGCATAAACAGTGAACATCAATGAACATTACCATTAACATAATTGTGCCACAACCTCAACACCCATCACCCACTAATAGAAGCCACACTGCGCAAAAATATGTGGTATAAAATATTTCAGAAATTGGTCAAAACCAATCAAAATCTATTCTAACCAAATTAGAAACGAAAGTGCAGATTGAATTACGGGTTGAGTGTGACTCTCACTGTATGTGTGTGACTCTGTGTGTGTGTGTGTGTGTGTGTGTGTGTCTGTGTGTGTGTAAGTGTGTGTGTGTGTGAGTTCAAGGCCATGTCAATTTGTGTTAACTGCTGTTCGTTGATTTTACCATAATTGAAAAAATGACAAAATTTCAATTTGAGAATATAAAATGAAATCTGTATCTGAATCTGAATCATTTATCTTAATAGCTGTCAAAGTCATGATTGATTATTATATGCACAATTTAATATATTCATTCGTTTATCCAACTAACCATAATCCATAAAAAAATGAATATTTGAATAATTTATGAATTTCCCCCAATGTTTGCAATATTTGCGTATGCATTGCAAATTTTCCTTTGATTAAACAAATAATTCAATTGAGAACGGGAAATGATAATTGCTAATTAAATATGCAAATCCTTTTATTATTATAATTACTATTATTATTATTATTAATTAGCGTGCTGACATGGGCATAACCGATTTGACCATGACATCGGAGCGTGAGAGTGGCGTCGATTTCACCATTCCATTTATGAATCTGGGTGAGTGCAGCCCATCTCCAAACATCAATCTCCTCCAAATTTGCATATGCTTTATATATATATATTCTTTCCCCAGGCATAGCAATTTTGTTTCGCAAACCAATGAAGGAACCACCCAAATTGTTCTCATTCATGTCGCCGTTCTCTGGCGAGGTGTGGCTCTGGCTGGGATTGGCTTATATGGGTGTGTCCATTAGCATGTTTATACTGGGACGACTCTCGCCCGCTGAGTGGGACAATCCATATCCGTGCATCGAGGAGCCCACCGAATTGGAGAACCAATTTAGTTTCGCCAACTGCCTTTGGTTCTCAATTGGCGCCCTGCTCCAGCAGGGCTCTGAGCTGGCTCCCAAGTGTGTCCCATTTGAAGGTTTCATTTGAGATTTGATGTGACTAAACTTTTTTATCCTATTTGCAGAGCCTTTTCAACGCGCGCTGTCGCCTCATCCTGGTGGTTCTTTACGCTCATCTTAGTGTCCTCGTACACCGCCAATCTGGCGGCCTTTCTCACAGTCGAGTCTCTGGTAACGCCCATCGAGGATGCCGACGACTTGTCCGAGAATAAGGGCGGTGTCAATTATGGCGCAAAAAATGGTGGCAGCACTTTTACATTTTTCAAGGTAAGTCCATTGCTACACTCAGAGAAATATATATTGCTATGAATTTGAAATACAATTTCAAAGTTCAATTTTATTTTTAGCATATTTATTTTTCCTTCTGAGCAGCTTGTCTCTGTGCATCCTTAAGGGGTTACCAAGTTAGATTTGGTTTGATGCTGCTGACTGAGCTCCTGCTGCCCAGTGGTGATCTGCTCGCAGAAGCGAGTAATTTGCTGCAAGGATTCGGATCTGTTCCGACGCCACTCGGGTTCAGTTGGGAGCAATGTAGGAAAGCGAACATCACAATTTGAGGTGAAGTCACCGACACAAATTATCCAATGGATTGTGATCTTAGCATGAAGATCAATCCATTGTCTGCCATCACCTAAGTTCGGTTTTGTTGATCTCGAACAAGGCACATATCCACATCCACAGTTCCATAAAGTTCCTTTATGGGCGGAGTGATAGTAGTGCAACCCCTGGACAAAATTTTTACATTAGAAAAAATAAAAATATAAATTTTAAGAAATAAACAACTACATTTAAATTACAAAAGTGATGAGTGAAGAATGATTGTGGATGATGATTTCTCTTTAAGGATGCCAAATATCCGACTTACCAGAAGATGTACGAGTTCATGAAGGATAATCCCCAATATATGACGGACTCGAATCAGGAAGGTGTCGATCGCGTTGAGAACACCAACTATGCATTCCTCATGGAGTCCACGACAATTGAGTATATTACCGAAAGGCGTTGCACACTGACCCAGGTGGGAGCACTCCTGGACGAGAAGGGCTACGGCATTGCCATGCGAAAGAGTAAGAAATTTCATCATCCAGTGATTGTGCATCGATTGTTAAATGTGATTTTAGATTGGCCATATCGGAATGTGTTGAGCCAGGCAATACTGGAGATGCAGGAGCAGGGTGTGCTGACCAAAATGAAGACCAAATGGTGGAAGGAGAAGCGTGGTGGCGGCGCCTGCTCGGTAAGTAGGCACACATAACCCAAAAAGGTACATTTGCCTCTCCCCATGGATATGTGAATGTTACTGTGATGTTGTCTGTGTGTATGTGTGTGTGTGTGTGTGTGTGTGCGCAGGATGCAGGCGGTGATGCCGGCGCTGTGGCCCTCGAGATAAGCAATTTGGGCGGTGTCTTTTTGGTGATGGTTGTCGGCGCCGTCTTCGGCGTATTCGTGTCCCTCCTCGAGATGTTGCTGGGCGTCAAGGAGCGCAGCAGTGAAAACCAGGTACAAAACAATCCAATTACCTATTTTTCGCGTACGCTTTTGATTTTGTATTTGGCGACTGTATTTGGCCTGTAGTCCCTAACACACACACACACGCACACACACACACACATATAGTTATGCTCAATTTCCTTTTGACACCAATGAGTACAGGAAGTAGCCGATTCGGATGCATCCTCGCTGGGCTTTGCCAACTTAGGTGGCGTCTATCTTGTCCTGTTTGTGGGCAGCTGCTTTGGCAGTTTTTACGGCCTGATTAACTGCGTCCTCAGTGTCTGTTGGACCGCGCGTGTGAACAAGGTTAGCGGCTGGTTGGCGCTCCAAATATATAAAATTTGTGCCCACATAATATGTGTGTGTTAACAGCTAGTCAAGCTCCTCCGACGGAGGACGCGTTCGACGGATAGCTTTTTGTGTCGTCACTAAAACGGGGCATGCGAAAGGTCGACTGTAACATAAATAACGATAAAAAAATATATATATGTGTTGCAACAGCTTCTCCAACCACGACATGTGAAGCCACTTGATATGCGTGAAATACAGTCAAGTTTTTTTTTTTATTATTGTCTAACTCAACTTACAATTATTATATATATCATAAATATATATCATAAACTATAGAAGACTATCACAAGCTCCACTGTCAAAATTAAATTACAATAAATTGAAATTTTGTTATTTCTTTACAACTAACTTTTATTTAGAATTTATTTTAATTGCATGCATATATTTTTTTTTTAATTTTTCCAAGTCAAATCCGATATATATATAACAATTAATTTATTTAAAATTTTTAAACTGATTAAAATGTAATAATATATATATATATCTATATTTATATGTTTATGCATGCTCTTCAAGCCTAGGGATTACTGGAAACTCATGTTTTGTCTTGTATATAACAACAGGTTAGCTTCAAGGATGAGCTGCTAGACGAATTGCGATTTATCATCAAATGTTCGGGCAACACTAAGGCAGTGAAATATCCAAAAACTTCTGGCAGCAGTTCAAGGTCAAGCAGCAGATCCAAGTCGAAGGGCTCATCGCTGTCTGTGGACGATTTACCAGAAGATCCTTCCATGGCCGATGTGGAGGCCGTTAAAGATAAGCGTGCCAAAAAATAGGCCTCATCGAATTTTAGTACATTCTCACTTCGAAGTTCGAATAAAGTTTCTGCTGAGCTTTGTACACAAAACCAAATTTGTTCTCTTTTCCACAACCCAAAGCTCAATGACTAAGCTTTTTTAGAAGCAGCTGATTTGTCAAAGCTTTGGTAAATTGAACTTTCACACATAGAGGGAAATTCGCAACTCGAATGGGAATTTTCGAATTAGCTGAAATACAAACAAGAAGATGATGAAGAAAAAGAAGACAAGAGCAAAACATTTTATATCCTTTTAAATACCAATATATTTAATATGTTTTTATAATATTGCATTATACGAGTAAGTATATTGACTCATATTGAATAACATTCACAGTATCATTGGTTGTATATCTACTTTCCATTTCTGGTAGACACTTAGATATTGAAAAGGTAAAATTGTACGAAGTTTTCGTATATAATTTTGTATATGTTTAAGTATTTTAGGTCTATTTTAGTATATAATTCCCCTTGTTTTTCTTTATGTTTATGTTTATGTATGATTATTTATGTAAGCTTCTGATGTGTATATAAATATGTTTATGTAGTTTGTATAATACAGGTTTAAATATCCACTGGAGTAAGTATAAACTATCTATGCACACACACACACACACACACACACACACACACACACACACACACACGCTCACTGACTCACACCTACTTTCACACACATGCAAAAGGACTAATGAGACATAAATATATTGCTAGAAATTTTCATACATTTTGATTAATTTCTTTTTTTTTTTTTTTTCTTATTTTTGTTTTTGTTTCTGCTAATTTAGTTCATACATTCTTTACCGATTTTCCATAGTTTTGAATTATATTTCTTATTTAATCTTATATATTAAATTCATTTTACTTATATGCCAATATTAATTAACGATAACTGGGCACAACAACAAAACTGATGAGTCTAAATAATAGTTCTACAATATTTATTGCATTTAGCATTGCCACAATATGCATATTTTAAGCCATTTTTGATTTATTTTTTTTTATTATTGTATTTCGTGTTTGATGTGAATTATATATTTATTTTGTTGGTTCACATGTGAGTGGATAGTGTCAAACTCACAAATTGCATTTAAATATGCCCAAGTAATTATAGATATGCACTCAATTGAATATTCTCTGCATTTGGAGTTGTCCCAGACCTTTTTGGAACTGAATAGTTTAATATTGTTCAGATAGTTTTGGGAATCTACAAATTAAACAATGGTACATTGGCGAGGCTCGAATAATTTCATTTGATTTTCTCATTTTTACAAAATTATCGAATTGGATTATTCGCTTTAATAGATATTCGATATTAGGTGTAAAGTTTTAGTTGTACTTGTTAAAGTTGTTTAGTTTGTGTGGATTTTTTGATTTGTTATCGAATACACTTCCATGTTGGACAGTGTATCTCGGTGGGTGTATCAGCGTTGTTGTTGTAGAGTGTAGAGTATTGTTGCTTTTTTGTGTAGAAAAATGTTGACAATTTTGCAAATCACAATAACAAAGTATCATATTTAATTAAACAATTTAAATAACATTTGATTTAAGCCTCACATCGATTTCATAGTTTGATATTAGGCATTACATTTTGGCTGGCAAATAATATTGTGTTTTTAGTTTTGCAAACATATCGCTTAGGCTTAAATGTAAGTCAATTAAAATTAGCATTTTTGGATTTTAGTTAACATTTCAGTAGTGTAAGCTCGAAGATTTGTCATTGGTCTCGTATAAAAGTTGTATTAGCTTTTGTGTCCTCTTGTCATGATTTTTTTTTTTTTAGGTTTGATTAAAGCTATAATATTTAATACACAAATACATTCATTAACGGCAATTTGGAGTTATTTATTTTTTTTTTTTTAAAGGGCGGTATTTATGTATAACAAAATTGCATAGGTTTTAAAGCTTTTTGTAAAATACACATATATATTTTAATACACATTTAAAGCGTTTCCTTTTTTGTGTTTGTAAATTAGTTTTGCTACAAAGAGAGTTGGGAAAGTCAAGGAACCATCCTGAGTTATTTAACTTGAATATATTATTATTAGATATTTCCGCATAAATTTTTGGTGTTTCCTTCAAAAAGTGTAAAGAGATGTTGTTTCATTAAATTTTTGGGAACATTTCCCTGATATTGTCTAACTATATAAATATATGTATATGTATATATTTAAGTATGTATATGAATATAATTGTTTTTTGTTTTTTTTTTTTGAGTTGGGTACACGTTTTTTTTTCAGATCATTTTGAAAGCAAATAAATAAAGCTAAGAACCAAAGGATTTCTTAGCAAGTGATTTTTGTGTTTCTTTCAGTTGAGTATTTGATGTATATTTTATGCATTTAAGTTTTATGTATTTATGTTTTATAAAATTATATAAAGTATCCGATTTATCAGATATTCGCATTATTCGCATGTTTAGTTTCCAGTGTGTTTTTTTGTTTTTTTCTTTTTTATATTCATCTCAAAAAGTCATTAAAATAAATGCGTTTCTTTTGCTTGTTGGTATTCTTAGTGCTAAGTACCAAAGTGTATCTGTACCCAAGTAGTATTTAATCTGATGTAGTAAATAGTATTGCGGTAGTTTGTAGTTGTCAGTAGTAGTAGTATTACTTCTATGGTGGGGTATTGCGTGTAGTTGTTAGTTTGTTAGTTTTTTAGTTAGTTATTTAGTTAGTTGCGTTGCCAATTCGTATGGCTAAAAATTACCTAAAGATTTGTGTCTAACTATTTAAAAAGTTAACATCGTCCATCGTCTCCGGAACATCAGCAGAAGTCTTTAAAAAAAATGTTAAACATTTACGGAATGACAGAGAAGACGCATGCGAATTTAGTTCACACACACACACACACACACCACACGCACAACACACCCATTATGCGTTGGCTTGTGGATGCAGTGCTGCCTATGTGTGTCCCTCTCAAATGACACTCATGCGACGCCTGCCATTTCCGGGGGCCTCGGCTCAGTTGGAGTTGGCCAACGTTTCATGGCACACCTCCATGTAGTCTGGGTCATGCATAATGCCCTTTATCATGTCCTTGAGCATTGTGTAACGTGGAAATATCGGATACATCTTCGAGCTGCCATACTCTTCCTGTTCGGATACACAATCATGCACACACAATACACAGTTACACATTGAGTACAACTTTGTCCATGAGTGTAGGTCAATTCATTATGCTCACCTTTAGCACGCGTATCAAATGCCTCAGGCCAAGATATTTTTTCAGCAAGCGATACAAGTCATTAATCAGCTGTGTGTTCTCCAGCTCTATTTGCGCCGTTGTCATGTCTGTTAGGTTGTTGGTTGGAGGGGGAATGGACGAGGGGGAGAAAGAGATGCTGTTAATCAGTGTTTGCAGCCGAGTCAAGCTGATGTTATCAACTTACGTTCCAAACGCTCCATGCGTTCACGCCGCTCCGCAGCCTCCTCGGCAAGTCGAGCCGACGTTTTCACACCCTCGCCAGACTTTTGAGTCTTTTCCATAATTGAACACGCTCGCATTACGTACGAGGGTACGGTTTCCTGCTTCTCCTGCCGGGGTATGTCCACTAAAGTCCAGTACTGTGTCTCCAGACGTATCACTTCCTAGTCATTTGCACCATCAAAAAAAAATACACACAATAAAATTGAGCAAAATAATTGGAAATTTCAATTGTCAAAACAAAAAAATATTAATTTTCTTTTTGCTGTTCAACTTTAAAGTCATTAAGTTGTATTATTAATTTAAAACTTTATATATAAAAAATTTTAATATTTAATTATGGCTATTTTAAATGAAATATATTTTTTTTAATAAATAAGAAATTTGATTGTTTAACATTTGGCTTATTTATATGGTTAGCCATGTTTTGTCAATATACAAAATTGAATTATTTAATACTTTGATTCTTAATAAATAAAAGTAATTATTAATTTCTAAAAATTCGAATTAAAAAATTCAAATTCTCATACTACTTATTTACTGTGTGAATCCAAACCAACTGGAATACGAACCTTTATCATAAGCTTGAGCATGGGATAGCGCTGAAAGATGTTGCGATGACTCTTCGAGTCGCCATACTTGTTCATAAGGTTGATCAGTGCCTTCTTCACCGTGTCGTATGACTCCTCGAGGCGCAGGCGTAGCGAGCGTAGTCGTTCGTTGGTTTCGATGACCTCATCGCGTGTCATGCCACTTGGGGCACCCTCGTCTTTGACATCTTGAACAATGCGACGCACGCTCTGCGTGAATTTGCCAACAAAATTTGTGGTCGCTATTATAAGAAAACAAACAACAATATCTCATCAGAATAACAGATTTCAATTATAAAAAAAGAAGGGATTGTGAGGAAATTGCACGAAACACTGTCATTCAATTGGGAAAATGTCAGTAGACACGTGCATTAACCATCAATTTTATTCTGCGATCCAAGCGGAAATTATTCGTCTATAATTAAGTCGAACTATTATGCCTTGATGAATCGCATTAAAAATAATCATTATTTGCAATTCCTTAAAAATCTTTCTTTTTGCCGATTTTTGAGATTTGAACCCGCGACTTCCACACACAACCGCCACGCCTCTACGCACAGCACCAATGCCGTCACAAAATGTTGGGCAGCTTGGCCGCATTTTCGTACGTTTTTTACGGGTTTTATGTATGGTACTATATAAATGCTAGAATTAAATTCTTGTTGTTAACATAAAATGAAATTTCTTTTTGATTTTAATAAAGTTTTTACATATAAAAGTTTTATAAATTGTAACTTCTGTGTATTGAAAATATTACTAATATTAAATCAATATATTGAATTATTTATATCATGTGTTTTTATATATTTATTTATTTAAATATATTTTGATATTTTATTGTAAAGCAATTCGCGATACACGTTCCAAACAAATGCATGCAATTGTTTTTTATTAATGAATAAAAAAGTGTCGAGGCATTTGGAGGGCAGTAATTAGCATTGATTATCAGCTGCATCGTAAATGACAATCTATTCAAATGCACACAAAACGTGACATATTTATTATGGCCATGATTGGAAGTCTTCCAAAAAGGTCGTAGAAATATTTACGTGAAGCATTTCAAACAAAGAGAAAGCCTTAACTATACAAGTGCATCCATCCATCAAGTAATGTTTAGCAAATATTTCTTCAAGTGCAGCACGAATACATACTTTACACACTGTAGATGTGGCGTTGCAAGGAATAAAGCATTAGTCATCCAACAAACAATCAGCTTTCATTGTGCACTTTGAAAGTAATCGGAAAACCAATAAAAGATTGCACTGATAAAAACCATCAGAAATGACGCTCTCCCAACGGTGACGTCGTACTGCGAAGCAAATCAACGAACTTTGGACCGTTGATTACATGTGGGAAATTCTCAACAACAACAACAACATCTACGAAAGAACCGTATTTAAATATTACTTGCTTTGCAAATCCTATTTGCAAAAATGTATCCACAAAGAGTGTGGTGAGATCGCATCGCAAGGAGAGCAAATAACTGGATGCGCTCTCTTCGCGTGCTCACGATCGAATGGCAACTGGGCACGAAGAATAATTATAAATTCTTACATGCGGGAGATGTTGTCAGTCTCAAATAAAACATCCAACAGACAACACAGACGACGGTCGAGCGAAACACGAATCAAATGTGACAGCGAAGCACAAAAGCACAGCATAAATAGATAATAAAAGAAAACAAATATTCGAATACGAATACGAATAGTCGAGCATATGGCAAACTCGTGAAATATAACAAACCGCAAAGCCAAAGAGTCAACGATCGATTGTTTTTTATTGAGTTAAATTGCTACATCAAAAATCATTTATAATTAACATATTTTGTGAGACAGACGGCCGGCCAGTCTGACCAGTTCACACACAAACCGTTTAAGCATTTAAAACAAGTCAAGAGAATTATTTATTTATATTAGAGTGTGAAAAACTCCATCATTTGTGCAAATAAAATCACAACAATAACCAATCAAGGTAAGCAATATAAATTAGAAGGAACCTTTCATTTAATTGGTAGAATAATTCACTTTGATCATTATTCTTATTTATGCCAATTTTTTTTTATGTGCTTAAACTTTATTTGATGTTGTTTTTGCAACAGAAATAACTAAAATTTGCTATTTATCAAGGTTTTTATTGCTTGCTAACGATTTCTGCTGATTTGCATTTTGAAAATTGTTTATTCAACTTGCTTTTTCTTTTCTATATACATATATATATCATATGTGACCATATGATCTCATTTCATATTTATTTTTTTCTACTTTATACACTGACCGAAAGTGCTTTAATTCAATCGTTCAGTTGGTAACGCTTATCTGCCCCATCTTAATGTATATATATATTATTTTTTATATGTATTCTTGATCAGTATAAGCATCCTACTCAAAATAGTCTGATTATATGCGAACACGGGCCTGGAATCATCATATCATACATCGGAACCATCTGATATCTGCATTATACAAGAGTATTTCAACTTTTTGTACCAGTGCTAAAATGTAGATTCCGTTTTTTTTGTTTCTTATTAATAATTGAATCATGTTATATCCCAAAAAACTGTATAAAATATGAGCTTATTCCATTTGGGTTTGTTTTCGCAGCGGCTTATCAATAACTGCTGACGTCAAGAACATATAAAAATATATATATATATATATACATTTGAGTCCCACAAATTTTTCAAGTGTCTTACGTCAGCGACCCAGTGGGCGCTACTAATTTGTTGGCCTAACATGCAATTAATATTTAATCCGATTTTAAAACAGTCAACATTGAAGTGAGCGCATTAAATTTGTACTACGAAGGTTCAATTACACGAGGCAAATGTTATTGCAATTAAAGAATCATTCGCTTAAATTAACATTATTGATAAAAAAAAAAACAACAACAAAAGCAAAATGCCGGCGAAAACTGGTGTCGCTTGTTTAACTCGTTTCAATACATCCCATGTGCGAATCTGGACCAGTCCGAGCAACCTGCCAGGCTACAGTTGGCAATTCATCAGTCAAGTCGAGTACAGTTCCCGATCGTACGTACAAATATGCATTATACGAGTAAAAATATATGTACAGGGCCTACTATATGGTGGCATGTGTTATATGCAGTCTGTGCCACTTCAACAGTTGACAGTTGACAGTTGGATAAATGTCTCACGTAGTTTGTTTTGGTATCGCTGAGACACTCAGAGAAAAGAATGAGAAATTGGTGCATTGAAGGCAAGTTTAAAGTCAAAATTATATAGATAATGTGTTAAATATTATATTAAAAATAGATGTGTTATTAAAAAATGTTCGAATAAGCTAAACACTTTTAAACAGTTGCATATTTGAAATATTACTTTAATCAAGAATTTTTGTTTGATTAAATATTCATTTTCTATTTTAAGTAAGATTTGAATCAACAATTTATTGCTTCAATTTTTAGACAAGATTAAATTTTGCTTAATTATGAATAAGAACTTTGCACAGACAGATAGCTGAATAATTTATGGCGAATGACTTTGCAATTATCACATGATTTTTCTCTGAGTGTTGGCAACAGCGCTCGCTCTCTCTCGCACTCTCTCGCTCTCTCTCAACGCTCACGACCTTGTTGGCGACGCTCCCATGACTCCAAATTGCTGGCTGCACCCACACCTACACCTACAGTGCGACACGCCACACCATCACTCCACTCCCATCTCAGTGGGTTGGCTGATATGAGAAATCATACTGCGAAATGTTCGACTCCGTCATTTGTTACGCTGAATGCCCGCAATTCTCACAGCTTCTCACGGCGAGCGAGCGAGCGAGCGACTAATGAGCGGATCGGCGTTTGTTTACCTTTAGCTTTGCTGCTGCTGTTGGAACTCCACTCCCCTCACCACTCTCGAACCAGTGTAAACCGGTTGTTGCTAATTTGGCCAAAACACATAAACAAACAAATACGCAAAAAAAAAAAAAAAAAAATACACAAAACATATAAATGTGAGCATTGTGCATAAAGTTTTTTTTTTTTTTTTTGGCTGTGTTGTGTTGTGTTGTGTGTGCATTCATGTTTGCACTTTTACGTGTACATGTATGTGCGTGTGTGTGTGTGTGTGTGTGTGTATGTATGTGTTAGCTGCCTACATAAATAAGTTGGCCCTCCAACGGAACGTGTCTCGAGTTCTTTTTCGACTTAAACACTTTGGATTCAGTCTCCATTCGTGTTTGACTGCAGAAACACTCGTGTTGTGCGTGGAATATTCAAACATATATTCAAAGCAATACTCATCTCGTGAGTTAAATATATATTTATATATATATATATATATTAGATTTAAGACACTTTTATCTATTAAAGCTGGTGTGTAATTAAGACTCTGCAATTTCAAAATATCGTCAAGTGTTTGCCCTTTTACCAGCATGATTTTTATTATCCCAAAAACATCTTTATTAGTTTTATAATACACACACATATATATCGGATATGTATATGTACACACATGAGTGTGTGTATTTTGAGTGTACATATCGTGTTTTGGGTTTTTTTTTGCCTGTTCAAGTTCAAACTATTTGCATTTAATACATTTTGTTCACCCGCACATAATTTATATTGGATATATCTGGCAAAGCAACGATTTTGTTTATTTTTCCTGTGTTTACATTTTGCGTTTCTTGTTTATTCGTTTTTACTTTCAGCTTTAGCATTCAGTGTTTTTTTTCTGTATTTTTTTTAACTTCTTTTTTTTTATACACTGCAGCAGCTTTAAGTGGGTTAAAGGGGCAAAGTTTCCCACTCCGAAGGAAACGGGTTTCATTCTCTTTCTGACCAGTTATGAACTTTATTTTCAAAGAATTATGTTTCTGTTTCATGTTGCCTAAGTTGTAATTTGTTTTAGGATTTGTGAAGCGTATCTTCAAGTCGATCTATCCTTTTGGGTTTCTTCAGTTTGGCTGTGACTCACATTTTTTCCTTATTGTAAGTTGGGTTTTTACAATTCTTAATCATCGTTGAACTATGACAAGCAACAATTTGCATTGGCAAACATTAAAAATGCCACGATTATTAATCAATAAACATTTAAATGCCATGAATCAATATTGTCATAATTAATTATTATTACTACAAGTGCTACAACTCAGTAACTAAAGTGTGAACAAACTGTTGTTTTCCCATTGAAAACCTCAGACACGTGCGACAAACGGTCAACCACAAAAATGTTAACTACACATTTAAAAATAGTTGACGTTATTAAAAAATTATTATACAACAATTACAAAAGTACACACCCCCATATGAAACATTGCTAAGATTTCTCATTATGTTTCTGAATAATTTAACATTGCTAAGATTTCTCATTGAATTTCTAAATAATTATTCATCATCATTCGGCCCTGGGATAATTCAATGACGATCTTAAGTTGCAATTAATTGCATTGTTTATTGTTATTTGCAAACTGGTACTAAATTTGTTATAGACCACAAAATGTATGCAAATATTGACAGTTATTTGGTCATCAACACCAAGCTAATTAATGAGTTTTGCAAGAGATTTCTTTAATAAAATTAACATAAAAAATAAATACATTATATGGTTTAATACGAAAAAACCCTAACCGATTAAGTAAACATATATATATATATATATATATATGTTTATAGATTGTGTGCATCTGATGTCATTTTCAATTGATTGCACATTCTATGAATAAACATCTTTAATTAAAATGCCAAATTGCTTGTTATCTATTTTTGCTGCATTTGATGCAAATCAAATTATAATCTATATTCGAAATAGGTGTGCAAATTGCACATTGCTGAAATGCAACTGCAACTATTTGCAGTTAAATTTAAAGCAATTATGTATATCACAAATTGTGTGCAATTAAATTGGCCATCTGAGCACCGATTTACCCAAATTGTGATGTTGGTTGCAGCAGGTCGGCCAATTAGAGGCAAACAATAAAGTTAAATAATGAGTATAAATCACAAGCTAACTAAAAAACCTAAATATTGTATTTCCGTTATCAATTTCGAAATAATTTAAATCTTTGTTTTCGCGTGGCTACTCCGAGTATCTTGTGAACTTAATTGAGATCTTAACTTTTGGTCACGGCCAATGCACAAAGCAACGGAAATTGCTTGCGTCAAATGTGTATTTCGATGGGATGGCTGAGATCATGGGACATGAGGTAATTCTTCTGCTTACCAAGCCAACTTGTCACAGTTGACAAGAAGACAAGAAGATTTAGAAAGTAGCGAAAATCACCTGCTGTTTTGGGTACCTAAACAGCTGTCAATCAATCAATCAATCGGAGAGTAAAACTGCCTTTCACACGCCGGAATTTGTATACCCTAACAGAATTGTCACATCGATAAAATAACATTTATATTTCTCAAAATCTTGGAAAGTTTCGAGCACATTTTATGGAAACTTTTTACGGCTTTCTTAAAATATAAATATAAATGCATATATACAATTGCAAATATTGAAATTTCTTAGAAAAAATCTTATGATATATCAAATAAAAAAGTAAAATAGAGTAAGTTAGTAAGTAAATATTTCTTATTGTTATATTTTTTGTTAACAATGCAAATGCGCATGTGAAAACTAACAATCAAAACATGGGATTTTAAACGTACCAAAAACAATCAATTTAAAAAAGCTATTTAATATAAATGTAAAGAGTGTTTTTTCGTGATAAAAAACTGGTTTTCATTCAATAACAAATGTGCCGATTCATTGTTCAGATGAAAGCTAAAGAATATAATTGATTGATGTTGATCAATATTGTCTGTTATATTAATTGTATTATGTTACTTTGTAAGCTAAAAAGTTTAGTTAGAATCGCTTAAAAAATTCAGAGAATTCAAAGTAAAATCATCATAAATATTCACTAAATATATTTTGTGCTATTAATATTCTTAAATAGTAACATGTTTATTTCTAAATTTTTACGTATATTTTGGGAACATTAAAAGCTTTCTTGTTTTGGCTTTCTCGAGAATAAATATATGGTTTTTTTTACAATTTTTTGCTTGCATTTGCGTTATTTATTCTATTAATCATCCAACTAAGCGTATGCGTAATGTTTCTTGTGTATTGTTTAGCTTAATCCCATTTTTAGTATGCGGAAAACATTCCACACCTTTCCACTTCTTCACTTCTCCACTTCTTCTTTTCTCCACTTCTTCACTTCTTCTTTTCTCCACTTCTCCGTTGTTTCGCATCAATCAACAGACTAAATTGTCCTGCAAAATGTGACGACGTCTCACAAATCCAATTCGCACGTGCTTTGTGCCCCTTTCATATTAATGAGTGTGTGTGTGTGTGTGTAAACACATATATATATATATGTGTGTGTGGCTTGTGTTTAGGCCTTCCATTATGTTGGGGTAAAACTAACTGTTTGCTCAGCGGGTTTTAATTAGTGGAGAGATCGCCAAAGACCTTTGTTTCACAAATTGAGCGCATTAGGTGACATTCACAGATGTCAGCAGTTGGCTGCCACGCCCATTTAAGCGCAAAATAGATGGCGTGCCTGGTCACATTTTGGGCTTATCACGTTTTTGATTTATTGAATTCGTGCGACCTGCTCGTGCATTGAGATTGAAGTAAATTGAGTGGCGACAAAATGCAAACTGCATCGTGAGACACCCACAGAAAATGATTTATGATTTGTGATGATTTCAAGATCTACCGCAAAACGTGGGTTACAGCTAAAAAAAAAAAAAGGCTTGCCATTTATAAATATCCGTAGAAGCTGTCAGTTTTACCCAGATTATTAGTCATGTTGACTTCGGCTAACAGGAATGTGCCATTTAAATAACATTATGAAATAATGAATGAAGCAGAAACTCATTAAATTCTGATTGACTCATCAGCCCCAATTTGTCAACTTGTTGTTGGCCATTTGTTTAACAACTTTGACAGTGGGTCCTGGCAATAACGAACTGCCCACCTAAACACTGCTAAAGCCTACACAAATGTGACAACATGATTTGCCCACTGCCCCTGTCAGCCAGTTAAGACTCCATTCTTGACTGACCACAACTAATGCATCCTACGGGATGACCAGCTGAATGCTGCCTCTGCGTCTGTAGAAGACCAGACAGAGACTATAAATAAGCTGCTGGCTGTCAATATTATCCTATGGGACGTACAAGTCACATGACAGTTTTTAAATTCAATTGCCACATAATTTGTTTAGTACTCAATGCAATTTTCTATGCCACATTCCAGATGCCACATTGATCTGGTTCTTATTTTTTACTTTTGGATTTAATGTTTTTTTTGCTTCTAATTTAAAGTACGTGTGTTTCTCGGAATAGCGCTCGAGGGATCTGCTGTCGTATATATATATATATATATATACATATATTTTGCGTATGAGTGCATATTTGCCTCGGTTTGGCATTTCCATTAAAACTTTAAGTAATTTGACGCTGCTACTTTGCATTATTTAGTCAACAGCCTCCAGAGTTGGCCAAACCTCAATGCAGATGTGGCACCAACAATTTATGTATATTTCGTATATTTGCTTGTGTGTGTGTGTGTGTGTGTTTGTGTTTGTCAGCAGAAGCTGACAGTCCTCACAATACACCCAAAAAAAAGCAGCACAAAAAAGGCGGAAAAATACAGCTTAACTTTCTTTGGAGTCAGTACAAGGTACACTTACAGAAAAAAATGCAACATCCAGAAAAGATTTTGGTATACTACAAAAGGTTCTGTAAAAATGTAGCATAAAAATGGAAATTTCTTATATATTTTTACTTTCTTAAAACTAAATATATACAACTGAAATCAAATGAAATTTTAGAAAAATAAAAGGAAAATATTTAGACATAAAATATATATTTTTCTCCTGCTATGAACTTAAATGGCAAATGAATGAAAAAATAGTAAGAAAATGTTGACAATAATGTTGTTGTTGTGAAAGCAAGAATTTATGTAAATGTAAAAAATAAATTCCTCATTGCCAAATTTATGAAAATTACTGAAATTACTGGAAAATTTCATAATATTTCCCAATTACTTTATGTTGAGACTACCCCACATTTCGTTTAAGAACTTTACTATCTTAAACAACTTCAATGTATGGTTTTTGCGTACAAAAAATTTGAGCAATTTGTTTAAAGCTATGTAATATATTTTTTTCAAAGTGTAGTCGGAAACTTGTGTGTGCGAAGTGTTTTTTGAATTTGGATAAACCTTAACTTGCTCTGCGTATTTGATGCCAAATGTGAATTCTTGACACAGACACACAAAAACCGACATGCAATTGGATACACAGCTTGACAGAACATGCATGTGTGTAAGTGTGTGTGTGTGTGTGTGTGGCATCAAACACAACAACATCGATTGATAGATAGACAATAATTACAATTGCAACAACAATTTTGGTTTATTGTGCGGTAATAACACACAGGCGTCGCACACTGACAACAGCCATCAATGCTCAACAATGCAAACAGTCAAATACAGAGACACACACACACTTACACACACACATGCAGACACACACAAAGCCACTCACAAACAGGAGCTGAGAACGCAATCAGGCAGAGAGACAAATTGACAGACAATTTAGCTGTCAATTGTATGTCGCTCGTTTGGCGGTTGCTGTTTGTTGGTTGCCCAATGAATCCGCAGGAGTCGAGAAAAAGCAGCAGCAGCAGCAGCCGCCTATTGGCATTAATTTCGCTCGTCCAGTGTCCATTATCCTGCGACCTGAGTCCATGCAAAGCAGCGCACAAAATGAAAATGGCCATTTGATGACCGTTAAGCTGCTTAAATCGTTGGGCCAAAACTTAGTTTTGGCATCACTGAATAAGCCAGCCAACATTGCCATTAACTCAATGGGGCGTGTACTATTTATGTACAGTTGTACACACACACACTCACTCACACACACACACAATGTCTTTGACTTGCACTTGGCCAGACAGATTGCCCCGAATAATCTGTATTGTTAGCTATGCAAACTAATAAATACTTTGTGGCGCCACTTCAAACTGGCCGCAAGGACCAAAATCCCAGTGCTTTTATATTTTATATTTCTTTTCGCATAAACATACAAAAACACACACACATACACACACACACAACATACACACACACACTAATTTGAGAATTTGCATGCTGTGTTTTGGGCGCCGCCAAGTGCATATAATTTGGTAGCCCGACTCTTTTGACTTTTGGCCTTTTGGCGCAACTTTAGCAATTAGAACTGCAGATCCTGGGTAAGTGGTATTTGTGGCAGCCCAGACCCAGTCCCAGTCCCAGTCCCTGTACGAGTACCAACACCAGTCTCAGTCCCAGTCCCAGTCCTGTCACAACTAGCATGCTTGCTAACCGAGCAACTTTGACAGCCACTTGTAGCAGCTGCCACACTCCCCCCGCCCCCCCACTCATTTGCCCCCTTGCACTTCCTTATTGGATTGTTGTAGTTTCGTGTGCGGTCTGTGAGAGTCACATGTCGGTGCCCCAAACTTGTGTTCCATACATTTTATTCCGCCGAGATAAGAGCAGTAATTTAGTTTATTTCACTCGTTGATTAACCATGTATAAAAAAGAAAATTTTACGAATTTTGTTTAAAATTTAAATCATTTCAGTTCTCTATAAATTGTATGTTTTTTTAATATATATACTATATTTTTAATGATAAGACATACTGATAAGACACACTCGTTAGTCGAGTGCATTGCTTCAGCCAGAATAAAAATGTACTTTTGTATTATTTTTACTTTTGCCCCATTTCACCAACACAGAGCAAACTTTTGTGTGTGTGGCACAAATGAAAAAATATATAAAAAACATTTTGAACAATAATAAGAAAAGTTGGCAGTTTTTGGCCCAGAGCAGAGAATAAAATGAGAAAAAAAGCAGCGTGCATAATTTCAACGCAAGAAACCATAAAATCCAAAGCAAAAAGAAAATCATTTTCAAATATATTTGCTTAAGTGAACCACATTGCAAATATGCGCATTAAATACACAAAAAAAAAACCCATGACAAAAACAAAAAAACTGACAATAGCTGGAGGTGTTTCATACAAATAAGTGTCATCGCTCGTATTACGTATACGCAACGTTACACACAATAAATCTCATTTGGCATAATTAAAATGGAGCAGCTAAGAAAACTGTGATTTGTGCATTGATTGGGTAGCAGAAAATTCGTATTAAAAGGGAAACTTAAATTGCATTTGCATTGCTGGCTTTTATGTGAGGTCCTGTGTAAGTGACAGGACGACACTTTGACGCCTGAATAGAACCAAAAAAAAATATATATTTATATATACGGCAAGGATAAAATTTGCTACTATTTTTCTTTTGCCATAGCCCGGCATTGCAAAAGGTATTTAAATTCACGTCACACGTTTTTTTTTTGGCATAAACTGATTGTTTTGTTTTTAAATTTCTGTGAAATGAGCTTAAGTTTTTAAAATTTAAATTGAATTTTGCACGTCATTCAAAGATATTGCTTTGCTTACCTCGCTGCATATTTTTTTTTGGTTATTTAAACACGATTTTGTTTACTTTTAATCACTTTTGGCAATGTGTTTTGTTTATTCGACATTGATGAGTTTTTCCTACAAAAATTTCCATGTTTTCAATTAACTCTGATTGACATCTCCTGTTTGTTAAAATCGCTGCCAAACCGAATACCGAATACTGAATACTGTGTCACTTTGTGGCCGCCCGACTTGCAAGGACTATTCCTTCAGATAATCTCTGGCACAGAGTTCAGAGACCGTTTCGTGCAAACAGTCCGATTATCGTCATCGCCAGGTGGTGGCAAATATGTAGTTAGTAGTTGGCCAGGACACGAGGACACGGTTGACTGGCTCGGCCCTTGGTGTCGTTGTGTGGCAAGTGACTAGTTTACCAGCTAAATGGTTACATTACGCTCATTTGGCGAAATTGCACTTGTCCAGCTAACCAGTTGCATGCAACAAGCCAGGCACGGACATGTGGCACACTCACAAAATGTTTGCCTTCGTTTTTATCAAAAAGTGACAAAAAACTGGATGAGAAAATAATTTCAAAAATAATACTATTATTATTATTACTCATTGGAATTTCCTGTTGCTGCAGAATTTGATTGGCCTTTCAGTTTGACTTTCTAAAAAATAAAAAGTTATTTTTTTAAGTGTACTCGCATCGCCTGCAAATGCAGTTGTGTGTGTGTGTGTTCGTCTGGCAGTTTGCTAAAAGATTCTTATAAAATAGAATTTTCCCGTAGGTCAGTCGACAGGTGGGTTCATTGGTCAGCGGATCGCCAAGGCAAATGGCTGATCGGATGGCTGAACACTTAACCACTCAATTGAGTGTTGCACCTGCCCCAGCACTTCAGTCCATAAATAATTACTCAAGTGCTGAAAGGCCCCCACATTTTAGGAGCCGGATTGACTTATGTTCTATTAATATCAGTCTGCCAAGTCCTTGTGCCACATTATTTGTATATGTTTGGGTTACTTGTGAGTTCTGTGAATTTAAGTGTTTCTTAAAAATAGATTTTATAAAATTCAATTACTGAAATTGAAAACCTCTCCACCATTAAACATTTAGCTATATATTACGAAAAAAAAAATATTCACGAAACAAAAAATCAGATCATTAATCAAATTCATAGAAAAAAGGTAATAAATTAAAATGAAATTTGTTCTTGCAATTTGAAAGATTTTAAATTTCTTTTCTGCAAAATTATAATTTTAAATATTTAAAGTCAATGGCATTAAATTCGAATTCATAATGTTAAATATATATTTAGATTATAAAAATAATACACCAATTGTTCAATTCGTTTTTTTTTTTATAAAAATAGATATAAAATTAATAAATTGCTGAAAATAAATGCTGCTCAATTTAGCAAGCGAATTATTGATTTTATTTATTTTCTAACAGTTAGCAAAAAAGAGAACCGCATTTGCCCCCTTTTGTGGCACACTTCAATGGGTTCAATGTTTTGCATATTGAAAAGTGCTTCCATTATTAAATTATGTTATACAACATTGTCGTTAGACATGCTAACTTGTAAATGGACAACCAATAAATTAAATAAAAAATGTATTTTCCAAAATTGACAACAATCAAAATATATTTATATGCTCTGTAAAGATGGCAAAATGGATATATTGTCTGTCTGTCCCGTTTATCGATAACAACAGAAGACAAAAAATAAAAAATATAGAAAATTAATATTAATTTAATAATATGAATATTAATTCGTGAAATTTTCTCTCTTTGAATGGCTTTTCAACACTGTTTACCAGCTTTATTTCTATCTACTGATCAGATTTCTGTAATATAATTTCGCCTTGAAAATGACGGCTTTTATAATACTCAGTTTTTCTCGTTAATATTCGTCCTGTTGGCAATCGGAAGCAAAAAAATAATTAACAATATTCATAAATATAATTTTTTATATATATATGAAAAGCATTTTTTTACGTAATAAAAACCAGAGCAGAAAATATATAGCTTATATCTCAAATGGGAAAGAAATGCTTTCATTTTTCTGCTGAAAAATGAATAACTTTTCCCTTTAGCGATTCTCAGATCGTAGATAATGTTATAACTCAACACTTTGGCAAAAGATAAGACTTCTATATTTTCCCCTGTATTACTAATACTTTGCTGGCAGTAAACAAAAGTAATCAATATTTGTGCAGGTGATAATATTACTATGTTTGTATATATGACTCAACTTCTCAAAGTTCTCGAATATTACTTGAGTTTCCATAATTGACAGTAAAAATGTGTAACATTTTCTTGCTCACCTGGATTAAAAATAATGTTTCCTAATTTAGTTATTAAAATTATTATATACAAATTATAAATACTTGGTGAGAAGTTCTTTGTTATTATTAATAAATTTAAATGTTCAACTGTTCCAGGGTATAAATACATCTGTATATGTATGTGCCTATGACGAACATGCTCGACTGTTCGCATTTTATTTAAATTCAGCGCGTTTGCCCGCCAAGAGCTCAGTATCGAAGTGATCTCCGAGGCGAAGCGACCTAATAATATATCAAAATATATAAGAAATTATATTTAAATAATTTAAATACCAATTTTAAATACAAAGTGAGTTAATGCAAAGTTTGTTGGTTAGTTTTTGGAAATTTTTGGTATTGTGTTTGGGCTTCCTTTTTTTTTGTTTGTGGCTACTAAGCAAAGTTTGCGTCAAAAGTCTAAACGAGTCTGGCCACTTTGGTTATATGGACTAAAGTGCTGTAATAATTCCGAGCTCTTTTGGTAGAAACACACACAAAAAAACAGATGTCAGAGAAAAGTAATCGAAAAGTTTACCACAAGGCAAAACAGGCAGCAAAACCAAGAAAAATTGCACCAAAAGTTGATGTCTAATTTAAAGCAAACTTAACTCGAGGCGATGTCAAAAACTCCCCAAAAAGTAAAACCACAACAAAATTTACAGAAGCCACAGGAAGTTTGCTACTGCGAATGGGGGTATGGGTTGTGGGCAACTAATTAAGATTGAGATTCGTATACAATAAAACTTGACACTGTGCCCTCCCTCAAACTAACCAATGATGAATCTATGCACTCTGTCAATTTGTAGTAACCACTCCAAACACACTCCAAAGGACCAAAGGATGAAACAAAAGAGGCAAAAAATTTCCGGCTCTGCATTTCCGGTCCTGATTCTGACTCTGCTGCTCTTTGTGGTCCAAGCAGCCAGTCGACCATCCACAGATAATGAAGAAGACATTGCATCCCTGCCACCAGATGTGGACAACATTGAGGTAAGTAACCAGCTGCAGTTCCTGCTCCAATTACAACATTCAACAGCAAAATGTTTGCCGCAGTTCCATCATGTGAGGGTTGTGGATGGTGTTACGCAAGAGGATCACCCCGTGGTCATGTACAAGGAGGACTTTGTCAACAAAGATTATGGTTAGTTTATATTGATTTGCTTCACACATCGATATATTAATTAATGATATTCTCTGGCACACAGATCCCAGTAAAAACGAGACCAAAACTTTCAGAAGTCAAAAGCGAATTCGGCATCATCGCAAGTCCGATGCCAAACAATTGAGGATTGAGGAGTCAACGGAAAAGATTCTCTTTGACGTGCTCCCGGAGACACCATTAGTGATGAACGATGATGACTCTGCCGGCGACAACTTTGAGGTTGCTCAAGTTGTGGTGCCCTCGAAGGAGGATTTGCCCCAAAAGTATCCCAAGAAATATCACAGTCGCCATCGTCGCCAAGCCGACAATCCCTACACACGTCGCCATTCAGTGCAACAACCCGCAGTTTTCTACAGTGTACCCGTTGAACAGAAGACGAACTATCAGCGGTAAGTACACTGTTACCAAATTCAGTTCTTAATTCAAGTTCAACGAATCCGAGTTTTTAAAAAGATAATTAGCATTGGAAATTATAACACAAAAAATATAAAAAAAATATATATAAATAATTTTTTACGGGTTTTATATAATTTTTAAGCTATTATTTTGTTTTTTGAGAATAAATAATTATTATTTTAGATATGCGGTTCGTGGAAACTCTCCAAAGTACAGTGGAAAATTGCCTTATTGGCAAACCCAGAAACCAGTTACCACACCACAATTTTCCATTACAAATCGTGATGGTTTCGATGAAAATAGCCTGTTACACAACTCGAATCCGGAGGATGCCGACTTCTCGGTATTCGATCAGCCTCGTCCAGAGGAGATACCACCGTCAATTGATGCTGTCTTTGCTGGTGAGTTCCAGTCACCACCCGAGCACAAAGAAGGTTTGTCTAAAATTAATTCCTCATCGCGAAATGCTTTGAAATGCTCATTTTTATTTTTATTTTTGTAAATATTAACAGATCGGGTGATCTGGTCACAAAGTGATAATCGTCGTCCAGGAAGTAAGTATTAAACAGCTACAATATCAGTTCATCAATTTGTCATTTCATATGGATATGGATCATCTCTTTCTCTAATTTCTCTATCGCATCTTTTTATTTAACCATCATTCATTCGTTCTTGTTACGTCACAGCACGGACAACCAACCGGCCAGCGCAATCGTGGTCAGTCAGGCCAAGACCACAAGCACAGCGACCCGCGGTGACCAGTGCACCAACCCGACCAACCCGACCGACCCGACCAGCCAAGGCCTCCTCCTGCGTTTGGGCAATAGTCAACTGCTGCTCGCAGGGCAGCAACCAAATTCGATACAATTGCTTTGAGTCATTCGGTTGCCACGGCGCCTTCTGGGGCGTCAATCCTTGTGCGGCCAATATACGCGATAATGCGATCGCCTCTCTAATAAGTTAACAGTTTTGCTGCGACTGAATCCAGGCATAGTTTTAGTAACCCATTTGTGGGTGATTTTTCAAAGTATTTATTTATATATATGTGTGTGTCTATATATATATTCATTTAAAAGTAAAAACAGGAAAATATATATTTTATTTATTTAGAATACGTTCAAGCATATGAATAAACATTATACTTGATCAACATTAAATGCGCTTTATATATATATGTATATATATAATGTGATATGTAAGAGCATTCACTAGTCTGCTTGATTGATTATCTCATTTTTGTTTCTGCTGCTGCCAATCAACTTGTTCATCTCTGAACTTAATTACACTTTTCTAACTGCAGTTGAAGTTAATTGGATGTTGGATACACCATTTCAAAAGCAGCAAACAATGGACAAGTGCACAATTATGGTATTGGTGCACACATAAACACTTATCCTTAATTAACCACATAAACACAGCTCCTCAATTAACTAACTCACATTACATCATTCCAATAATTGGCCAACTTCACTGACACTCAACACTCAAGTTGCAACAGTTAAAGCCGAACAATATGCAAAATACCCCAGTGATGGAAAGAGAGGGGGGGGGGGTGGGGAAAGGGGGAATCGTAATTAAAGTAAATACGCAACAATGTTGTCACTTAATAGCCAACAGTTGTTATTAACTGCATGGTCAACCAAGCCATGTTTATTCAGCGGAGTGTAAATAACCGAGTGAAGTTTCAATTAATTGTGTAAATAGACATGGCATTCATACACTCAGCAATAACTAACCCAAACCACATGCATGAATCCACGGAAAAGTTACCATTTTGGCCCACTTTTAATTGCAGTTCAGGCTGAATTTATACCGCCGTCTCTTGCCGGGCCACCCGCTCCGCCACGTCCCATTCGTCCGCGGCCACGTCAAGGTGAGTCAATGGCGCTCTGCCACAGACTACTCAGAGTAACTCTAATCACTAATCTTATCACTATTCACAGATGCCGTGCAGTATCCCAAGGAACCAGTCCACGAATCAGGCAGTGATTGCCATCGTGCCTCGCTGCTGTGCTGTTCTCTCACTGATCAGAGTTCATTGTACGACTGTTTCAGTCGGGTGAACTGCGACTATAGCATCGCGCGTATAATCTCAACTTGCTCCTAGTGCTTGCCACTTGACCACCACAGAGTGAGGTTATCCGTTTTGGTCAATCCTTTCTTTTTAATTGATTTGATTTGTCATAATAATTTAGTCTAGGCTGCTCCACAATGATCAATTTATACTAGCTACACTGAGCGAAATAATCTTCATAATATATATTTAGAATATCATAAGTTTAATTTTGCAATATTTTCTTGTTTTAAGTACGATTTCAATAATCAAGTATTTTTGTTTGCATTTGTGGAAAAAATGTAAAAGCAAAGTACTCAAATTATTATATTTTCAGCTTTGAATAAGCATATTGTGATGAATTAAACAATTTGTGGTGAACGGAATTAGGGGATTTCACATAATGTGACATTATTAATTGTAATCGGTTATCGGTTTAGCATACGATTTTTTTTTAAGTAGAACTACAAATATATCTCTCTTTTCTCTGTGTGTACTTCTCAAGTGCCTGGTTTGTATATATGTTTCATAGTTTATATTATATAAAATTAAATAAAATGTACTCCATCGATATAAGTGCAAGTAACTTGATGTCTTTTCTTTTATCTACTTATCAGTAAATAATAAACAGGTTTTAGTTTATAGCTGTTTGTGTAACTTTTTTCGAATTTATATCGCCATCATCTGACATTCTCTTAGATGTCAAGGAGTATCGTAAGCCTCACATAAGTCCTTCGACAGTCGGCGACAGTTTGCCAACAAATCTCAGTTGACTTAATTTGCCAGAACAATGTCTTTTGCAACCTACGCACAAGTCCATAAGGCGATTACATTGTGGTTACTGTTATGCCACGCCTACATTGCCAACAATGCTGCAAGGCTTAATTGATTTGTGTGTGTTTGTGTCCTTTCAACAAAGTACTGTTACTGGCAACTGGGCACAACACAAAGCGATTAACTCGAGCGAAATGCAGCAACATTTTATGTTTTGTGAAAACAGTTTTTTTCATATCCATTTAATAATTTATAGACTTGAATAAAAAATAGAAAATACTAAAAATAATACAATCAGTGCTCGAATAAAAACAGATTTATGTCTGTCAGGTAAGTTTTTAAGTTTAAAAGTGATTGAAATAACAACGAAATATTTTAGTGCTTGCCTAATTTTATATCAAAATGGCAGTTTGAAATATATTAATAGTTGAATATATTAATTAAAGCTCAGCACTCAAAGGCAACTTAAGAAACACCTAATTATTGTTCGATTTAGTTTATGAATGGTATAATTTTTTAAATTATATATATTGCTAAAATCAACACTTTATTAAGTACACCAAAAAGCAATCGATGCTGTTGCTTCCTCTTCTGATTAAAATAATCACTCTTTTTTTTAAAAAAAATAGCAGACTAATTTTAAATAATAATTTTTTACAGCTAAAATAATAATAATAGTCTAAGATTTAGTCTTCTTTTAGTCAAAATTAATTTCTGATTAAAGTAATCACTCTCATTTCTAATACTAGCAGACTAATTTTAAACAATAATTTTTTACAGCTTAAATAATTGGTAGTAGTATGTAAATAATGTTAATATTCTAAGTTTTAGTTTTAGTCTAAATTAATTTCTGATTTAGTCAATCACTCTCATTTTTAAAACAAGCAGACTCATTTTAATAAATAATTTTGTATAGCTAAAATAATTGCGAGCAGTATGTAAATATTAATAGTCTCAGTTTTTGTTTTAGTCTAAATTTATCTCTGATTAAATTAATCACTGTCATTTTTAAAACAAACAGACTCATTTTAAATAAATAATTTTTTTTTGGCATACAGCTAAAATAATAATATGTAAATAAAATTAATAGTCTTAATTTTAATCTTAGTTTTATTTTTAGATTTAGTCTTACTTACCACTGCCGCTGTCATAGGAACGTGAAGTGGATCCACTGGTATTTGAACGTTTAATCTCACGTCTGCCCATGCTGTCTCTTTCTGTATCCCTGTCTCTGTCTTTGTCTCTGTCGGAGCTTTGATGATGTGCCTGTGCCGCAGGCACTTGCTGTGTGTAGTGGTACGAGGATGAGGTTGTGTTATGTGTGTTGCTGGCCACGTGGCACGTGGCAAGTAGTGCACAAGCTGTCGAAGCGGCCGCCTTGGCAACCGCAGAATTGTAACTAGAATTTGCTGCAGCTGCTGTTGCTGCTGTTGCTGTGGGACTATTGCAGTTGCTGCCACTGCACGGAGTGCAATTAAGGGACGACGGTGTGGATGCGGTGCTGGTAAAGCGGCTTGCCAACAGCGAGCCAACACTGTGTGCGGTGGGGGGGTACTCAAAATAGTTGACCTGCAGCTGATTGCCAAGCAAATTAATAGCAGGCTTCGCGGCCAAGCTGCTGTTGCCTGTGTTGCCTGAGTTGCTGCTGCGTCTGTGTTGATGCTTTTGATGAGGATGCGGATGCGAATGCGAATGCGGATGTGAATGATGTTTCTGAAGCTGGCTGCTGCTGCTGCTGCTGCCGGCAGTCGATTGGATTTGATGCGGCGTTGGCGGCGGCGGAGGACAAGCGTTGTTGATGCTGCTGTTGCTGGAGAAGGACGATTTGCGCAGTGATGATGGTCTTAACCCTTTGACAGGGTACAATGGGTACTATCGCCCGGCAACGCGTACCCAATCGCGGTGGTCTCGATCACTGTTGTACCAAATGCCTGCAAAAAAAAAAGCGAAAACGAATATTCAGTTAATGGACAATGGCAGCATCGATAAGTAAGTTAACAATAATGTCAGATTAAAGGCAAAGTGCACTTAAAGCGAGCTAAGCGCATTGCCGATAAACACATACACATACATATGCGCCCCCCGACCACGCCCAGCATCGTAAAAGGCAGGCCATTAACCAAGCGAAAGTAAACCATTGGAGACATCCTCGTCGGAGCCAGTCAGAGCCAATTTTACCAAATATTTGGCACATGAAATCATTTTGTGGTAATAAAATTTCACGTCCCACCGGGCGATTCATTGATTTGCTGTAAAGCTTTGCTTGCCACAAGCTGACCACTAACTGACACACGCACACACACACGCACACACACACATACACACACACACACACACACACACACATAAGCCCTGATGCGCTTTCAATTTGCGTTTAATGGAGGCTTAAATGTATTGAACAGATTTGATGGTCGAAAATGCTCAGCAAAATCAAATACATATTTTGAAAAAAAATATTGCATATTCAATTTCAATGAGCTTTAATTAAACATTTTTCGGATCACATTTAAACGATTTTCGAATATGGCCTTAAATATAAAGAGTAATTGGATTGTTTCGCTCGAATTCAAAAAATCATTTCTAGCTTTCAGTGAAAATATTTATTTTCTCTTTCTTTTTTTTCGCAATTTTCTTAATTCTACCTTTTCTTGAGTGCAGTCCATAATTTAATCAAGTGGCAACATTCAAGTGAACGAGTTGCACAAAGTGAAAGCAGTGATATATATATATATATATATATATTATATTATTGGTCTCGGCAACACAGCACTTGGCAGACCAGGCGATTTCAATCGAATTCCACTTGGACAGTCTTCAAATTGCGGCAGCTTACTTCGGATGACAACATACATTTATGTGGCAAGCATGAGATGGAAAAAATCAAGAAACACCATTCATGCGACGCAAGGGGAAATCGGCAAATCAAATAGAAATCAATAATAATAATAGTTTATTAGAGTTGGCTCCTTTACCGTTATTTACTCAACAAGTTGCATTGCATTTCATTAACTGATTGAACAGGACGGGACACAACTAAAATATCACTCGATTAACTGGCAGAATCAAATCAGTTGCAAATGCAAAATGAGTTTCTATTGGAGCCAACAACAAAGTGTTTCTGCTATTTAATTATGTTGTGCACCCGCCTGCGGCATGCCAGTAAAAAGCAAATGGGATTCGAGGCAAATGGCAGCATATATAGGAATACAAAGAGAGACCAAAAGCTTGACATGCTCTCAAGGTGAGCAAGCTGGCAGCTGGCAGCTGGCAACCAATTCAATTTAAATGTCATGTAATACCTCTTAAAGCTTGCCGGCAACTTGTCCCCTTGTAGAGGGACCAGCCGATGCCACACAGAGTCCCACAAATAATGTGGCACGAACGTGCTGCTGCCATTTTCATTTGTGTTGATGCGAAGCAACAAGCTGATTTGCTCATTTGCCCCATCGAATGTTTTCAACTATACACACGCTACACTCAAAGAAAAACTTTAAGTGTTTAAATGTTTTTTTTTTTTTTTCAAATCAAATTTAGTTTCCTTAATATTTTGCATATTTATAGAAGTAGAAATTAATGGCATATTTTCGCTATTTTCGATTAACATTTTTTTAAGACAAACAAAATGTATATATATTTTTAAATATATTTTTTTTTGAGTGTTTCAGCATCCTAGTAAGCTGTTAGGAGGAGAATATCAAGGTTGAATGGTCTAATTCTAATGCACAGCGAATAATGGGCGCAAAATAGAATGACGTACGCAGAGAGAGAGAGAGGGGGGAGAAATGGAGCAAAGGCAAAGCTCAGTCTTCCACATGTTGCCTCTAATCGGTTTGGATTTGAATTTCCATAATATGACACCCGATAGGAAAGAGACAAACAAAACTGACATCATAAAACAAGCACAATAAAACCAGTCAAAATGGGACACAAAACAACAACAACAAAAAGGATAAAGAAAAACAAAAAATTTGCAAAAAAGCAGTAACAAGTAAAACAACAACAAACGAGCTCAATGAGGGCTCAAGGCTCAGTTTTGTCTGGCCAGATCAGGCTGCAGCCAGGGCAGGATTAAGGCATCAAATTGTTAGCCTGATGATGCCTTTGCCATGCTGAGATCAAAGCACGACACAAAACCCCACATGTAATACTTTGTGTGTGTGTATGGGTGTGTATGTGTGTGTGCTTCATTTGTACTTAAGCCAGACATCGTCAGTTATTCATTAAACCAAGTCTAGTCATCTTCAGTTCCAGTTCCAGTTGCCAGCATCTCTTTTCTTTTAATCAATTGCTCAAGTCAGTCCATCAATAATGCCAAATATGTTGGAAGGCAAAGGCAAAGGAAGTGAATAATGCCAAAGCATTGCTTGGTTGTTGTGGCTATCTGCTGAGCAAGTGGAAAATGCGTGTTTCCTTTTGGCCTTCCGTTTTTTTTCCATTTTGCCATTTTCCCGTTTTGCCCGTTTTGCCATTTTCCTCTTCCGCTTCCTTAACTGCCGCACAATTATGGCGCTTGGCATATGCGGGTCGCCTCCTCGTCATTTTGGGAACAAGTCAATTTTTTTGTATTTTCCACTGAGCCAGCATAAATATATATATATATATATATTTCACTTTTGAATGTTAAGAATGCCAACTGTCCAATAAAAAAAGGTTCAATTCAATTCAATTTGTTGTTGGTGTAATTTGCATGATTGCTTCCAAGAATTATAATCACATGAATTCGTTCTATGGATGCGTTCACCTGTTCTAAGTAAATTAATTTTTTTTTTTTTGTACAGGTAAAGTCTGGCGATTTTGGATTTGGTATTTTGCTGCGCTTGCGGCATTCTGTTCAAAATACTTTTGTTAATAATATTTGAGCGCGCCTGTCACATTCCATTTAACATTCCCATTTTCATGCCATGCACAAAAAACAAAAAAAAAAACAAAATGTAAGAAAAACTTAGCTTTTACATAGTTGATGGGCAGAGCCCTCAATGTTGTCATAGTTAAGCCAATGTAAACTTTTTTAATTTGCAATAATAATAAAAATTCCGTTTTCATCTACCAGCAGAGCGCTACCAAAAATTTAGAGCCTGCCCCCTGCCACTGCCACACAACACAGAATAATTCAACAAGTTTTATGCGTCGCATCGCAGCGCGTTCTCTGAAAATATTTGCGGTTGCCGCTTTTGTGTTTTATGGCAGCTCACACATCGATGCTGCTCAGACCGGATGAGAATGCGGAGTGGATATATATATATATATATATATATATACTATATATATACATATGTATATGTTTGGGTGGTGCTCACTCGCGCTCAGTTTAAGACCCATTTGATTTATGGACACAGAATGCAGCAAGAAGTGTTTTAGACTTCCTTCTTAACTAGGCTCTCTCTGAGCGGGAGTTGACCATGTTCTAATACCTGTTTAAGTTGAAAGGGTCTTGAATTTACTATAAAATATATACAGCGACTGTGGACTGCAAATTGTTGATAAGAAATTTAATTTAAGAGCTGGCAAATTTATTATTGATTTTTGTTGTATGGCAGACATGCAGCGATGCTTGACTGGAATTTTGTGATTTATTAAATAAACAACAAGGAATTCAATGTAATTTATTTTTTTTATCAGCATATGAGTGTCCTTGTGGCTGCAGAGGATATAAGACTGGTTTACTGGTTAGTCTATAATGCTAAATCTCAAATAAATTGTAATATTTATTTATTTATTTTATTTACATATAAATCACTTTGAAGTGCTAAAACAACTCAGTACAAAATGAAGTATAAGGCAAATGCTGTTTGGCAAGTTTGTTGCAAGTGTTTCCAGGACTCGTCGTCATATCTGACTGAAAGGTACACAAATACACACATACGTGATGCACGCCATGTGGCATGCAACATGCCTCGATGGCATTGTGTTTGTATTTTTTAGGTTAATGCGGCTGCCGCTTGCCGAAAATCGATTACCAAACGGGACCAAAAAAAAAAGAAAAAAAAATGATTAAGCAAGCAACATGTGGCTCAATTTTTGGGTGGCAAATAAAAACTCAAAGGAAATGAAAGCGTTTGGTGATGATACGTTTTTTGTGTGTGTGCTTGTGTGTGTGTATTTGTGTGTGTGTGTGTGCTTGTGTGTGTTTGCTGCTCATGCACAATTCACCAGAAACGTTTTTTTTACACTTTTTGCAGAGGATATTAAAATTTTGTCCTGGCTCTGCCCCAATTTGGTATATAAAATCATGATTTTTATAAATAATCTGTTTGGTTGCAGAGAGGCAAACTTTTTATCTTAAATAAAATCACTTTAGAGTCGGCGAAGTTCTAGCACAAAACGTTTTTTATATAATTTATAATTAAAAAAAAAAATAAAACAAAAAGTTCAAATAGCACCGTTTATAGTTTTTTTTCGGCAAGTGTAAGAAATCTTCGGCGTACTGCAAATTCTTTTATCTTTTATCTTTCAGG